>JAJAQA010000007.1:47288156-47293156 GCA_021464565.1 Rutilus rutilus
ATCGAAACATGATTGAGCTTAAAATGTAACAAGCATCATCATCCTGTAACGTTTTTTTTTTGTTTTTTTTGCTTTTCCTTTCTGAAAGACTGAGCATGGGAAAACCTCTCGGATCCTGCAAGCTTCATTTAGCAGGAACCTTCCAGTGCTGGAAAACTCTCCGGCCAGAAACACACCGAGGGGAAAAAGAGAGTCAAGTCAGCAGAAACGGCTTAAAAATAACCGAATTGAGATCATTTCTTTTCTATTGCGGAAAACTGATATAAATAATTCCACATAAAAGCGTGGCGTAAAAGCTGAAGGGAGTGATGATTGGTGAGAAGCCGTCGCGCCGGCGCCGGTGTTCGAGTGAAGCTCGCGGGACGCTCCGAGGCACATCTCCAATGTAAATCAAGACGATGTTGCTTTAACTTTGATGCAAACGATCAGTTGTGATGCGGTTATGAGACAATAATGTTGATTTGAAGAGCTGAGTTGAAAAGAATAATACAGAATCGTCCCGTATTTTACATAGACCCACTCACAGGTGAATAAACAAATAAGGATTTTATAGTGTGGATAATACTAATAGTAATTATAATACTATAATCAATGGAGTTGTTCAGCTGCTCGTGATTGCGTGCTTTTAAAGGTATAGGCCTATTTTTGGATGATCTCATATAGATATTTTTAATATTATCATAATTTTTCAGCAGGTTTATTAGGCTGCTGTCACTTTAAGACCTGACGCACTGATCCATTATACTGTTACACATGCGTTTTCTTTCTCAAATGTTTACATTCACTTGAAACATAACTGACTGTTTTTTTGGGATAATCTCTTAATATAATATTCCATATGTTGTCAGAACTTGGTAGACACTGCAGGAAACTATTATATTTGTAGACGGTATTAGACAGATTAATTAATTAATAATTAATGTTATTTATTAATTTATTGTTTAAAATAATATATATGCAAAATAAATTATGATTTTGATCTGTCATACACAATTTATGACATAAAAAAAATAAAAAAAATAAAGTTACCAGCCACTAGCATTTACACTGGCCACAATTTTGACATCAATATAATTAATGTTATTTATTCATTTATTATGTGCATAATAAATGATGATTCCATCTGTCATACACAATTTATGGCATTTAAAAAAAAGTTTAAAAAGTGCTAAATTATTTAAATAAAAATGGGACAAATAATTACATAATAATGAAGTCATAATTAAAGTAGTAAATAAATGAACAATTTAAAAATGATCCCATCCACGCAGAATTGTCAAAAACATGATTACTGGTTCAGCCCAACATATACTGAAGAGTTATGTAGAAATAAATAGACATTTGTTTGTTTTGAAGATGCTAACCGACCCAATACAGCGAAACCAGAACTAAACTCTCAATCTGAAACCAGAAACATGGCAAACGTCTCACCTCGTCATCCTTGTACCAGGACAGCGATTCGGCCGTCAGGACGAACCAGTACTCTTTAGCGCCGCCCTTCATGATGCCAATGTTGTTAATGGTCAGCCAGCCCTTCCTGATCACCTGGAACACACACACACACACACACACGTCGTGTGTATTACTGCATAATGCTCAGTAGTGTCACTGCCACACGACAAACACAAGAATCTGTGTGTGATGATGAACGCTTATAAAAACCACGCATACGACAGTCAAACCACAAATTAATCAGACACCAGATATATATATTTGTACTAGCGTGTGCAGGACACTATAGATCATTTATGTAAATGAGGAGAGCAAAATAAAGTAAACTGTGAGATATTGCACACAAAAATTCTTCATACAGTAAATTTAAAACAAATTGGGAGCAAAAATGATTCGGACACTTTGAGCTGATCATGTTTTGCTGAAGTGTGTTGTCTTTAATTGCTAATGCTCTTTTTACACACAGACTGAACACAATGAAGCATTGCTTGGTGATTGGTTGAGCTAAACTGGTATTATCTAATTGTGTAGTTAAATTTAACAGCTGACAGATATTCAACATAATTCATGTGTGAGACAGTCTAACAGAAGGACGGACAAAACCAGTCAAATATCAACTGAGTTCTGCTCATATTTTAGTACCGTTTTCTAAACTATAGCGAATAAACTGTGATAATGTGAGAAATGTTGAAGAAATGTTGGTTTGACTGTATAAACACAAACAGGGATTGACATTAACTTTTTGCTCACCAGCAACTCTGGCTAGTGGTTTTCTAAAGTTACAGCCACTCAGCATTTACACTGGCCACAATTTTAACATCAATACCATGGGGAAGAACTGCCATATACATATTTTTAATATCATCTCATAATTTGGCAGCAGGTTTATTAGGCTGCTGTCACTTTAAGACCTGACGCACTGATCCATTATACTGTTACACATGCGTTTTCTTTCTCAACTGTTTACATTCACTTAAAACACAACTGTGTTTACGAGAATACTCGCCAGGAACAGCGTTTTGACATTATTTTGTGAGTATTTGACTGTTTAAGAGCAATAAGAAGCGAAAAAGAACTGTTTAGATCTGAGAGGTGAGCACGAAATCTGCAGGAATGAGTAAAATCATGTGCAATACACGCAGTTCAAGCCCTGTCATAACAGTCAACTCATATTTATTAACTTATGTTTAAAGCTGCAGTCTGTAGTTTTTCCTCTTTGTCGCCATCTCTGTTCGAAATCTGCAATTGCAGTTATTCGCGGGTTGTGCCTCAGCACGGCACAGCGCGGATGAATCCGATGTTTTGAGGAGAATCGCCGCCGGTGTGGATCCTGGCATTCGCAGTCACAGATTATACTTTATGGAAGTATGACCAACATAAGAGTTTTCACCGGAAATGTCGTCTGAACAAGTAACATCCACTTTTGTTCCGACCAACTAAGGGGAAAAAAGCATTGCAGTAAATCGCGGCGATTAAATCTAACGATGGCTTCTCAGATCACGTCAAACCGTGCAAATTATACTTTGTTCTCAAATTGTTAATGTTAACAACATCAGTATTGCGTGACATTTAATGCCCTTCCGATATTATCCTTGTTTCCGCATGGGCCGGTTGAGTCTCATTATTTCTCTGAAGTCTGAAGTCTTCTGCGTTTTACAGCGGGTGAATCTCCAGCTGGTGATCGTCGTTTGAACCTTTCTGGATCCGCCATCAAATTGACAAGTTTAATTATATCAAGTGCTGTGAGAAAAGGCTATAAATCTCCAGCATCCTCACACTCACAGACAGATGTGACGTTATGTGGACAGATGCGACGGAATGTGGACAGATGCGACGGAATGTGGACAGATGCGACGTTATGTGGACAGATGCGACGGAATGTGGACAGATGCGACGGAATGTGGACAGATGCGACGGAATGTGGACAGATGCGACGGAATGTGGACAGATGCGACGGAATGTGGACAGATGCGACGGAATGTGGACAGATGCGACGGTATGTGGACAGATGCGACGGAATGTGGACAGATGCGACGGAATGTGGACAGATGCGACGGAATGTGGACAGATGCGACGGAATGTGGACAGATGCGACGGAATGTGGACAGATGCGACGGAATGTGGACAGATGCGACGGAATGTGGACAGATGCGACGGAATGTGGACAGATGCGACGGAATGTGGACAGATGCGACGGAATGTGGACAGATGCGACGGAATGTGGACAGATGCGACGGTATGTGGACAGATGCGACGGTATGTGGACAGATGCGACGGAATGTGGACAGATGCGACGGAATGTGGACAGATGCGACGGAATGTGGACAGATGCGACGGAATGTGGACAGATGCGACGGAATGTGGACAGATGCGACGGAATGTGGACAGATGCGACGGAATGTGGACAGATGCGACGGAATGTGGACAGATGCGACGGAATGTGGACAGATGCGACGGTATGTGGACAGATGCGACGGTATGTGGACAGATGCGACGGTATGTGGACAGATGCGACGGAATGTGGACAGATGCGACGGAATGTGGACAGATGCGACGGAATGTGGACAGATGCGACGGAATGTGGACAGATGCGACGGAATGTGGACAGATGCGACGGAATGTGGACAGATGCGACGGAATGTGGACAGATGCGACGGAATGTGGACAGATGCGACGGAATGTGGACAGATGCGACGGAATGTGGACAGATGCGACGGTATGTGGACAGATGCGACGGAATGTGGACAGATGCGACGGAATGTGGACAGATGCGACGGAATGTGGACAGATGCGACGGAATGTGGACAGATGCGACGGAATGTGGACAGATGCGACGGAATGTGGACAGATGCGACGGAATGTGGACAGATGCGACGGAATGTGGACAGATGCGACGGAATGTGGACAGATGCGACGGAATGTGGACAGATGCGACGGAATGTGGACAGATGCGACGGTATGTGGACAGATGCGACGGTATGTGTACAGATGCGACGGAATGTGGACAGATGCGACGGAATGTGGACAGATGCGACGGAATGTGGACAGATGCGACGGAATGTGGACAGATGCGACGGAATGTGGACAGATGCGACGGTATGTGGACAGATGCGACGGTATGTGGACAGATGCGACGGTATGTGGACAGATGCGACGGAATGTGGACAGATGCGACGGAATGTGGACAGATGCGACGGAATGTGGACAGATGCGACGGAATGTGGACAGATGCGACGGAATGTGGACAGATGCGACGGAATGTGGACAGATGCGACGGAATGTGGACAGATGCGACGGAATGTGGACAGATGCGACGGAATGTGGACAGATGCGACGGAATGTGGACAGATGCGACGGAATGTGGACAGATGCGACGGAATGTGGACAGATGTGACGGAATGACGCAAAGACATGCTCGAATTTCCCGCGAAAAACCGCCAGAACCTCTGAATCGAGCTACGGCAAGCAGAGAGGTCTGAACACTGGCTGGTTTGAACACTTGCTCAAATTTATTTTGGATAATTTTTAACCCAAAAAGGTTACAGACT
>JAJAQA010000007.1:47298156-47320656 GCA_021464565.1 Rutilus rutilus
AAAGTTATTCAGCCAAGAGCAGTGAGTGATTTATCATTACTGGCAGACGGCAGGAATATTAGGCTACTGTCACTTTAAGAGCGAATGCACGGATCTAATATACTGATACACACGTTTACTTTCTCAACTGTTCACGTTCACTAAAGACATAACCGACTATATTTACTAGGATTGACCGTTTCATTTACTCGTCAACTGGCATTTGTTAATTTTAGGCCCTGTGCACAAACATACATGTCACATGACTCTAAAGTTCAATGCATTAAAATAGTTAGTTGTGAGCCTCTTGGCTTTGCAATGTCCAGTGATTTAGCCAGGGAAGCACCGATATGAACATTTTGGCCGATACCGATAACCGATAATTCTTTATATTTGAAAGCCGATAACCGATATATCGGCTGATTCATCTAAATCCACATTTTTATACAATATTTATCGGCTTTAATATATCGGCCAAATTTTCTTATCGAGCCGATAACGATAACATTAAAAATGAACATATATCGGCCGATACCGATATGGTGGCCGATATATCGTGCTTCCCTAACATTTAGCCAAATACCAAGAGTTTGCACATGAATCATGCGGATGAATCATTCACAATAAGACCAGGAATGAGTATTACGAAAGTTAATAGTGATTTGATTTTGAACACTGCAATGAATGTTAACCGAATTGTCAGGATCTGTGTGACTTGCTGATGCATTGGAACTTGAAGCCAGTGTAGAATTAAATAAATCAACCCACCCACCCACACACACACACACACACACACACACACACGCATATAAACATACAATTGCAGAAACTACACCAGCAGAGTGTTTAGGTTCGCACAGGGATGCAGTGATGGGCGTCTAGCAGTGGAACATCACATGATCAGGGTTCTGTAGAAATGAGTGTTTCTAGAGGAGCGAACAGGCATAACAAACGAGCTCAGAGATGAAGATTACAGTGAGAACGAGAGGAGAAGGGTTGAGTCCTCGTGTGGATTCACACTGCGATCCTTCAGAGGAACTCGCACACCGACATGCTGCATATATTACGCCGTTAGAGTTCAGTAAAGCACACCGTCTGGCGATATTACGTCATTTACTCGTGTCCTTCCAAACACGTAAGCTGCTCTTTTTTTCCTGTCCAACACGAAAAGTGAATTCCTGAGAAAACCTTCATGCAACTCTTCCTCGTACAACAAGTTATTCGACTGTCAAGCTCCAAAAAGGACGAACTGAATAATTGTATTTTCTACTTTATTTACTAATGCATGTGATCCATATGTTTGAATACGCAGGATTTGAGAATAACATCTTCATTTTGGATCTGGTTCCTCACACAAAGCTTCAGAAAACTAGTGATACTGACTGATGTTAGCATGCATGTGTGATACTTTTATGAGGGGTTTTGAGTCCATTTAGGAGCTTGAAGATTCTTCAAAAAAATGTCATATTGCGCTTTAGAAAAAACAACAACATATGAATTTGGAAGGTGAAGGTGAGTAAATAATGACAGATTATTATTATTATTTTTGCATGAGCTATTACTTTAACGTGTTTTTTCAGACACAAAACTCCATTCAGTCCGAATCCACAGAAGCAGAGTATTTCTGAGGGACACGTGTGATGAAATGATATGAGAGAGAGAGAGATAGAGACAGAGATGTATGACTGTTAGTCTGCTGGTGTAAGAAGACCTTCCAGCTCGAAGCATCAGTTCTAATACGAGAGTCAAACAGAAGAGGCCATATTCTCACGCTACAACTAAAACACACACATCCGACAGAAAAACACACTGAAGAAAAGGGGCCATACGAGGGAGCATGCGTTATTAATACAAAAACAAATTTGGATCAAATGTCTACGGCTACTGTTGTGTGAAAAACGACACAAATACTTAGTAAAGTAAATTGACACAGACAAAATAAACCAGGATGAAATCTGAGTGGTAAGGATAGACCGATCGTTGCTGGACTGAGGAATCCTAATAAATCTGGTCTACGCTCAATTTGAGAACATGTTGATTTATGTGTAACAGTGTTATTTTAGTATTTTTTTATACTACACACTACACTAAAACATGCTGGGTTGTTGCAACCCATGTTTGGGTCAAATATAGACAAACCCAAACGTTGGTTTACAATTTTTAATTACATTTTTAACTCAACGGTTTGTCCATATTTGACCCAAACATGGGTTGCAACAACCCAGCATTTTTAGAGTGTAGTGTAGTATTTATTAATATTTTTAATGTTTTTATTTTTATATATGCAGTTTTCATTTCAACTTTAGTGCTTGTCATTTTTATTTAGAGGAAATCACAGAAATGGCTCATTTATTCTCTCATCAAAATTTGGCATTAAGATAATGTCACATTGCAACAACAACAACAAAAAAGGCTATATATAATATATATATATAATCAAATCTATAATATTAATAAAATAGTAGAGTAGAGTGGCCAAAAGTGACGTCCGGAGGCCATATATGTTTTTAATTGCCCTAAAAATTCGATTAAACCCTAAAAATATGAGGAAATTATTTGATTACACTTTATTTTAAGGTGACGCAGTTACACGTTAGTACATGCACTTACTATAATAATAACAGTATATTATGCATAATTATAAGTAACTAAACCTAAACCAAACCCTAACTGTAACTCTAGAGTAAGTACATACTTCATTAATATTACTCAGTACTTATTCAAGTAGTTACACTGTAACTGCGTCACCTTAAAATCAAGTGTAACCAAATATTTTACATTTGTTTACATATTTTAAACATGAGGGAAGATCAAAACACTAAAACTTGGTTTAGGTATTTCTCTGACTAAATTATTTGTTTAAAAAAGGCAAAGAAACTACAGCTACAGGTTTTATTTTATAATGCAAAAAAATGCATAGAAGAACAAAAAGCTGACTACAACATTATCAGTTATTAATATTTCACTGGTTCTTGTTTTTGCACGTGTTTTTCCTCGATGTCGGCACAGTTTCATTGTGTTATTTTCACAAACTAAGCAATCCACTCCAAGCATAACTACGCAATATGCTTACAAAGTCTTTAATAAATTATTTGAAATAACGGATGAAGATGTAAATTGTCCGTGGCTGGGCATCACTTTTGGCCACTACTGTATATAATTGATTTGTCTTCTGATTTCAGGTTAAATATGACCTGGACATGTTTTGATATTTACCATATTCCAGTTACAAAATCTGCACGTGCAGACACTGATATACGCCTGATGTTACTATTAACTAAAACTAGAATCATTACAATTCTGTCATCATTTACACACTTAATGAATAGTAAACGATGACAAAATACTCATTCTTCCTTTAAACTATCTTAGAGATTAAAAACATCATATTTATAATATTACCACCTTAGAATAAAACAAAACTACATTCACATCTACGACTTTCGCTATTAAGTCCAGCCATCGGTCTATCCGTACGTTTAAGATAGACGTGGACGAACGGAGCTTCGTTCCTCTTTACCTTCTCACTACATTTGTGAATGGTGGAGGAGAGTTCGCTCACAACCATATCTATACATTTGAGGCACGGCCCGTTTAGCTTTTGGATCTGCTTTTTCACTATGGCCTCAAAGGCCAGGTCAGGGGTAAACAGGCCCGTCCTGCAGAGGAAGAGTCATGGAGGAAGAGAAGAAGAGGTGGAGGGATGACAGATAGACAGGGTCGGAGGGCAGATAGATAGACAGCACAGAGGAAAGAGAAGGCAAGTGAGACATTTGGTTCCTCCTCAAGCCACCCGACAGCGAGCCGAAGAGACGTCGACCCGTCGCCGAGACCCAAAGCCTTCAGAAAGCAGAAGCGCAAACCAAAGGCAGTCCAAGAGCTGATAATAAGAGCCGGTAATAATTATAGATTTTATACACATTACACTGAATATATTTGTTCTGCTGATTGTTTTACAGTTGTAACGATTGCTGATTTATAAGATAAATTTACTATATTTCATAGAATATTACAGTAATTCAAATCTAGCTGTTTCTTCTTGTCAGTTATGTGCATTAAAGTTTTTTGTTACATTAATATTTGTTGCATTATTTGAGTGTAACGCACTGTAAAATAATATTTTTTAAGTCGCAAGTATGTTTTACAATAAAACACTATTTCAGTCTTTCATGTTTATTTCAATGTGTTGCAATTTTTGTTTTCTTGCAATTTCGAAGTTGGCGATAATAGTTACATTTTGCGTCAAAATAAAACATCTCTCTGTTGGTATCTGCTATAAATTCGTAACGTTCAGTTGCAACATTTTCATCAACTTTTAAGTTTGTAACTCTTCGTTTGTGGTGTTTCCTTTTTGTTTCTATGGTTTCTAGAATGTTCTCATTTGTTGTCATAGCGACTCATTGTTTGATTGATTTGATTCACCTGTTCCTTGTTTAGCCCTTTCTGCAGCCAACAGTGACAATATTATATATCGCAAGAAGCATTTCTTTTGTATCTAATTGACTGAGTTCTTTGGTTTTGAAACTCTGACGTTGTGAAGGTCAAAGTGAACAGAACACACTGTAGAAATTATTTTGTAAATCAGAGAGATATTGGAGTACATTTTACAAGGAAATACTATTTCAGTCTTTCTACTTCAATATTTCGTGTTTATTTCAGTGTTACTTGGAGTTTCTTTGCAATCTTTTAAAGTAAATCCTACTCCATGATGGTGTTTGTATTTGTGTACACCTTCTATATAGTATTTATTTACCTGAATAATGACACTATTGTCTTTTTAGAGCTGCTTTATTTACAGCAGAATTTGCATCATTAATTCTGTTACTTTCCTGTATATTACTGTGAAGCTGCTTTGAAACAATTTCTATTGTATAAAGCGCTATATAAATGAAGGTGACTTGACATGTGATTTGGCCTAAGTGTCCTCGAGAAGCTTCACTAGATTTATTGATCAATATCTCTGAGTGCCGTTAGCCACATCTCTGCCTTCCTCAAAGCTTCTGTCTCAAATAAACAGAGCGTTTGGACGCTGAGGTCTGCTAGATGAACTCATGAAGAACAGTGTCAGCTTGGGGTTTGGATGCTGATGTGCACGGCTTTGCTCTGAGCTGTTATGCTGTAAAAAATAAAATAAAAATCATAATTTTAACGGCAAAAAATAGGGCTGCACAATATGTTGAAATTATCGAAAATATATGCATCCGAACCAATGCATATCAGTTTATGTTGATGCTGATAGCAGAGAATAGACTGGGTTCGGCCGGTCAAGATGGCATGAAATCGTTGGTCAGTTTTGGAAATCTGTAGTACGTTATTTATGGAGCTGCGCGATTAAGCGTTGAAAGATCACAATCTCGATTCAAACACCCACACGATCTTATTCCTAATTGTCAACGATTCGTCTCTTAAAACTTTGACAAGTACGATCACAGCGAACATTCAAATCTGCATTCTGGCCCAGAGAAAGCAGTTGTCATGTATAGATATGAAAACAGCGTCTTTTCGATCACACAGTATCATTATTTTTGTGTTACAAATATTCAAATGATCACAGAAGTTTATAGTTCGGATATTAACACTGATGTCTACGGTAGCAATGAAAATAGAGTTAACCAATAAAGATTGTATCATTACATGGTTACACCAGTAGGCGGCGACAAGTGACTGTTAAAAAATATTTGTCATTGAATCATTCATTCAAGAGATTCGTTCAAAAACGCGGTATCGCAAACATCAAATATATTTAAACAATAAATATATAGTTTAAATAGACTGCAGTAATTAACATTTTGTCAGAAGCTCTTGTAAATGACGTTATGTTATTTAGTTGTCTATTCAGAATCATATGGAAGCTTGTTTCCGCCACAGAAAAAGACATTTTAAAAGATAATTGCGTCTTTTTATCTCACAATTGCGAATTTTCATATAAATATATATATATAAAGTCAAAATTGCGTGATATAAAGTCGCAATTGCGTGTTATAAATTCTGATTCTTTTTTTTTAACTCGCAATTCTGACTTTATAACACGTAATTGCGAGTTTATATCTCGCAATTCTGACGTCTTTTCTCAGAATTGTGAGATATAAACTTGCAATTGCGAGTTATAGAGTCCAATTCTAAGGAAAAAAAGATTGACTTTTTTCACAATTCTGACTTTATATCATGCAATTCTGAGATAAAAAGTCAGAATTGTGACTTTTATCGCAATAATCTTTTTATTTATTTATTCTGTGGCGGAAACAAGCTTCCACAGAATCGTGATCTCTATTTTAAACAAAACAAAAATGTGATTCTCAGTTTATCCAGAATCGTGCAGCTCCAGTTTGTTATATAATTTTCAGTTTTTAAATGTTTTAATTTGTTTAAATATGTTTTAATAAATCAAATATCACATTCAACAAGCCATCACGTTTTCCTTGAATATCGTGCAGCCCCAGTAAAAACGCTGTTAACTGGTTAATGCTTACTTAACCCTTACTTTTGACGAAATTATCGTAATAAATAATTTGTCCAAAATCGTGCAGATCCAGTTTGTTATATCAATTTCAGTTTCTCAGTTCTAAATGAAATATCACATTTAACAAGCCATCACATTTGTCTTGAATATCGTACAACCCCAGTAAAAATGCTGTTAATTCTTTACGAAATGATCGTAATCAAATGATTAACTACGATCACCCAGCGGTTGAAACCTCAGCGTCCACGGCTCTCTGTACACAAAGCCATTCCACCCAGAACCCCTGTCCAAAGCTCAGGCACACGAACATACACGACGATAAACACCCACAATCCCCCTGGGGGGTCACAGGTGGATAACAGCAATAGTTTGGGTTGATGGGAGACACGGAAAAACCCCTCCACCAGGCCTTTACCTTCTTAGTACACTGCCTAACGGTATTGACTAGCTCAGAAATGACCATGTCCACACATTTCTGGCACGGCTCTTTAGTCTTCAAGATCTGCCTTTTCACAATGGTCTCAAAGGCCATGTCCGGTGTGAAGAGCCCAGTTCTGTCCGACCAGAGAGAACGGACAGGCCCGGGAAAAGAACGACAGAGGAGAGAAAGAAAAGGAAAAATTGGGTGGAAAGAAGAGCGTTAATCCAACAAACTCCCTCCCCAGCCCATCAGAAATGAATGAAGAACTGAAATAATGGCTCTAAACTGGAGCTCGATTGTTAGTGTAACATATTTGTCAAGTTGTTTAATTGTATCAATTGAAGTTCAATTTAATTATTTAATTATCAATGAAGCCTAAAATATAAGGAAAACGACTAAAACTCAAATGAGGGGTGGAAGGAAAGAAAGAAAGAAAGAAGTAAAAATCTTAATGTGTATCTTATCAAATTAAGTCCAATTGATTCATTTAAAAGGGCTATATGTACGAATTTTCATGTATTAATCACTTTTTTATTGCCGATGAATGAACAGCTTGTGACGAAACTTAAAAAGCGAGACGTTCCCCGACTTCCTAGTTTGTTGCTGAAAGCCTGTCGACTGATTTATATGTGAACGACTCGGGAATGTTTTTGGCGGGAAAATCGCAGATGTATATTCATAAACGTCGATCTCAGCAGTGGACGGCGTCGGGATGTTCGCTAACAGTAAATCACTGCTAAACATATTTCTAACTTTTTTTTAAACCCCTAATCAAAGAACGGAAGAAAAACTGCTGCTGCAGTTCCCTTAACGGCCACCGGTGTCGCTAATAACAAGAGTTACTCAATTCTACATATAGCACCTTTAACTATTTCATGTCTGAAATATCACTTATAAGGGAAAACACAACTAAAACTAAAATAAGAAGCAAATATGACAATAAAACTTAACATTAGACTATATAAGCATATGCTCATATAACAGCAATTCGACCCTCTCGTCTGACGCCACCCGTGAGACATTAACTCATAATAAAGATTGTTGGACAAAAGTAGGATCATAAATAAAACATGTGGCAATAATAAAGCCTCATGTTGGTTATTGAAGCCCAAAGGTCACATGTTTTCTTGTCCTAAAGACGAGAGAGACTCTACAGACGGAGGTTCATTCGAGAGGCGAGGAGAGACACATACAGACAAGCCGCGTTTCCATTACAGATTTGCGCAAAACTTTTGCGATATTTTTTATAAAAGTCGATAAAAAACTATTGCAAAATGACAACGTTTCCATTAACCGATGTTATGCGACTGAAACGTAGTTTTTACGTATTTAAATGTACGTATATCCCAGCCACCACATTAGCCATAGGATTAATGGATTAATGGCAAGGAAAGACTCTTATACTGTGAGCGGTAGGGCTGTCGCGGTGAAGGATTTTCCCTTGCGGTAATTTTGAGTGGTTCAATAGCGCGATATGCGGTTTTACCGCATTTATTAATTTATTTTGATTTATTTATATTTATTTGTTGCTATAAGTGTCACGATGTGGTCAGCATGCACAAAAACGAGTACATTTTCAGTAACCAATAAACCGAAACTAAACAGCGTCTCTCCGCATTGAAAGCCTGTCACTCAGCGCGCAGTTGTTACGGCAACGGACTGTCTTTGAGTGAGTCATTAAACCATTCATTTAACAACACGTTCAAAAACGCTGATTGATTCATTAAAAGATAGTAATGAAACAAGGTAAATTATTTTTAACTTTGAGCTCCACTTTTCAAGGCTCAGCTGACCAGCAATGCGTCGCATGGGTAACGCTGAAGCTTCACTTAATAGAGACAAATGGCATTGATTCAATGCGTGACTCACTAAGTTTTGTTTCCCGCGACCGCGACCGCCTGTCGCTGATGCCATTCATGGTAAATACCCCTTTATTTTAAACGTTAAAAGGATGACAGGACAAATATTTAACTTTCCTGGGACACGGCAACCTTTTCACGAATATGACTTGACCTCAAAGACAGACGTGCAACTCCACGAAGCCTCTGTACAAATCACCATGATAAAACCATGATCACCACGTCTTATTATCATTAACTTATTTAACATTCAATACACATGAACAAAACAAGAAGGGTATTGCCTTATGAAAAAAGAAAACACGCGAATATCGCGGTTGCTGCGGTTACTTGAATTCCTCTGCGGTTGGCTTGTCAGAAGCGCGGTACTGCGATATTGCGGTTATCGCGACAGCCCTAGTGAGCGGCTCATATGAGGAGTTTCTGGGTGTTTCTCCCTCATTTCTGCTTCAAGATCTTGATAAATTGAGGCATTTCTTTGTGGTTTAGAATCCAGTATTCCCGTAATTCCTTTGTCGTTTATGAGTTTAATAAAGAACTCGGTCTCGTCTTCTGTCCAAACATATTGCGCCATCTTTAAAGAATGATCACCTGTTACGTACGACCTGTATATGCAAAAATACTGTTTCCATTGCAGTTTTGCGAAATATTCCTTTTTCGAATTGCCTGAACATGCGAGCATAATTTTTTTTTGCGATATATGGGAGTTTTTGCGAAATCGACGTGTTTCCATTGGGCGCATTTTCAATTCGCAATTTCAATTTGCGCAATTTGAAGGGTAATGGAAATGCGGCTACTGTCACGAATCGAATCACAAAACCCTCATCCTGGTTCTCTGATTGGATGAGACTCTGAAGTCAGAGATGTTTGTGATTGGATGTGTGACCCCAGGTTTGACCACAGGTGTGACCCCAGGTTTGACCCCAGGTGTGACCCCAGGTTTGACCCTAGGTGTGACCCCAAGTTTGACCCCAGGTGTGACCCCACGTTTGACCCCAAGTGTGACCCCAGGTGTGACCCCAGGTTAGACCCCAGGTTTGACCCAGGTGTGACCCTAGGTGTGACCCAAAGTTTGACCCCACTTTGACCCCAGGTGTGACTCCAGGTTTGACCCCATGTGTGACCCAAGGTGTGACCCCAGGTTTGACCCCAGATTTGACCCCAGGTGTGACCCCAGATGTGACCCCAGGGTGACCCGGGACACACGAGCGGGACAGAGATGTAAATTGAAGTGCAGGACACACGTGCCTGATGCCGTGGATGTTCTTGATGGCGTAGCTGATCTCCTTGCGCAGCTCCTTCTCATCAAACTCCATCTGAGGACAGAGAACATGTGACTGAATTAAACAGGAAACAGTTTATTTTCACCCTCTGTTGATTATGAGGAACTGCACCTGCATCTAAACCTGTGACTGATCAATGAATCTAGTGATTTTATAAGCTACAGAAAACAGATCTGTGGATCAGGTAGTTCCTGTTGCAGACAGTGTTTTACTGTGTGTGTGTGTGTGTGTGTGAGAGTGTGTGTGTGTGTGTGTGTGTGTGTGTGTGTGTGTGTGTGTGTGTGTGTGTGTGTGTGTGTGTGTGTGTGTGTGTGTGTGTGTGTGTGTGTGAGAGTGTGTGTGTGTGTGTGTGTGTGAGTTTGTTTGTCTGTGAGTGTGAGTTTGTGTGTGTGTGTGTGTGTGTGAGTTTGTTTGTCTGTGCGTGCGAGTGAGTAAGTGTGTGTGTGTGAGAGAGTGAAAGTTTGTGTGTGATAGTTTGAGTGTTAGTGTGTATAAATGCGAGTATGAGTCTGCATGTGTGTGTGTGTGTGTGTGTGTGTGTGTGTGTTTCCAGGCAAAGGAGGCTGGAATGTTTTACTCATAAGGCCGGAGGGAGACACAATCCTGCGCCGTTACTCATGAGTGACACACAGAGGCTTACATGCTTTGTACAAAACTTAAAGAGTTTTGTAGTCATTGTGGCTGCACACAAAAACTGCAGAAGACGTTCAACACTAAAGGTCAACACTAAAGGTCAAATGGTTATTTTTGAAAGAAGCCTCTTCTGCTCAGCAAGGCTGCCTTCATTTGATCAAAAATACAGTAAAAACAGTGAAATATTATTACAATTTATAGGAAACATTTCCTATCATCAATGTGGGCCATCAGTGCGGCCATCGTTGCTCACACACCTTCACCAGCTCGAAGGGGAAGCGCTCGTGGAAGATGCGGTTGATGCGGGCTCCTCCGGAGAGCTCATACGTGTCTATCTGATCTCCGGATCCCTCGATGCGCTTCTCAAAGTCCACTGAGAACTGCTGCACCATCCTGAAACCGACAACACACACACACACACACTGAACATTCAGCGTCTGCAGTTTCATTTATTCATTTAGCAGATGCTTTAATCGAAAGCAGTGGTTCCCAAACTTTTTTTAGATTGGCGAACTGAGTGAGTTCACGCAGTGTAACAGGGCAGCGCTTCTGGGTTGTGCATAATAATAATAATATTGGACAATAATAATATTGGATGACCAGCTGACCTTCACAGACCACATTACAAAGACAGCTCGATCATGCCGGACATCAGCCTACGGAAGCCTACGATCGGTCAACGAGCGACGTCTCGTGGTTCCATCACAGAGAGCCACAAAATCACTTTCCAGAACCTTCTCATTCACGGTTCCCTGCTGGTGGAACGCTCTCCCCACCCTCATCCTGAATGCAGAATCCCTGACAACATTCAGAAGACAGCTGAAACCCATCTCTCCCGTGAGCACTTAAGGCGAGACACTACAGGTGAATAGGGTAACATTTTTAACTAGCAGATATCACCATGAAACTTTCCCAGTTGATTACCTACATTAAGATGAGGAAAAAATGTATTACAAGGTTTCTGTAATTTAATGTTTAAATATGCAAATTAGGCAATATCTAATTAAATATGCGTTAATTTGCATATATTAAAAAAAACGAAATCTGAGTATTGGATAAAGCCAGGTTACAAATTATTTTTTCATTGTGTTCACATATTAGATGGGAAAAAATGACAGAGGGATTTATGGATATCTACTTTTGTTATCCTGTAAATCAGAAAAAACTGTCAATAGCCTTAAAAAATTATTTTCGCCATGTTTTTTGGAATAAAATGTTATATAAATCAGGCTAGGAATAATATATTTACAAATCCCTCAGTAAATGTCTTCATAATACAACTAGGTACAAGACTGGAGAGTTTGGTGTATATAGGTGCTACTGAAGTGGAGATTCGGACTTGGAGAATGAGAGAAAAGTCATTTTGAGAAAACAGGCTTTAAAGATTTATATCAGCCAATGAGATTGCGCATTCAGCCCTTTTACTTTCACGATTGGTTGCTGATAAAAAGGAAATGACCATATTTGGATCCGACAGCATTGTACAGGAGAGAGAGAGCTTTCTAACGGTGTGTGTGATGACAGGGAGCAGCGGGATGATTTACAACGACAACTTTTGTTGAATTTATGAGAAATCTACAGACGCAAACAGACAAAATGTAGTAAAATAAAGACCTAAATGTGTATTTCTGACTTTTTTTCACCACAAGTCTGAAAGAAGACGTTATTGAAGACAAATATCCCAAAATCTCCAAAAAAAATTTTTACATTTCTTTCCTTTTCCTTTAATCCTCTCTTATCGGGCTAATGCTACTCTGAGCAATGCCTGAACTTCGTATTTTGAGCACTTCTTGCGTTGTTTTTGCCTCTTCACGATGACTCGCTTTGGACAAAAGTGTCTACTAAATGTAAATGTAACTTTCTGGACCGGCAAACTTCAATAACAGAGAAGCCTATGGAGGAGTGAGACCGCTCTCAGATTTAATCAACAATATCTTCATTTGTGTTCCGAAGATGAACTAAAGTCTTACGGGGTTGAACAACATGAGGGAGAGGAATTATTGACAGAATCTTCACTTTTGGGTGAACTATCCCTTTCATGTAGGGTTGAATTAAATGAACGGCAAGACTCAGCATTTTGTTAGCGTACCCCTTCTGTCACCTCACGTACCCCAGTTTGGGAACCACTGATCTAAAGCATGCTGAATGTGAAGGACAGAGTGAGACTGACTGCAACAGGGCCTTGGTCTTCCGGGACGGGTCGTCTGGACGGAAGTTCTTGTATTCGTCCACTTCCTTCTCGATGGACAGCAGCTGGCTCTGCAGTTTCGCACGCAGCGCAGGGAGCGTGTCGCGGATGTGATTGGTCAGTTGCTGCGGAAGAACGACAGAGAGTTGAAGGTTTTATGAAGGTAAGTTCACAACACAACTAAAATAAACCCAGTCAGAAATGCCAAGTTGTGCTGGAATATCAGTCCAGACTCTTGCAAGTCAAAAAATGTAATACAATTGTTGCATCAAGGAACATCTAAGGAGTCATATCTGAAGAAAGAAAGACGTGAACATCTTGGATGACGTGGGGAGAGTAAATCATCAGGAAATTTTCATTCTGAAGTGAACAACTCCTTTAAGTTCTCGTCTACATCGCCTCACCTGGTTGAGGGTTTTCTGCAGGAACGGCGTTCCCATGCGGTCGGCCAGGTGTCTGTAACTGGGATGAGACAGGAAGAACTTCCTCTCCGCAGCCATAGCCGCGTTAATATCCTTCTTTCCGTCGATGTCCTTCTGACTGCGGTTCACCACGCCGATGTAACCTGGACTCAGATACACACATCATAAGAGAAGAACACAGTGCATATCACTGAATTTGATGAGAAATGTTTGAGTTCACACTCAGATTCCAGTTATTTCTGTCACAGGTTGAGACATTCATGCATTTGGGAGACGCTTTGAAAGCGACCTGCATTGCATTCAAGGCAAACATTTGCATTTGATCAGTTCTTGCTTTCCCTGGGAATCGAAGTCTGGCGTTGATTTGCTTATGATGCTGTTTGTTACTCTGAGACCTTGTTAATTATTCTAAGAAACTGCTGTATTTCTCTATTTCTATGGGTTACAGGGTCCGTAAAATGTCTTAAATTCCTTCATGTAAAAATAAGGCCTTAATTAGCATTTAAATGTCCTAAATCCACGTAGCCTTGAGCGTCGATTTAAAAAAGTGACTGAGGTCCTTAGAGGACATAAATATCTGTGTCAAAAAACTCTTAATAAAGCTTAAGTTTGGTCTCATTTTAAAGATCCACTTGGCTCTATAATACAGCAGAAAACAGGAACAAAGCGAGTGTGAAACCTGACAAAATGGTGCCATCTGGTTAAAACAATAATACAAATTTTAATTTTGAAGCCTTGCCAACAGAATGAAAGCCTCTTAAGAAAGATTGCATAATTTTATAGTTTAATGGCCCTGGGACTAAACTGGCTTCAATGGGGACATTTTTGTCCTTGAGGTCCTGAGTGGAATATTGTGTGTATAAATAGATTTATGAAAGGAAATGAGGGTGAAATATGAAAATTCCAATACAAATACACACTTCTGACAAAAATTATGTTAACAAAGGCAAAATGATCACAAACACTAAACAAATGAAAAAGACAGAAATGTCCTTAAGGACACACAAGGGTTAAAAAAGGTTAATAAAAACAGAAATGTTTAATATTACTGTTTGTATTCACAAGTAAAACTGTATTAATCCAGTATTAATATTACAAAACAGATTTTTTTATCTATATTTTCTCTTTTTAAAAACTGAATGTTCAGAAATGTGAAAAGTGTCCATTGGTCATTTGTATATCTGTGTTGAGCAGGATTTGATTTGGGTGGAAAGTTCTTGAAAATGGCATTAAACCGTCTTAGACTGGATGATGCTGATATCTGCAGATATGAAGTGCAGATAGAAAAAGACATGCGTCTGGATTGAAAGGTTAAACTCTCGTTCCTCGTGCTGTCGGATCCTTCTAAAGCATGTTTGCGGTTTTGGAGGCGCGTTTGATGGGAAAACCTGACGTGTGTAAAACTGCTGCGTCAGCACACTGCTTCCCGAGAGCTTCCCATAAATATCCTTTGTTGCCGAGCAAAGAAAGAAAGCAACGTTTTTTCCAGATGTGTCACTGAAATGAAGACTTTCTGATCCGCTCACAGACGTTTCTCCACTAGAGGGAAACCATGAGACCAGATCTGTTCACTCCTTTCACTTCATCTGCAGTTTACCATGGTAAGTATGCTTTTTTACCAAGTTCACCAAGTATACTTTTTACTAGTAGTTACTTACTACCCTAAGTCAAATTTGCTGTCACAGATGTTGCTAGAGTCTTTCTCCACTAGTGTTTATAAAGAAAATAAAAGCCTAATAGTTCATTAAATCATACAAATGTAAATTTGAAATTAATTATTGTAAAACAAATAAGTTTAAGTGACCATTAGCCAACATCATTGTTAAATTATTGAAATATTAACATAAAATCTCATGGGCAAATAAATATTTTAGGACAAAAGGAAATACCAAAAGTTCAATAGCTCCTCACTGTAACATTTCATTTGAGGACATCCAATGAGAAGTTATTTAAATATATGTGACCCTGGACCACAAAACCAGTCACATGGGTCACAATTTTGATCACTGAATAAATAATCTTTTCATTGATGTGTGGTTTGTTAGGATAGGACAATATTTGGCTGAGACACAACTATTGTAAATCTGGAATCTGAGGGAGCAAAAAATGTTTACCTAAAACTAATATTTGATTTTTAATAGCCAATTATAGCATACTTCACAAAAAAGGTAAATACAAACAGACATGGATATCTAACAGGATATGGATATTATTTTATAATCCATAAAATAGGATAATTTTGACCTATTGTTGGCTATTGCCACAGATATACCCGTGCGACTCGTGACTGGTGACGTGATCCAGGGTCACATATTTAATAATAATATTAATAAATAAGCAATGAATTTGTGATATTTATAAATAAAGTCATTTTATTTCTAATGAATGAGGAAAATGAATGAGCACATCAAAATCTGGGAATTACGATTCGACTCTTCATCTACATTTTTTTCTTATTATTAAATCATTAATTAATGAATAAAAAAAAAAAATTTTTTACTTTTTATTAAATGACCTATATAATTATGAGCAGTTTTTAAAATAATTACAACTCAATTGTCAAAACAAAACAAAAAAGTAATAGTTTCCAAAAACACAAGCATATATAAAGAAATAAAGCGAGTAAAGAAACTCTCACAGTGTTTTCAGTCTCTGAATGTTTGAGGGATCTTTCTCAGCATTATTGAAGGGCATTATAACCCGTTCGATGCTTGTGTTTTGTGTGTGACTGTAATTGAATCGTTGAAGAGAGAATCACGATTTCAGGGCATGTTTTGATAGATGTGATGATGATGATGATGATGGTGTAATCCAGGCGATCGCCTCACCTCGTCTCAGTGGCAGGAGCTTGTTTTCCAGGATATCCCGAGCGTCGGTCCCTTCATCCATGAGATCGAGTTTAGTGATGACACCGATAGTCCGCTGACCTGCTCACACACACACACACACACACAGAACGCATGAGAACACACACACCGTTTGGATGCATCACAACTGATATTTAACAGTCCCTTTAAGGCAAGTTTTGATTGGCTCTTTTATTTAGAAGGCGGGGCTTATTCCGCCATATTGTGCGTCACACCGTCTGTATATGTGAAGTATTTTCCCCCCAATAAACCTGAAAATATCACACATCGCAAACAGACGTCAAGGCAGCACCAGTTATTTCTGTTAATAATTGCTAAACACTTCACATTTAGGAGAATATTTCCTTTCAAATTAGTGATGCGCGATATATCCGCCACCATATCGGTATCGATTCATTTTTAATGTTATCGTTATCGGGCCGATAAGAAAATATGTCCGATATATTAAAGCCGATAAATAATGTATTATTTCCTTCAGCTGAGACTCTTCAGATGCGACTGTTCATCATGATGGTTATGAATTGCTTGAAATATGATTGAAATCACTTTAAAATATACAGTTAAGAGAAACATGTGTCATATCGGCTATATAAAATTATTTATTTAAATTACTATTGAGAACATCATTATAATTGTGTGTTTGGGACATGGATTTTAATGGTGGGAATTTAGTTTTTGTAATCAGGCTCTCAAAAATTATATAAAAATTTGGATTTAAGATTTATCGGCCGATATATCGGTTATCAGCTTTTAAATATAAAAGAATATCGATTATCGCATCGGTCAAACTTTTCATATCGGTGCATCTCTATTTAAAAGTCAAAGCCTGTTCACAAGTTCATGAAGATAGTGAGTTTCTGGTAACTCTTTACATTAAGGTTTCATTTGTACACATTAGTAAACTGCGCTAGTTAACATTTACTCTCTCCATGCCAGCGTCTTTTGTTGTATGAATATCTGAACATGCAATATGTCAAACTAAATGTTTTATTTAGCAGTTAAACTAAATGAAGATGGGAAATTTTGCATTGGCAAGTCGCTGAAATAAAATAGTTTTTCAATAGTATTTCAGTTAACGTTTACTTTATCTCATGTAACAATTTTGTGTGTGTGTGTGTGTGTGTGTGTGTGTATGTGTTGTTTTGAAACCCTTTTTTATAAAATGTAAGCAAAACGAATGAAGCGCTTGAGCTTTTCCAGAATGCCAGGATTAATGTGCATGATGTGCTGAGGTGCACACACACACCCTGCGGGTCGACTTCTTTGGCGATCTTCAGCGCGTCCGAGTTGGCGAGGTCAGAGTTGGCGGGCGATACGGCGAGCAGAAGACAGTTGTCTTTGGTCACGAACTGCATCAGCATTTCTCTGATCTGCTGCTCGATGTCTATCGGCTGATCTCCCACCGGCACTTTAGTCATTCCCGGCAGATCCACCAGCGTCAGGTTCAGCACTGCAGGAGAAACACACAAACACACACACACACACACACTCAGACTCTGCCAGGAGCATCACTTCACTGCAAAAAATGCTTTTCTTACTCAGTATTTTTGTCTTGTTTCCAGTTCAAATATCTAAAGCTTCTTAAATCAAGATGCATTTACTAGAGGAGTGAAATGCCATAAGATATTATGTCTTGTTTTCTGGGGAAATAAATCAATAAGCGAGTCGTTACTTAAAAAAAGCCAGTGGGGTCAGGAAAATAATCTTGTTTCTGTTTGAATTAACATTATTTTTCTTACCAAAACAACTCTCTTAATTTTGATTAATTCCCCAGAAGACATAATATCTAATGACATTTTACTCATCTAGGAAATGCATCTTGATTTAAGAATTTTTTAATATTCGACTGGAAACAAGACAAAAATACTGAGTATGTGTTCATGAATATTACAGTTTTTTTCAACTGCTTACACACAAAATTCTTACTTGTCAGACAATTTGAATATTGCGAACAATGCGAAAAATATACATTTTTATACATATAAAACGTATATAATCAATATACATTGATTTTGTATATGTACATTTCTGAAATCCATAACTTATACAGTCTCCTCTGATAACAGATCACTGTAAATTGTAATATGAGCTCATGCATTTTCTGTAAAGCTGCTGTGAAACGATGTGTGTTGTGAAAAGCGCTATACAAATAAATGTGAATTGAATTGAATTGAATTTCTGAAACCTGACACTCACACACCAAATCTGCAAAACCATACACTAATTCTCGGCCTTCGACTCGGTTTTCAATTTCATAAAACACTTTTTGCAAATCACAACACACACTTCTCTATGTAACACACAAAAATCTAACCGGAAGTCTCTTGATTTCCTTTTTCAAACACAACCTATCAAAATGCCACACTAACTCCTCAGAGCCTCACACTGTCACACACACACACTCCTAACGTGTGCAAACATTCATTTCTTTACTGAACACCAACCAATCATGGCTTTAGAATAGGCCAAAGGTCGAGTTATAGGTTTTTCGGACTGTGTAATACTGTATTCACAACCACAAACGCTTACAGTAAAAAAAGAAATAGTTTGGATTCAATCTTGCTTTCGTGTTTACCGTGAATTTTTCAAAATCTCTCTGCCAATTACTTTCAGTCTTGTCCAGAAATGAACGTAGAAGCTCATGAAAGAAGAGCTTTATGTTTTGAATAACAGCGTGTATATGATACATCCCAAAATATAATCTTATGGCAAAGGTGTCTGCAACGTAAGACACGTGATGTTTGTTAAAGGGATAGTTCACTTTGAAATAAATTTTTGATATGTTTTAGCTTACCTCAAGGGCATCCAAGATGTAGGTGTCTTTGTTTCCGCAGTAGTTTCAATTTTGATATTTTTAGGTCAAACCGTTCTTGTCTGTCAGTCATATAATGCAGGTCGATGGTCACTGTCTCAAAACTCAAGCACAGAGTCCAAATTAAAACAATTCCCCATCGTCCAAATGAAACAATTCCCCATCATAAGTACACATTGATGGCCTAAGACACGAAACGAGCGGTTTGTGTGAGAAAACGAACAGTATTTATATCGTTGTTATCTCTTGAAAACAGCACACGTCCAAATGATCTGACTGCGCGGGCGGGTATAGATATATACATAGATGTCGCCTTGGCTACTGCAGTTCATTGGAACGAAACCGTAGCCAAGCGACATCTAGTGTATATATCTATACCCGCCCGCTGGCGGGTATAGATTTATACACTAGATGTCGCCTTCGCTACTGCAGTTCATTGGAACGAAACCGTAGCCAAGCGACATCTAGTGTATATATCTATACCCGCCCGCGCCGTCAGATCATTTGGACGTGTGCTGTTTTCAAGAGATAACAACGATATAAATACTGTTCGTTTTCTCACACAAACCGCTCGTTTTGTGTCTTAGGCCATCAATGTGTACTTATGATGGGGAATTGTTTCATTTGGACGATGGGGAATTGTTTTAATTTGGACTCTGTGCTTGAGTTTTGAGACAGTGACCATAGACCTGCATTATATGACTGACAGACAAGAACGGTTTGACCTAAAAATATCAAAATTGAAACTACTGCGGAAACAAAGACACCTACATCTTGGATGCCCTTGAGGTAAGCTAAAACATATCAAAAATTTATTTCAAAGTGAACTATCCCTTTAAGACAGATGTGTTTGTGATGTTTTGAACGCAGTGCTTCATTTTGCAAGAGATTTTGCATGTGCAGTTCTTGGATTTGTGTGTAAAGTTTTGGGAAAAAAGAGGCAAAGGTTTGAAAATGTGTGTAAGCAGGTGAAAAAACCTGCAATCACATGCTAAAATCAGAGCTGTAATCTGACCGTTCGGCGAATAGACCCGCAGGTTGATGGGCACGGGTGAGATGCCCTTATTCTGTCCTGTGACCCGATCCGTCTCCGCCTCGATCTCCTGACGCACCTCATCGAAATCCGTGAACTTCTTCCCCTTACAGTGAAGAAACTCTGCGTATTCTGAGAGGAGACAGACACGCACGTCATTACACAACATAAACTAAAGCCTGAAATTATAGTGAGAAACATCAATGTTTCTGAAATATATCAGTTTTTTGACTAAATATATTAAAAAAGCATCATTTTTAGCATCATATTTGATCCACCAGGCTTTTATGGCTCATATACGGAGGAAAAAATGTATATGACAAAAATTAAGATGAAATTCTGATGCTTGTAACGTAAATCAATGAGATCTTTATAACAGTTTAACAGATACTTGCATAAAATGCATATAAATATGCAAAAATGCATATAAATGCATTTCATTATGTTTTAAAACTACAGAGCTTTGATCATAAAACTAAGCATTTAAATATCATCTTATATATATTAAATATCATCATATTGAAATTTATATGACAAAAAGTAAGATGAAACTCTGATGCTTGTAACGTAAATCAATGAAATCTTTATAACAGTATTAGATACTGATATAAAATGAATATAAATATCAATATCTGCCAATTATATGTCTTAGTAAGATGATATTTAAATGCTTTGTTGCCTTTCGAGGGAACTCGCTCTGCGTCGATGACGACACTTTGGAGTAGACAGTAGAGTTTGTAGACAGTAGAGTTTAAAGGGTTAAAATCAAATATCAGCTGGTAGTTATCGCTGTAAATGAGAGCACAGCCTGCTCCACTAGAGGGCAGTGTTTCTGAAAGCTTTGTTCTGGTTCTGCAGTCAAACCTGATCCGCTGAAGGTGGTGGTGATGTAATGTAAACCTGCTGTTGCTAGGCGACCGGACTCACCTGTGGGGCAGTTGATGAGCTGGAGGACGAGCGGACGGCGGGTGACGATGCCAGAGCCGCGCGGGAGGAAGTCCCTGAGACACAGAGCAGAGTTAGAGATGCTCAGACATGCACATCATTATACACTCTTCTGTACACAACTCTAGAGTTCAGCTTTAAAGAACCAGATAGGTTCTGTATAAAATGATTGCATAATACTTCAATCTTTTCTAGTGATACCGTATGTTTACGAGCCGATTCATTCATAAACTGTAATGAAAAGTAAAAGAAACGGATTTAAACAAGATTATTTCATTCAGACTGAATACATCTGATGGGAGCCTCTCTATCTGTAGATGAAGTGATGACTTTCCCTGAACATGAAGTGCCTGAACCGTAATGTTCTAATATAGAATATTTTCTTGTAAGAGTGAAACATTAAACTACAGTAAAGACGCTGAAACTAAATCATGTGAGGACAGATAAATAATGTTTATTGTGCATTGCAAAATAAATGTTAAAACAGAGCATGCAATCAAATTGCATTTTAAATTTTAATAGCAGTTCAACAGTGCATGTTCATTAATATTACAATAGCATGATTATTTCTACTAAAATGCGGTTTAATTAAAATTTGATGCATTTTTAATCCTTTGAAATATTGTGCGTAAATAATGTGATGTGCAGCATCTTACTTGCATCAAATAATATAATAATAAATAAATATAGTTTAGCGTGCGTCGCAAAGGAAATGTTAAAATAGAACATGCCATCAGAATACATTATACATTTTAATAGCAGTCACATGCATGTTCATTACAATAGCTCAATTATTTCTACCAAAATTGGGTTTAATTAAAATTTGATGCATTTCTTAATCCTTTATTAAGAATTTTGTTACCGGCACAAATATTGTGTGTAGATAATGTGATGTGCAGCATCTTAATGGCATCAAATAATGTCATAAATAAATAAATATTGTTTAGTGTGCATTGCGAAAGAAATGTTAAAACAAAACATGAATTTAATTGCAATTAAATTACATTTTAAATGCTAATATCTGCCACATTGCATGTTGATTAACATTACATTATAATAGTTTGCTTAGTTTTAGTTTTATAATAGCCTAATTAAATGACATTTCCAGTGTAATCTCATGATAGTAAAGGACAGGCTGAAGATGCTTCATTATACGCAGTACTAACGGCTCTCTCTCTCTGAGGAACACCCGCGCAACACGGCTGAGAAAGTGTTGTGTTCGGTGAGAAGAGTGTGTGTGTGTGTGTGTGTGTGTGTGTGTGTGTGTGTGTGTGTGTGTGTGTGTGTGTGTGTGTGTGTCGTCCTCCTTCACTCTCAGTGTGTGAGCTGTGTTCGGTCAGAAGAGTGTGTGTGTGTTGTCCTCCTTCACTCTCAGTGTGTGAGCTGTGTTCGGTCAGAAGAGTGTGTGTGTGTTGTCCTCCTTCACTCTCAGTGTGTGAGCTGTGTTCGGTCAGAAGAGTGTGTGTGTGTTGTCCTCCTTCACTCTCAGTGTGTGAGCTGTGTTCGGTCAGAAGAGTGTGTGTGTGTGTGTGTCGTCCTCCTTCAATCTCAGTGTGTGAGCTGTGTTCAGTCAGAAGAGTGTGTGTGTGTGTGTGTGT
>JAJAQA010000007.1:47325656-47338156 GCA_021464565.1 Rutilus rutilus
TTTTTATTTAATCATAATTATTTTATAATTTTCAGTTCAAGTATAAATCCACTGTTAATTTTTTTTTTTTTTTTTTTTTTTCAGTATTCAATGCATGCATAATGTTTCCAAAGTCAAAATCCGGTTAAATAATAATTTTCTCAATCAATATTGACTGAAATAACCATGATTATGGCCCCAACCCAACTTTACAATTCCCAGCATTACTGACGCTTGCATGTTTGAAGACGAGCTCTCAGAAACACGTAAAGCGTGCGGAGAGGGAGAGAGAGAGAGAGAGAGAGTAAATCACATCCATCATCCATCATCCTTCATAACACTTCATTACGGCTCGGCAGAAAACGTTTGTTAATATTCAGAAGCCAAACAAACGTATCGCTGAAGCTCATGTCACGCTGCTGCTCACAAATTAGGACGAAGAACACAGTGTCCCTAAATCAAGGAGAGACCGACCCTCTGAGTTCCTGACTTCATATCGCTGCGAGTCTCAGTCCAACACGCCATCATGATGCTTTCAACAGACCTCGAGCTTTACTGTCACGTCAGACTCAGATCAAAACACACAACCTACAACACTAGCATAGAGTGCAGCTCCATTCACTTTCTCCACAGGGAAACTGATTATGAACGATAACTTATAAAGTCCTCCTGTAGTCAATCATTTTATCCTTTAAAACTCATCTTTGATCACCAAAATGACATATTTAAAAGCACACAGACACTGCATCACCATGACAAAAAGCAATGCAACCAATGCATGAACTTATGCAAACATAAGACCGACTGTTTCTATTAAAAGTAAAAAGGATCAACAGCTTAAACAAGGCCGACAGATTACAAACGCAGAAGAGCAGTGTGTGTGAATGTGTTCATGAAACACACATAAACTTATGCACATCACTTCATCTAGTTCATCTAAGTCTTGTCTGGTTCATACTTTAAAAATAATGCACAACTAACATGAACAGAGGTTGCATATGAAAATATTGCACATTGTTAGGTCATGTTGAAACAAATGAGACCTCATAAACGTGCTGCCTTGTTTGTTTCTGAAAGCTTGAACTGTGTTTTCAGTAAATTAGGATTTAAAAAAAACAAAAAAAAAAACAATAATAATAATAATAATAAATATATTTATTTGTGTTTTGTCACAAATTTCTTCTTTTTTTTTTCTTTTGCAGTTTATGATTTTTGAAGCCAAAACAATGGCTTAATATTTTGTATGTTACCTTTTATATATTTTCTGTTTCTTAGTTTTGAGATTCATAACCATTTAACTGTTTTTGCTGAAATGTCTAATATATTTGTAGACTCCCGTTGTGACAACATGCCCCGTTATAGAGGCCAGCTTTTGTTAAATTAGCTGTTTTTATCTTTTTTTTTCAAGGCAATATATACTCAAAAATCACTAAGATTAAAGAGAAAATATGCAGTAATCACTGAAAACTGTTTATTCTGGGACTAATTTGTTCTATGAATATTTTTAAATATAAAGTGTTATTTTTAAACTATAATAATATAATATACTATTATAGTTTTTTTTATATCTATATCTATATCTATATATATATATATATAATTTTCTGGTTTAATTTTAATTTTAGTAAAAAAAAAAAAAAATTGCAAATTTTGCAAATTTTGCAAAAGCAATTTTGTTGTGTATTTTTGTAATTTTTTATTAGTTTTTTTTTTTTTTTTAAACATGTCTATAAATTTATATTTAGAGGTTAAACTAAATAAAATTAGAAATGTTGCTTGACTATAATAACGCTGCAGAGATGACAAACGACATCCGTGGCATCTCGGTCATTTACACTAAATATAACTTTATTATTTCGGTTTATTTAGAGGTTTAGTCACTGATTGTTCCTGTGCTGAATAACACAGCATCTTTATTTAGATGTAATTAGTAGTTTTCCAGGATTTGCGAGGCATTCCAGATTTTGAACAACGAACTCCCGCAGGATAATTGCAGAGTCTGTTTGACTCGAGGTCTAAATATAGGAAGAGGCTTTTGTTCAAATAGTGTAGAGTTAATGATGTTAATTTTGCCAGATTCAAATAGCAGATTGTGCTTCTTCTCACCATCTGCAAGGCGTCCGTATCCCAAATCCTGATCCTTCATGAGGACCAAAAAAATGAAAGGGGTCATGACATGAGAAATCAAATTTGCCTGACATCTCTAAGAGGTTTTTGTGCGTTTAAAGGGGTCATGACATGGATTTTTTTTTTTTTTTATATGTTCCTTGAGGTTCACTTATAATGTTAAGTTTTTTGCACAAAAAACTGTATATATGAGGAAAAACTATTATTTTTAACCCTCATTCTGAGCCTCTGTCTGAAATGATCAGTTTTTAAGGCGCGGCTCCTTTAAGGCTTGTCAGTAAATGCCAGTGTTGTGATTGGCTAACGTCATTGCAGAGGAAACAGTATCAACGCCCACTCACTATTGAAAACATTATCCATATAAAACCGTAATTTACAGACAAAACATTATGAAATCATGCTGTCAGATAAGCACTTATTTAATCAAGCTCCAAAAACGGCTCATTTGAATATTGAGGGATCTGTGATGTCAAACGGGCAAATACATTTGCATATGCCCGCCTCCGGAGCAAGACATCGACCAATTGTTATGCTGTCTACACTGATACAGTATACAGATGTGTGTTCAGATTATAATGACTGACGCTGTCTACACTGATACAGTATACAGATGTGTGTTCAGATTATAATGACTGACACTGATACACTGATACAGTATACAGATGTGTGTTCAGATTATAATGACTGACGCTGATACACTGATACAGTATACAGATGTGTGTTCAGATTATAATGACTGACGCTGTCTACACTGATACAGTATACAGATGTGTGTTCAGATTATAATAACTGACGCTGTCTACACTGATACAGTATACAGATGTGTGTTCAGATTATAATGACTGACGCTGATACACTGATACAGTATACAGATGTGTGTTCAGATTATAATGACTGACGCTGTCTACACTGATACAGTATACAGATGTGTGTTCAGATTATAATGACTGACGCTGTCTACACTGATACAGTATACAGATGTGTGTTCAGATTATAATGACTGACACTGATACACTGATACAGTATACAGATGTGTGTTCAGATTATAATGACTGACGCTGTCTACACTGATACAGTATACAGATGTGTGTTCAGATTATAATGACTGACGCTGTCTACACTGATACAGTATACAGATGTGTGTTCAGATTATAATGACTGACGCTGTCTACACTGATACAGTATACAGATGTGTGTTCAGATTATAATGACTGACGCTGATACACTGATACAGTATACAGATGTGTGTTCAGATTATAATGACTGACGCTGTCTACACTGATACAGTATACAGATGTGTGTTCAGATTATAATGACTGACGCTGTCTACACTGATACAGTATACAGATGTGTGTTCAGATTATAATGACTGACGCTGTCTACACTGATACAGTATACAGATGTGTATTCAGATTATAATGACTGACACTGTCTACACTGATACAGTATACAGATGTGTGTTCAGATTATAATGACTGACGCTGTCTACACTGATACAGTATACAGATGTGGGTTCAGATTATAATGACTGACGCTGTCTACACTGATACAGTATACAGATGTGGGTTCAGATTATAATGACTGACGCTGTCTACACTGATACAGTATACAGATGTGTATTCAGATTATAATGACTGACGCTGTCTACACTGATACAGTATACAGATGTGTGTTCAGATTATAATGACTGACGCTGTCTACACTGATACAGTATACAGATGTGTGTTCAGATTATAATGACTGACGCTGTCTACACTGATACAGTATACAGATGTGTGTGTTCAGATTATAATGACTGACGCTGTCTACACTGATACAGTATACAGATGTGTATTCAGATTATAATGACTGACGCTGTCTACACTAATACAGTATACAGATGTGTGTTCAGATTATAATGACTGACTCTGATACACTGATACAGTATACAGATGTGGGTTCAGATTATAATGACTGACACTGTCTACACTGATACAGTATACAGATGTGTGTTCAGATTATAATGACTGACGCTGTCTACACTGATACAGTATACAGATGTGTGTGTTCAGATTATAATGACTGACGCTGTCTACACTGATACAGTATACAGATGTGTGTTCAGATTATAATGACTGACGCTGTCTACACTGATACAGTATACAGATGTGGGTTCAGATTATAATGACTGACGCTGATACACTGATACAGTATACAGATGTGTGTTCAGATTATAATGACTGATACTGATACACTGATACAGTATACAGATGTGTGTTCAGATTATAATGACTGACGCTGTCTACACTGATACAGTATACAGATGTGTGTTCAGATTATAATGACTGATACTGATACACTGATACAGTATACAGATGTGTGTTCAGATTATAATGACTGACGCTGTCTACACTGATACAGTATACAGATGTGTGTTCAGATTATAATGACTGACGCTGTCTACACTGATACAGTATACAGATGTGTGTTCAGATTATAATGACTGACGCTGATACACTGATACAGTATACAGATGTGTGTTCAGATTATAATGACTGACGCTGATACACTGATACAGTATACAGATGTGCGTTCAGATTATAATGACTGACGCTGATACACTGATACAGTATACAGATGTGGGTTCAGATTATAATGACTGACGCTGATACACTGATACAGTATACAGATGTGTGTTCAGATTATAATGACTGACGCTGTCTACACTGATACAGTATACAGATGTGTGTTCAGATTATAATGACTGATGCTGTCTACACTGATACAGTATACAGATGTGTGTTCAGATTATAATGACTGACGCTGTCTACACTGATACAGTATACAGATGTGTGTTCAGATTATAATGACTGACGCTGTCTACACTGATACAGTATACAGATGTGTGTTCAGATTATAATGACTGACGCTGTCTACACTGATACAGTATACAGATGTGGGTTCAGATTATAATGACTGACGCTGATACACTGATACAGTATACAGATGTGTGTTCAGATTATAATGACTGACGCTGTCTACACTGATACAGTATACAGATGTGTGTTCAGATTATAATGACTGACGCTGTCTACACTGATACAGTATACAGATGTGTGTTCAGATTATAATGACTGACGCTGTCTACACTGATACAGTATACAGATGTGTGTTCAGATTATAATGACTGACGCTGTCTACACTGATACAGTATACAGATGTGTGTTCAGATTATAATGACTGACGCTGTCTACACTGATACAGTATACAGATGTGTGTTCAGATTATAATGACTGACGCTGATACACTGATACAGTATACAGATGTGTGTTCAGATTATAATGACTGATGCTGATACACTGATACAGTATACAGATGTGGGTTCAGATTATAATGACTGACGCTGATACACTGATACAGTATACAGATGTGTGTTCAGATTATAATGACTGACGCTGTCTACACTGATACAGTATACAGATGTGTGTTCAGATTATAATGACTGATGCTGATACACTGATACAGTATACAGATGTGTGTTCAGATTATAATGACTGACGCTGTCTACACTGATACAGTATACAGATGTGTGTTCAGATTATAATGACTGACGCTGTCTACACTGATACAGTATACAGATGTGTGTTCAGATTATAATGACTGACGCTGTCTACACTGATACAGTATACAGATGTGTGTTCAGATTATAATGACTGATGCTGTCTACACTGATACAGTATACAGATGTGTGTTCAGATTATAATGACTGACGCTGTCTACACTGATACAGTATACAGATGTGTGTTCAGATTATAATGACTGACGCTGATACACTGATACAGTATACAGATGTGTGTTCAGATTATAATGACTGACGCTGATACACTGATACAGTATACAGATGTGCGTTCAGATTATAATGACTGACGCTGTCTACACTGATACAGTATGCAGATGTGTGTTCAGATTATAATGACTGACGCTGATACACTGATACAGTATACAGATGTGTGTTCAGATTATAATGACTGACGCTGTCTACACTGATACAGTATACAGATGTGTGTTCAGATTATAATGACTGACGCTGATACACTGATACAGTATACAGATGTGTGTTCAGATTATAATGACTGATGCTGATACACTGATACAGTATACAGATGTGTGTTCAGATTATAATGACTGATGCTGATACACTGATACAGTATACAGATGTGTGTTCAGATTATAATGACTGACGCTGATACACTGATACAGTATACAGATGTGTGTTCAGATTATAATGACTGACGCTGATACACTGATACAGTATACAGATGTGTGTTCAGATTATAATGACTGACGCTGATACACTGATACAGTATACAGATGTGCGTTCAGATTATAATGACTGACGCTGTCTACACTGATACAGTATGCAGATGTGTGTTCAGATTATAATGACTGACGCTGATACACTGATACAGTATACAGATGTGTGTTCAGATTATAATGACTGACGCTGTCTACACTGATACAGTATACAGATGTGTGTTCAGATTATAATGACTGATGCTGATACACTGATACAGTATACAGATGTGTGTTCAGATTATAATGATTGATGCTGATACACTGATACAGTATACAGATGTGTGTTCAGATTATAATGACTGACGCTGATACACTGATACAGTATACAGATGTGCGTTCAGATTATAATGACTGACGCTGTCTACACTGATACAGTATACAGATGTGTGTTCAGATTATAATGACTGATGCTGATACACTGATACAGTATACAGATGTGTGTTCAGATTATAATGACTGAAGCTGTCTACACTGATACAGTATACAGATGTGTGTTCAGATTATAATGACTGACGCTGTCTACACTGATACAGTATACAGATGTGTGTTCAGATTATAATGACTGACGCTGATACACTGATACAGTATACAGATGTGTGTTCAGATTATAATGACTGACGCTGATACACTGATACAGTATACAGATGTGTGTTCAGATTATAATGACTGACTCTGATACACTGATACAGTATACAGATGTGTGTTCAGATTATAATGACTGACGCTGATACACTGATACAGTATACAGATGTGCGTTCAGATTATAATGACTGACGCTGATACACTGATACAGTATACAGATGTGTGTTCAGATTATAATGACTGACGCTGTCTACACTGATACAGTATACAGATGTGTGTTCAGATTATAATGACTGATGCTGATACACTGATACAGTATACAGATGTGTGTTCAGATTATAATGACTGACGCTGTCTACACTGATACAGTATACAGATGTGTGTTCAGATTATAATGACTGACGCTGTCTACACTGATACAGTATACAGATGTGTGTTCAGATTATAATGACTGACGCTGATACACTGATACAGTATACAGATGTGTGTTCAGATTATAATGACTGATGCTGATACACTGATACAGTATACAGATGTGTGTTCAGATTATAATGACTGACGCTGATACACTGATACAGTATACAGATGTGCGTTCAGATTATAATGACTGACGCTGTCTACACTGATACAGTATGCAGATGTGTGTTCAGATTATAATGACTGACGCTGATACACTGATACAGTATACAGATGTGTGTTCAGATTATAATGACTGATGCTGATACACTGATACAGTATACAGATGTGTGTTCAGATTATAATGACTGACGCTGTCTACACTGATACAGTATACAGATGTGTGTTCAGATTATAATGACTGACGCTGTCTACACTGATACAGTATACAGATGTGTGTTCAGATTATAATGACTGACGCTGTCTACACTGATACAGTATACAGATGTGCGTTCAGATTATAATGACTGACACTGTCTACACTGATACAGTATACAGATGTGTGTTCAGATTATAATGACTGACGCTGATACACTGATACAGTATACAGATGTGGGTTCAGATTATAATGACTGACACTGTCTACACTGATACAGTATACAGATGTGTGTTCAGATTATAATGACTGACGCTGTCTACACTGATACAGTATACAGATGTGCGTTCAGATTATAATGACTGACGCTGTCTACACTGATACAGTATACGGATGTGGGTTCAGATTATAATGACTGACGCTGTCTACACTGATACAGTATACAGATGTGTGTTCAGATTATAATGACTGACGCTGTCTACACTGATACAGTATACAGATGTGTGTTCAGATTATAATGACTGACGCTGTCTACACTGATACAGTATACGGATGTGGGTTCAGATTATAATGACTGACGCTGTCTACACTGATACAGTATACAGATGTGTGTTCAGATTATAATGACTGACGCTGTCTACACTGATACAGTATACAGATGTGCGTTCAGATTATAATGACTGACGCTGTCTACACTGATACAGTATACGGATGTGGGTTCAGATTATAATGACTGACGCTGTCTACACTGATACAGTATACAGATGTGGGTTCAGATTATAATGACTGACGCTGTCTACACTGATACAGTATACAGATGTGGGTTCAGATTATAATGACTGACGCTGATACACTGATACAGTATACAGATGTGTGTTCAGATTATAATGACTGACGCTGTCTACACTGATACAGTATACAGATGTGTGTTCAGATTATAATGACTGACGCTGTCTACACTGATACAGTATACAGATGTGCGTTCAGATTATAATGACTGACGCTGTCTACACTGATACAGTATACAGATGTGCGTTCAGATTATAATGACTGACGCTGATACACTGATACAGTATACAGATGTGGGTTCAGATTATAATGACTGACACTGTCTACACTGATACAGTATACAGATGTGTGTTCAGATTATAATGACTGACACTGTCTACACTGATACAGTATACAGATGTGTGTTCAGATTATAATGACTGACGCTGTCTACACTGATACAGTATGCAGATGTGTGTTCAGATTATAATGACTGACGCTGATACACTGATACAGTATACAGATGTGTGTTCAGATTATAATGACTGATGCTGATACACTGATACAGTATACAGATGTGTGTTCAGATTATAATGACTGACGCTGTCTACACTGATACAGTATACAGATGTGTGTTCAGATTATAATGACTGACGCTGTCTACACTGATACAGTATACAGATGTGTGTTCAGATTATAATGACTGACGCTGTCTACACTGATACAGTATACAGATGTGCGTTCAGATTATAATGACTGACACTGTCTACACTGATACAGTATACAGATGTGTGTTCAGATTATAATGACTGACGCTGATACACTGATACAGTATACAGATGTGCGTTCAGATTATAATGACTGACGCTGTCTACACTGATACAGTATGCAGATGTGTGTTCAGATTATAATGACTGACGCTGATACACTGATACAGTATACAGATGTGTGTTCAGATTATAATGACTGACGCTGTCTACACTGATACAGTATACAGATGTGTGTTCAGATTATAATGACTGACGCTGATACACTGATACAGTATACAGATGTGTGTTCAGATTATAATGACTGATGCTGATACACTGATACAGTATACAGATGTGTGTTCAGATTATAATGACTGACGCTGATACACTGATACAGTATACAGATGTGTGTTCAGATTATAATGACTGACGCTGTCTACACTGATACAGTATACAGATGTGTGTTCAGATTATAATGACTGACGCTGATACACTGATACAGTATACAGATGTGTGTTCAGATTATAATGACTGACGCTGATACACTGATACAGTATACAGATGTGTGTTCAGATTATAATGACTGACGCTGATACACTGATACAGTATACAGATGTGCGTTCAGATTATAATGACTGACGCTGTCTACACTGATACAGTATGCAGATGTGTGTTCAGATTATAATGACTGACGCTGTCTACACTGATACAGTATACAGATGTGTGTTCAGATTATAATGACTGATGCTGATACACTGATACAGTATACAGATGTGTGTTCAGATTATAATGATTGATGCTGATACACTGATACAGTATACAGATGTGTGTTCAGATTATAATGACTGACGCTGATACACTGATACAGTATACAGATGTGCGTTCAGATTATAATGACTGACGCTGTCTACACTGATACAGTATACAGATGTGTGTTCAGATTATAATGACTGATGCTGATACACTGATACAGTATACAGATGTGTGTTCAGATTATAATGACTGAAGCTGTCTACACTGATACAGTATACAGATGTGTGTTCAGATTATAATGACTGACGCTGTCTACACTGATACAGTATACAGATGTGTGTTCAGATTATAATGACTGACGCTGATACACTGATACAGTATACAGATGTGTGTTCAGATTATAATGACTGACGCTGATACACTGATACAGTATACAGATGTGTGTTCAGATTATAATGACTGACTCTGATACACTGATACAGTATACAGATGTGTGTTCAGATTATAATGACTGACGCTGATACACTGATACAGTATACAGATGTGCGTTCAGATTATAATGACTGACGCTGATACACTGATACAGTATACAGATGTGTGTTCAGATTATAATGACTGACGCTGTCTACACTGATACAGTATACAGATGTGTGTTCAGATTATAATGACTGATGCTGATACACTGATACAGTATACAGATGTGTGTTCAGATTATAATGACTGACGCTGTCTACACTGATACAGTATACAGATGTGTGTTCAGATTATAATGACTGACGCTGTCTACACTGATACAGTATACAGATGTGTGTTCAGATTATAATGACTGACGCTGATACACTGATACAGTATACAGATGTGTGTTCAGATTATAATGACTGATGCTGATACACTGATACAGTATACAGATGTGTGTTCAGATTATAATGACTGACGCTGATACACTGATACAGTATACAGATGTGCGTTCAGATTATAATGACTGACGCTGTCTACACTGATACAGTATGCAGATGTGTGTTCAGATTATAATGACTGACGCTGATACACTGATACAGTATACAGATGTGTGTTCAGATTATAATGACTGATGCTGATACACTGATACAGTATACAGATGTGTGTTCAGATTATAATGACTGACGCTGTCTACACTGATACAGTATACAGATGTGTGTTCAGATTATAATGACTGACGCTGTCTACACTGATACAGTATACAGATGTGTGTTCAGATTATAATGACTGACGCTGTCTACACTGATACAGTATACAGATGTGCGTTCAGATTATAATGACTGACACTGTCTACACTGATACAGTATACAGATGTGTGTTCAGATTATAATGACTGACGCTGATACACTGATACAGTATACAGATGTGGGTTCAGATTATAATGACTGACACTGTCTACACCAGGGGTAGGCAACCTAAGGCACGCGTGCCAACACTGGCACGCGGAGGGTTAATCGCTGGCACGCAAGCAAATGCGAGAGAAGTGTATGTATTTCATTCAGATAAAGTAGTCTACCTGCACACAGATCTACATTTTGATGTAATAATTCCTCATAGTAAAAAAAAAAGCTTATTTTATTAAGTTAGGAGTAGAGATGCACCGATTGATCCGCTGGTGACCGGAATTGGCCGATTTTCACGTGAGCGGCCATAACCGGCGACCGGCCGGTCAGTCTGACATATGCCGATTTTGTGCCGGTCAAATGCACTCGGGCTCCACATGATTAACATCGCGCAATATCAGCATCACACGTGCACACGGAACGCACATATAGGAAACCTCGTGAATTACGGCCGTTTCACGCATATTTTTTTCGGCGTGCATGTTAATCAATGAGTGCATTCACACCGGGAGCAGGAGCAGCGCGTGAGCGCCCAACAGGAGCGTCGCGTGAGCAGCAGTGAAGCGGGGGTTTTGCCGCCGAGTCTATTTTGTCTGCGTTGCTCACGCTCAATTAAAGTGAATTCACACTTTTGATGGACAAAATAAATATGATTTCAAACAAAAGTGCCCAAAATACACAGAATGTGCATAGTGTGTTTTAACAAGAACTGGATTAGGTTATGTCAGAAAAGAAAATGAAAACTCAAAAATATTATATAAAATTTACCCATTTAAACTTGTTCTTATTATTTAGTTTGGGTAAAAGGATATGGTATTTTATATATAAAAAAAAATATATATATAGAAAATAAATATTTGTGTGTGCTGTAAAGTGGTTAGAAAAAATGAAATCGGAATCGGGTATGGGCAGGTCAAACTCAATGAAAAATCGGAATCGGCCTAGAAAATTGTAAAAATATAAAATCGGTGCATCTTGAGTTATAAATACTATTAAATTGTCTATCTAAATCTAAAACAAATTTCAAGAGAAATATTAAAATTTCTGTACTATTTCTTATGAAAATGTAAAATG
>JAJAQA010000007.1:47340656-47345656 GCA_021464565.1 Rutilus rutilus
TATAATGACTGACACTGATACACTGATACAGTATACAGATGTGTGTTCAGATTATAATGACTGACGCTGATACACTGATACAGTATACAGATGTGTGTTCAGATTATAATGACTGATGCTGTCTACACTGATACAGTATACAGATGTGTGTTCAGATTATAATGACTGACGCTGTCTACACTGATACAGTATACAGATGTGTGTTCAGATTATAATGACTGACGCTGTCTACACTGATACAGTATACAGATGTGTATTCAGATTATAAAGACTGAAGCTGTCTACACTGATACAGTATACAGATGTGTGTTCAGATTATAATGACTGACGCTGTCTACACTGATACAGTATGCAGATGTGTATTCAGATTATAAAGACTGACGCTGATACACTGATACAGTATACAGATGTGTATTCAGATTATAAAGACTGATGCTGATACACTGATACAGTATACAGATGTGTATTCAGATTATAATGACTGAAGCTGTCTACACTGATACAGTATACAGATGTGCGTTCAGATTATAATGACTGACGCTGTCTACACTGATACAGTATACAGATGTGCGTTCAGATTATAAAGACTGAAGCTGTCTACACTGATACAGTATACAGATGTGTGTTCAGATTATAATGACTGACGCTGTCTACACTGATACAGTATGCAGATGTGTATTCAGATTATAAAGACTGACGCTGATACACCGATACAGTATACAGATGTGTATTCAGATTATAAAGACTGACGCTGATACACTGATACAGTATACAGATGTGTATTCAGATTATAATGACTGAAGCTGTCTACACTGATACAGTATACAGATGTGCGTTCAGATTATAATGACTGACGCTGTCTACACTGATACAGTATACAGATGTGTGTTCACTGTTCAGATTATAATGACTGACGCTGATACACTGATACAGTATACAGATGTGTGTTCAGATTATAATGACTGACGCTGATACACTGATACAGTATACAGATGTGTGTTCAGATTATAATGACTGACGCTGATACACTGATACAGTATACAGATGTGGGTTCAGATTATAATGACTGACGCTGATACACTGATACAGTATACAGATGTGTGTTCAGATTATAATGACTGACACTGATACACTGATACAGTATACAGATGTGTGTTCAGATTATAATGACTGACGCTGTCTACACTGATACAGTATACAGATGTGTGTTCAGATTATAATGACTGACGCTGATACACTGATACAGTATACAGATGTGTGTTCAGATTATAATGACTGACGCTGATACACTGATACAGTATACAGATGTGGGTTCAGATTATAATGACTGACGCTGATACACTGATACAGTATACAGATGTGTGTTCAGATTATAATGACTGACGCTGTCTACACTGATACAGTATACAGATGTGTGTTCAGATTATAATGACTGACGCTGTCTACACTGATACAGTATACAGATGTGGGTTCAGATTATAATGACTGACGCTGTCTACACTGATACAGTATACAGATGTGGGTTCAGATTATAATGACTGACGCTGATACACTGATACAGTATACAGATGTGTGTTCAGATTATAATGACTGACGCTGTCTACACTGATACAGTATACAGATGTGTGTTCAGATTATAATGACTGACGCTGTCTACACTGATACAGTATACAGATGTGCGTTCAGATTATAATGACTGACGCTGTCTACACTGATACAGTATACAGATGTGGGTTCAGATTATAATGACTGACGCTGTCTACACTGATACAGTATACAGATGTGTGTTCAGATTATAATGACTGACGCTGTCTACACTGATACAGTATACAGATGTGGGTTCAGATTATAATGACTGACGCTGTCTACACTGATACAGTATACAGATGTGGGTTCAGATTATAATGACTGACGCTGTCTACACTGATACAGTATACAGATGTGTGTTCAGATTATAATGACTGACGCTGTCTACACTGATACAGTATACAGATGTGTGTTCAGATTATAATGACTGACGCTGTCTACACTGATACAGTATACAGATGTGCGTTCAGATTATAATGACTGACGCTGATACACTGATGCAGTATACAGATGTGCGTTCAGATTATAATGACTGACTCTGATACACTGATACAGTATACAGATGTGTGTTCAGATTATAATGACTGACGCTGATACACTGATGCAGTATACAGATGTGCGTTCAGATTATAATGACTGACGCTGTCTACACTGATACAGTATACAGATGTGTGTTCAGATTATAATGACTGACGCTGTCTACACTGATACAGTATACAGATGTGTGTTCAGATTATAATAACTGACGCTGTCTACACTGATACAGTATACAGATGTGCGTTCAGATTATAATGACTGACGCTGTCTACACTGATACAGTATACAGATGTGCGTTCAGATTATAATGACTGACGCTGTCTACACTGATACAGTATACAGATGTGCGTTCAGATTATAATGACTGACGCTGTCTACACTGATACAGTATACAGATGTGTGTTCAGATTATAATGACTGACGCTGTCTACACTGATACAGTATACAGATGTGTGTTCAGATTATAATGACTGACGCTGTCTACACTGATACAGTATACAGATGTGTGTTCAGATTATAATAACTGACGCTGTCTACACTGATACAGTATACAGATGTGCGTTCAGATTATAATGACTGACGCTGTCTACACTGATACAGTATACAGATGTGCGTTCAGATTATAATGACTGACGCTGTCTACACTGATACAGTATACAGATGTGTGTTCAGATTATAATGACTGACGCTGTCTACACTGATACAGTATACAGATGTGGGTTCAGATTATAATAAACTGCATCACAAACCCTGAGTAAATGATTTCATAATGCTGTCTGTAAATTATGGTTTTATATGGATAATGTTTTCAAAAGTGAGTTGACGTTGATACTGTTTCCTCTGCAACGACAACAGTGGCGTTTACTGACAAGCCTTAAAGGAGCCGCGCCTTAAAAACTGATCATTACAGACAGAGGCTCAGAATGAGTGTAAGAAGTCATAGTTTTTCCACATATACATTTGTTTTCTGTGCAATTAGACTTAAATAACATAATAAGTGAATGTCAAGGAACATGTTGTCCTTGAATTTCATGACCCCTCTAACTTAGGGGATCCAGTTCTTTTGCATTGAATTAAAAATATAAAATGGCAAATTACTGCACTGACATAGGTTAGGTTTGTCTTTTTATTCTATTAAGCTTTCTATCTAAAAAAAAAATGTTCTTTTTCTTTACAGATTGTCACTGACACCTCAGATCTATTCATAACTTCATGTATGAATGTTCATTCATTGGTTATACAGTAATAAACGTTGTTTTAAACAGTGTTTATGTAACGTGAATGGTGAAGCTGCCACAGAAAGTTCTTCACGATCAGGTCCATGAAATCAGTAACTAGAACTAAATGGGATCATATTCCACTGGCAAAATTAAATTAAAATGCACAAATCTAGTTAATAGTGCTGTGTTATGTGGCTCTCTGAGAGCATCAGTGCCTCACACACGACCTCCGTCAGCAGCAAGAGTTGCTGAATCATGCAGCGTAAGACTTAGACACACACACACACACACACAAAAATATATTCCCCCTCCAGATTTAATATACAGTCCAAAAACACTGGCAGTGCAACAAATTTATTTCATTTATGTGATATGAGGGTTCTGAGCAATGCTAATGTTGATTTAAACCTTAAAACCATCCTCAGAAACAGCATCATGTTTCAGACTTTACCTAAATAATACAATGTGGCATCGTCCTTCTCAATATATATAATGCCTCACACTGAAAAGCTTAAGATAATTATGCCTGTTTTCTGAGTTTGTGCTCCATGATGGGACATTTTACATTAACTAAAACACCACCATGATGCTTGAATGTTGTGGGTGGTTGCTAGGGCGTTGCTAAGATGTTCTAGGTTGCTAGGGTGTTGCTAGGATGTCACATCTCTGATCGTCTGGATGTGACTCAGGCCTTTAATGTGTATCTGTAGGGTTTTTTTCCACCTGTTTTCTGGTTCAGCAGGTGAAAATGGTGCATCTGAACACTTAGAAGTAGATTTGAGGAATCGTTCATGTCTGGAGCTTTAAGAGGTTTAATTAGCTAGCAAACACTGCTAATGAGGATTTTGTTGTTGTTGCATGCATGAAATCAAATGTTTTCTGTTTTTATATTGAAACAGTGCCATGCAACATTAGAGAATGTCTCCATAATAAAAGGGCAGATAATTGTTATGTTTAATTGCTTATGCATAATCTCAGCTCATTATTATCTGCCTTGTGCAGGTTGAAGCTCCGACAACACAAAGGTGAATCTGCATCAGCATCCATCTTTCACACAGTATTTCTATTATGGCTTCTGAGCTTGTGCATTATTATTATCATCATCATCATCATCACAGATTTCACTAATGATGATGATGCACTAATGCATATTGAAGAATACACTATAAATGACTATTGAGGGGGATTATGTAACTAGATTTAGATGTGTTGTTGTGAAAATGGCTGGTGATTGTATGATCCTCCATCATGCCTCAATAACACTTAAAGGTTATCATCCTCACAATGACCTTTGCATATCATTGATGCATGACTGAGCTGGAATATAAGATTGATACTGCTTTATTATTGTATGTTATTAGGTGTTGCCTATGATTATAATGCATGAACGACTTACTTCCCCACGAAGTTCTCGAGCACGGAGCTTTTCCCGGCGCTTTGTCCGCCCACCACCGCGATCTGCGGCAGGTCCAGGTTCGCGTTCTGACCGATGGCGGCGAACGCATCTTGCATTCGGTTGACCAGAGGAATCAGATCCTCCATCCCCCGGTTCCCCATCGCGATGACCGGCAATGAATGAATGTGTTTCAAGTGAATTTCGGCATTGATTTATTCTGTATCTGTTTCTATCTCTCGCGCGCGCGATCACGCTTACAG
>JAJAQA010000007.1:47348156-47383156 GCA_021464565.1 Rutilus rutilus
ATCAGCTGAAATCTAAAGTCTTTATATCCTTTTTGAGAGTCTGATTATAAAAACAAAAGTCTCACCATTAAAATCCATGTCTCAAGCACACAATTATGATGATGGTCTCATTATAGCCGATATGACAGATTTGTGTTGCATTGTATATGAACTGTATTTCTTGTTTGAAAATGATTCCAATCATATTTCAAGCAATTCAAAACCCTCATGTTGAACAGTGCAGCATCTGAAGTGTTTCAGCTGAAGGAAATAATACATTATTTATCGGCTTTATCATATCGGCTTTATCATATCGGCCACATTTTCTTATCAGGCCAATAACGATGAAATCAAAAATGAACATATATGTCTATATATCGTGAATCCCTAATTTTTGAATGAATTTAAGCTCTGGACTCAGAGGAGCAGATTCATGTGTGAGAATTATTCTTCTTCCCAACTATTCTTTCACAATATGATGAATCTGGACATTGTCATCCTGGAATATGGCCATGATGTTTCTTCTTACATGGTTGTTTAAGAAATGAAAAGCTACACACTCCATCAGTTAGGGTTAGAAGAACTGCTGCCAAACATATAACATGCTAAACATAATAATCACTGCAATAATGATCCAATCATAAACTCTTAAGCATTTGCCTATTTTAATCCAAACAGCAGATTTTTTTTTGCAGTGTGTGTGTACTGTGTATATATAAGTACACACATATGTAGGGCTGGGTATCGTTTAAAAAATTTCGATACCAATACCGATACCGATACCTTGATTTCGATACCGGTTCCTGATCGATACTTTTTTCGATACCAATTTTATGAAATACATTTTAACAAGATTACATAACACATTACCTCAGAAAAACTTTGGTTTTATTTTTTCAGTTTGACTCATGCTCCTTAGTCAGTGCACAAAGGAACAAAAAAAGCACAAAGGAACAAAATATTCCTTATACATATACATAAGGAACAAAATATTTTTTTTTATAAAGAGCTCATGCTCACCAAAGCTGAATTTATTTCATCAAAAATACAGTAAAACTTGTAATATTGTGGAATAGTATTACAATTTAAAATCTTATTTGAATATATTTCAAAATGTAATTTATTCCTGTGTTGTCAAAGCTGAAATATGAAAACAGTTTTTGGAAGGTCATTTTTGATCACTTTAATGCATGCTTACTGAAAAAAAATTCTGACCAACACGTTTTTGAACGGCAGTGTACATTCAGTAGGTCATTATTGCAATATAAACACAGTCAGAGTGATCAACAAGGTATCTCTTCATACCAGTCGAAGACGCAGCAACTTTCTGCTCTTATGTTTACTCCGTGCACTGTCAAGAGCTTCATCATATCTGTCGCGGTACCGTCTTTGCAGCCATTATTTTACCACAAATACTGCATCGCACGCTGTTGGCATCGAGCCTGGAGAAATGTAGCCACACTTTTGATCGACTTTTCCACATCTTTGGGGTATTGTGAGTGTGTGTGCTTGCGTGTCATTGAGTATGTGCGCGAGTTTGTGTGTGTGTGCTCGCGTCCATAGGCTCGCGTCTCATGAGAATGTGCGTGGACAGTTTGTGTGCGCGCGCGCGTCTCATTAGAGTATGTGCGGAGAGTTCCGCGCGTCTCGTGTGTGTAGAGTTTGCGTGTATGTGCGTGAGCGAATTTAGGCGTGTCGTTGTGCATTTCATATGTATTTGTTTGAGCACTGACGTTGACGAGTTAACCCCTTAGGTATCGAAATCTGGTACCGAAAAACAAGTCATTTTTCGATACTCGATAGTATCGAGGCAATTCGGTCGGTACCTAAAAAGTATCGAACTCGGTACCCAGCCCTACACATATGCATTTATTTAAGAAATATGTGCATGTTTATACTGTACATATATGTATGCATAATGTATATTCTATATAAATATTAATTTTATATATTAATAAAACATTTGTCTTAAATATATGTGTGCATATGTGCTTTGTTCTTCATTTTTAATAACAAAGAAAATAATGACAAAGATTTTTATCTTCGCCACTTTGGCTTAAATGTCTGCCATTCTTTTGTATTTTGTTACCTAAGGCTTTGTTTTTAAAATAGGGACATTAGAAAATCTGAAAGCTGAATAAATAAGCTTTCCATTGATGTGTGGTTTGTTATGAGACAATATTTGGCTGAGATACAACTATTGTAAATCTGGAATCTGAGGCAAAAAAATCGAAACATTGAGAAAATCTCCTTTAAAGTTGTTCATTTATGTTGGTGATTGTGCTGCACTCACACACACAAATACATGTTTGATATATTTACGGTAGGATATTTACTGAATATCTTCATGGAACATGATCTTTACTAAATATCCTAATGATTTTTGGCATAAAAGAAAAATGGATAATTTTGACCCATACAGTGTATTGTTGGCTATTGCCACAGATATCCCCGTGCGACTCGTGACTGGTTCGGTGGTCCAGGGTCACACATGTAGTAACTCATCTCTGTTTTTCCCAGACTGAAGTGGTGAATCTGTGAGCGAAGCGTACAGACGTCAGGAGAATGTTTAACCCTCATCAGCACCAGCAGCAGCAGCAGCAACAGCAGCATCAGTTTCAGCAACATCTGCGTCAGCTCCAACAGCTGTTTCAGCATCAGACTCCTCCTCCACCGCCTCCACCTCCTCCACCTCCACAGCCTCCACCCGCACATCACATCACACACCACCACCAGACGGCACGGTGCGCTTCATGAATGCTCTGCAAATCTCACAGTCGTGTTTTATGGAAGCATATGGGAAGCAATATTCAATTTGAAATGTAATATGCAAAATGTCAATGCATTTCTGTATTTAAATTTACATTTGCCATTACATTTGTGCAACGTTTGGTGCAAAATTAAAATTAAAATATTATATAATTCACATTTGCCATTTCATAGTTTTAATATGTAAACTGAATACATATTTTAACGCTTTATAAGTGGTGCAGTTACAGAATTACAGAAATGATTAGACATGTTTTAACATGTTCAAGCAAAAACTGTAGCAAAATGATAATTTAAATGTTATTTTTCTTAATTGCATTTACACTCTCAGTTAAGATTGTATTTTCATTAAATGTCCTGCAATGAATGTTGCAAAGTTCAATGTGCAAATTGAAAATGCATTCTGAGCCGATGTAAATACAGAAATGCATTGTCATTTTGCACATTACATTTCAAATTGAATATTGCTGCCCTTATGCTTCCATAGTTTTATCGACCATAGTCGATAATTCGATTTTATGTTATAACAGGTCCTGAATTTCGGCACGGGATTGCTGGTGTCACACATATTTTCCTGCAGGTTCCCGTGCTTATAATGCAGGAAACTCCCTCAAACGTTTATGCACTAGCGTGTAGGTTCAGTGAGTAAAGGAGTGCACACAGATTATCAGACCGAATCAGTCATCAGCCTCTCTCACAGCAACATGACTGCTCTCTAGGGGCGTAACGATGCCCTCACGTCACGATTCGATACATATCACCAAACTGAACTCACGATACTCCTAGACATTTGGTTAAAGGTAGATTTGGTATTACATTGTGAGTGTAAATGAATAGTCTTGGACTTGGTGCTGAAACCCAAAGCACCGGACAATAGAGACGCCAGAATAACAATATTCATGATTCTGAAGCTGAAAAGAGAATTATTTTAAACGAATATTGCACTCTTTCACTGACTAGATCCATTTAAAATAATCTAGGCCACTTTTAACTGGTAAAATCAGACATTTGACATTATTAGGACCCACAAATATTCCCCCTTTGCATTATTATACATTAAATTCAACATTATATATAGTAGTTTAATGTAGTACTGACACTAAAACTCTGAAAACCTCCTCGCACAGTCATTTTTATCTTGGGTGATCTATACACGATACATAGTGTTGCATTTCTGTATTACTTTCTTGACACTTTTCATGAATGCAGTACAAATCTCATAGTGTTTATCGAGAGAATCATTCGATTTTATGTTATTACAGGTCCTGAATTTCGGCACGGGACTGCAGGTGTTGCACATAGTTTTTATAATGCGGGAAATTGCACTAAAGCGTGTAGGTTCAGTGAGTGAAGGAATGCAGACCGAATCAATCATTTGAAAGCTTTCTGTGTGACATAATTTCACAAACTATGACATGATTCAGAGGTCCCTCTTCTTAAAGGGATAGTTCACCCTGAAATGAAAATCAAGTCATCATTTACTCTAGTGTATTACGCCCTTCTTTCTCTCTGAAAAGCGACCGGCATCAAGCTTTAATAAACAAAAAGACACCGAAGCATCACAGAATGATCCCATGTGACACGTGTCGTATATTCCAAGTGTTCTGGGGGTTTATAATGGGGTTTGGTGAAAAACAAACTGAAGTTTAATGTTAGGGATGCAGAAAATTCTTGGCCGAATACTAAATACCTGACGTGACTGTGCATTTTTTCCCATTGCATAAATTAAATAGTCAAAATGTGCTTTTAAATATTTTGTCTTGTCAAAGAAAAAAATGAATTACAAACATTGTATTTAGTTTCAATAACTAATAGTTTCAATGGACTTAAAGGAGTAGGTCACTTTCAAAAAAAATTTGCTGATAATTTACTGCCCCCGATGTCATCCAAGATGTCCATGTCTTTCTTTCTTCAGGCAAAAAGAAATGAAAGTTTTTGAGGAAAACATTCCAGGATTTTTCTCCATATAATGGACTTCAATGGCAACCAACTATTCCAATGTTCAAAGAAGGTTCAAGTGTCCGTCTCAGTGCAGCTTCAAAGTCTCGACACGATCCCAGTCAATCTGACATTTTCTAAAAATAAAATATATATATATACTTTTTAACCACAAATGCCCGTCGTGTACCATCTCTGAGATGTGCCACGCATTGCGTCATCACGTTGGAAAGGTCACGAATTTTTTTTTAATAATAATAAATTAAAACAAAGATGTTTTCTGAACCTTTTTGAACCGGAGAACACAGACAAATAACTTAGATCACGTGACGCGAGACCTTTCCTTTTTTTTTTTTCATTCTTTTTTTTTTCATTTTTCAAGGAGAAATGCAGAAAGCAGGCCTTCAATATATTCCTAAATCAAAGACACTTGAAAGTTTATGCAATTACATATATATCAAAACAGTATTAATAATAATGAAAAATAAACATATACATATACTGTACATACATACTCATATACACATAAAAACAATTATCAATACAGAGTGTATTCTCTCAGGCCTGGAAAGAAGTTTTTACAAGTGTCACCAATGCTTTGTTTCCTCCTCTTAACAGTAACTATATACAATAGAACATGGGGAGCTATTACTTACAGAAGATTCCAAAAATTGCCGTATTCCAATAGTTAAAAACATAAATAAATAAAAAAATAACCTTTCAAAAGAGGTCTGGGCGTACTGGTTTAATGTAATCAATCCATTTACTCCATATTTGGAGGAAGTCTTCCCTTAATGCTCTTAAGGAGAAAGATAATTTTTCCATCACGTATATATTATGTGTTATATCAATCCACTCCTTCACCGTGGGTGACTCTGGTTTTAACCATTTTCTGGTAATTACTTTTTTACTGGCTGCTAAGAGAATTAACAATAACTTCTTATCATTTCTGTTCCACCTCTCTGAGGGGATATTACCCAAGTATAAAAATTCACAGGTAAAGTCAATCTCTACCCCAAAGACGACGCGAGACCTTTCCAACATGATGATGTAATATGCGGCGCATCTCAGAGATGGTACACGACGAGCATTTGTGGTTAAAAAGTATATATATATATTTTATTTTTAGAAAATGTCAGATTGTTTCGCTAGATAAGACTCTTATTTCTCAACTGGGATTGTGTCGAGACTTTGAAGCTGCACTGAGACGGACATTTGAACCTTCTGTGAACATTGGTATAGTTGGTTGCCATTGAAGTCCATTATATGGAGAAAAATCCTGGAATGTTTTCCTCAAAAACCTTCATTTCTTTTCGACTGAAGAAAGAAAGACATGGATATCTTGGATGACATCGGGGGAGTAAATTATCAGCAATTATTTTTTTTTAAGTGAACTAATCCTTTAAAATCATTATTTATCGGCTTTAATATATCAGGCAAATTTTTTTTATTGGCCCGATAACATTAAAAATGATCATATATCGGCTGGTACCGATACGGTGGCCGATATGTCGTACATCCCAATTATCAATATTTTCTGAAGGTTAAGCAACTCTTTCTGACCCATTAAAATTTATAATTTGTTCATAATGTTAACATTTTGGTAACACTTTACAATAAGGTTCATTAGTTAATGTATTAACTAACATGACCTAACCATGAGGAATACATTTGTTGCTGTAGTTAATAAGAATACAGCTGTTCATGTTAGTGCATTAACTAATGTTAACAAGATTTTAATAATGTGTTAGTAAATGTTGCAATTAGATTAATAAAAGCTGTATAAGTGCAGGTCATTATTAGTTCATGTTAACTAATGAACCTTGTTTTTTTATACTAATGCTTCTTTTACATTGAACTAAGAAATATGCCTGAGTGGGTTACACTTTATCTTAAGGTGTCGTTGTTACTGAGTAATATTAATTAACTACATGTACTTACTATAGGGTTAGGGTAGGATTAGGGTTTGGTTGAGGGTTAGTTGCATGTAATTATGCATAATTGACTGTTATTACTATGGTAAGCATATGTAGCAGGACACTGAGTTAATGTCTTGTGTTTGTGTTGTGGTTAAACAGGTCTATGGCTCCAGCTCCTCCGTCTGCTCGTATGGTGAACCTCTGCTCCGCCACTCAGACCATCATCGGACACAATCCCATGCTGCAAGGGGCTCTGCTCATGCAACAGATGCAGGGTAAACTGAGCCACATGCTTTACCATGTCATCCTGATATAGCAAGCACTATATTAAGACACATGTAGTCCCTTAAATCCCAGAGAGACCAGTGTTCCTCCTAAACTGCATGCATTCATGGACGTACAGTACTGTAAAAAAGTTTAACGTGCCTAAGACTTTTGCACAGTACTGTACATACAGGAAAAAAATTGAGAATCGAACAGAAGCTGTGAGAAATGTGTGTAAATTCGCATACTAGAGCTTTCAAGCTCATAGTAGCTCATACGGAAGCTCACTGAGGCCATAAATGATCTGGTAACACTTTACAATTAGCTCCATTAGTTAATGCATTAACTAACATGAACTAACCATGAGGAATACATTTGTTACTGTATTTGTTAATCTTTGTATTTTTATTAACTAACGTTAATTGTTAGTTCATGTTAGTTCACAGTGTATTAACTGTTAACAAGATTTTAATAAAGCATTAGTAAATGTTGAAATTAACTTTGACAAAGATTAATAAATGCTGTATAAGTGCAGTTTATTCTTAGTTCATGTTAATTAATGTAGTTAACTAATGAACCTTATTGAAAAGTGTTACCAATAATCTCGGCAAAACAAGTTTTGAGTTTTTCTATTCGAATAATATTCCCTTGTTTACTTATTATTAATTATAAAGTTCACATTTCACCCTAAAATTGCGGTATATTAAAAAATTCATATCATATCAAAAATAAACACCGGTATAGGGTATGAACCGGTAACCGCCCAGCACTAGTCTGTCGTGGTGTTGTGATTGGTGACGTGCTGATTGATTTCTCTCCTGTGTGAGGCAGGAAGCATGCGTGGCTTTGCGATGGGTGGGCAACAGTTCCCTCAGTTCTTCAGTCCCGGATCCAGAGCGTCTCTCCTCGGGCCCGTTCCCATGGGAGTCGCCATCAAAACTCCACACATGGGATTCCCGCGACATTTCAATCCACACGCGCGCTATTTCAGCAATGTAAGTGGGCTAGAGCTGCACCATCATGATTAAACTGATCCTGACTATTTTTTACATTTCATCAGAATTATTGCACTTTCACTTTAGCGCAAATCAAGAGAACATCAATTTGCATTGTTTAACTCATCTACTTTCCATCTAGTTTATCATATAAATTACAAATCTTTAAATTATGAATGGAACAACATATGTGACCCTGGACCACAAAACAAGTCACATGGGTCACAATTCTGAAATTGAGATGTATACATCATATGAAAGCTGAATAAATAAGCTGTCCATTGATGTGTGGTTTGTTAGGATAGGACAATATTTGGTTGAGATACAACTATTGTAAATCTGGAATCTGAGGGTGAAAAAAAATCAAAACATTGAGAAAATCTCCTGTAAAGTTGTTCATTTATGTTGGCGATTGTGCTGCACTCACTCACACAAATACATGTTTTATATATTTACGGTAGGAAATGTACTAAATATCTTCATGGAACATGATCTTTACTGAATATCCTAATGATTTTTGGCATAAAAGGAAAATGGATAATTTTGACCCGTACAGTGTATTGTTGGCTATTGCCACAGATATACCCGTGCGACTGGAGACTGGTGACGTGGTCCAGGGTCACACATATGGAACAACAAGAAGCTACTTTTAAAGGGACAGTTCACCCAAAAATGAAAATCAAGTCATCGTTTACTCTGAATATTCTGTCATTATTCACTCGCCCTCATGTGGTTCCAAACCTGTATGAGTTTCTTTCTTCTGCTGAACACAAAAGATATTTTGAAGAATGTCACATTTACTTCCATAGTATTTTTTTTCCATACTATGAGAGTCAATGGGGCTCATTAAATGTTTGGTTATAAGCATTCTTATAAAATATCTTCTTTTATGTTCAACGAAAGTAATAAACTCATACAGGCTTGGAAAAACATGAGGGCGAGGAAATTATGAAAAAAACTTTCATTTTTGGATGAACTGTCCCATTAAATAAAAAAAACTGGGCAAGAACTGTATTTATTGAAGAGAAAACCTCTGATTACAGGATTTAAACTCTTAAATCTGGCAAGCTTGTTGTTACCAATGCCAGATAATGCAAATGTCAAAAAATAAATAAATAAAGCGCTTTTAGGATTAATAACCAGCGGGTAAATATCGCAGATGATTATTAATCGAGATAATTCATTGATTGACAAAAGCACATCACAACTAAAATACAGTTTTTATTTTTGTGTGTTAGTGATTAGGATTTTAACAAACCCTAAATATTAAACTTCATCACAAATAGTTATTTAAGTATATTTTTCTGACATACATACATTTTTAACATATAAATTGCATATTTGTTAAAATCGTGTTATATTTGGTAAATCTATCCCTATCTGAACATCCGCAGGAGTTTCAGGCACGTCAGCCAGACAGAAAGAGGGAGATTGAGCAGAAACCAGCGGGAAGCAGCAACAGCCAATCAGAAGCCAGCAGCAGCAGTAGCAGAGGTAATATTGTTACAAATTCTACAAAACACGTGTTTTCTGAAAAATTATAATTAGCAGCATAGTTTCCCTTTTATACATTATACTGTTCAAAAAGTTTGTGCTCAGTAAGATTTTATTTATATAGTTTTATGCATCAAGGACGCATTCAATTGGTCAAAAGTAATGCTGTTCTTTTGAACCTTTTATTCATCAAAAAATCCAGAAAAATTAAAATATATCACAGTTTCCACAAAAATATGACTGTTTTCAACACTGATAATAATCATATGTTTCTTGATCATCAAATCATCATATTAGAATGATTTCTGAAGGATCATGTGACACTGAAGACTGGAGTAATGATGCTGAAAATTCAGCTTTGATCACAGGAATAAATTACACTTTACTATATATTCACATAGAAAACAGATGATTTACATTATAATAATATTTCACTATTTTTTACTGTATTCTTGATCAAATAAAGGCAGCCTTGATGAGCAGAAGAGACTTTCAGAAAAAAAAAAAAAAAAAAAATCTACATTCATTTAAGAAAAAAAAAATGTTTGGCTTCTTTTTATCCAAATTAATAAAAAGTAGACAATACCGAGATATATATTGTATATCACCATTCAGGCAAAAAATACAGAGATTTTTTTTATTTATCTTTTTGTCCAAATCGCCCAGCCCTAACGAAAAATATGTTGAGTTTTGAAAGTCATGTGATCAGTCATGTGATCAGTCATGTGATCAGTCATGTGATCAGTCATGTGATCCGTCTCTGATCTGTGCTTTGATGTGAACAGCAGATGAGGCTGCCGCCGTGGCCGATCCGGGATGTCACGAGTCTTCAGAACCGCACGATGAACCAGCGGCCAAAAAACACAAAACTGACGAGTCTGTGACTTCAAATCTGTGAGTTTGTTATAAAAAGTCACGAATTCACACTTTACTTTCCAAATACATTTCTTGTCTAATCGAGAATGATACATCAGTGCACCTCAGAGAAAGACTTTATTCAACGCTTCATGTTCTTCTGTGTTTCTCTGAGTGAGTTGACGTAGTGTAACAGCGCAGCGCTTCTGGGTTGTACGTCAGAACGGAGACTCACTATTGGCCAGCATCACACACATGACCAGCGTCGGCCAATAGTGAGCCTCCGTTCTGACGTACAACCCAGAAGCGCTGCGCTGTTACACTACATGAACTCACTCAGAGTCATTTTTGGGTGAACTAACCCTTTAATCTTTCATCAAGAATATAAGATCATACAGGTTGATTTGATCCTTTGTTTATATGTATTTTATGTATTTTTATGATGTGGTTTCTGTTTTGGTGCAGGTCAGAAGAGACAGATTTAGCTCAAAACACTGAATACAAGAGCCCAGATCCTGCAGGTAAGGGAGGATGTCTCCTGTAATCATCATCATAACTGTGTTGAGGGATAGTCTGGGTATTTACAACATGAATTGGCTGGACATCACTTTTGGCCACTGCTGGATATAGAAATATTGTATAAAAATATTCATATTTATTATACAGTATATATTTATACAGGGTTTCCGCTGGGCATTAAAAAACATTAAAAGTCATTAAATGAATTTAGCCAAAATTAAGGCCTTAAATAGCATTAAAAAGCATTACATTTTAATCCTACAGGCATTAAAAATTTAGATATAGTTTTGAAGAATTTTATATTATCAATTTTTATCCAGACATCAATATTTGTATTAGTATCAGTGAGACTGACCTTCATTCATAAAAAGATGCCATTAGACAAGTATTTAAAATATACTGTATGCTTTTTCTACACTAATTAGGAGATTAACTGTGAAATTATTACACTATAAAATATATAAACTAGATATAAACCTACAAAAATATAAGTGTTTTTAACTGCAATTAATCACACACAAAAAATTGATTAATTGAGTTGATTTTTTTTTTTTTATCGATTGACAGCACAAATATATATATATATATAATATCTGTGGTTAGTCATGGATTATGTATGGCATTAAAATTGTAAAATATGGCTTTAAAAAAAGCATTAAAAAGCATTACATTTAATTTGAAGAAACCTGCAGAAACCCTGATATAATATTGTAACAAATTTTTTTTAAGTGATACTAAAATCACCAGTGGTGGTGACAAGACTGTCATTGTGAGTCATTGAATCATTAATTCAAGCGATTTGTTAAAAATGGCCGATTCATTCAGAAACTATGCAAGTCACTGTCTTTATGAATGAGTTATTGAATCATTCACTCAATCGATTCGATCAAAAATGCAGATTCATTCAGTAACTAGGCAGATGTGTGTATTCATATCTAGAAAAGAAGCACTCATGAATATCAATCAACATATATATCATCTATGACCTGATGTCAATTACAAAATAATTTCTTTCTAAATTTGTGAAAATGCCATTACATTAAAGTTTACAACTGAACCTATTCTCCTGTAAACAAAAAGTGTTATTTGATAATTCTGTAGGATTATCTAACAGAATGTCCTAACCAGGCGTGACCAGTGTTATTGAGATTCTATTATAGTTTTATTAACACTATTAGTAAACAACATTATGATTGTCGGGTCACGCAGCATTTTCTCTTGTCTCTGTGTCCATGTTGTGTTTCTGAGGTGGAAAAGCTTTTCTAGACGGATGAACTTCTGATTGTGTGTTATCAGTGTGTGTGAAATCCTCCTCCTGTGAATGATATGAACGTGTGTGTGATGTGTTTCAGACTGCACACTGCAGGAGGGAGGCAGTGTCGACGGGCCGGTCGCCGCTGAAGCCGATGAACAGAGTCAAGTGGCCAAGGTTGGTACCGTCATCTCTGTGTGACCCGGGATGCTCTTCCCATAGAGATAATTATGGCGATGTGTGTCTATATGGACGAAATCAGCACTAGGGTTGGGTATCGTTTGCATTTTAACAATTCCAATTCTACTTATCGATTCCAAAAAGGAAAAAAAAAAACTTGGATATCATTCACATTTATTTTAAGTCTAATTGCAAAACATTTAATTGTAGCTGAATACCATAAACAAAAATCAACAGACTAAAGAACACTAACACAAGGTACTTTTGCCTGTGGTTTAAAAATACCCTAGAAAACCAACTAGCCTAACTAATATAATTTCAAGCATTATTAAAGACAAGTAAGCACTCAGTAATAAAAAAAGAATAAATAAAAAAATGAGCAATCACAACAAATAAATACAACTGAACCAAAGATATGTTTGAAATAAACAGTGTTTTAAGATGCAGGTACACAAACTAATCAAATGTAAAATAACACTGCACTTTATAAATAAAATATATATTACAAATATAGTTACAAAAGTTATTCAGTCAAGAAAAGCGAGTGATTTTGCTCTGTCTTTTGTTTGATTAGTGTTATTATAGAGACGACAGCAGGAATATTAGGCTGCTGTCACTTTAAGAGCTGCACGATATAGTTACACGCCCTCAGATTTATTGAAATGTGAAATAATGGAAATTATTATATAATATTTGGGGATATTTGTTTTGAATGACAGTACAAGCTCATCATAAACCATCAAAATATGAGGAATATATATATATATATACAGTGAGGAAAATAAGTATTTGAACAACCTGCTATTTTGCAAGTTCTCCCACTTAGAAATCATGGAGGGGTCTGAAATTGTCATCGTAGGTGCATGTCCACTGTGAGAGACATAATCTAAAAAAAAAAAATCCAGAAATCACAATGTATGATTTTTTAACTATTTATTTGTATGATACAGCTGCAAATAAGTATTTGAACACCTGAGAAAATCAATGTTAATATTTGGTACAGTAGCCTTTGTTTGCAATTACAGAGGTCAAACGTTTCCTGTAGTTTTTCACCAGGTTTGCACACACTGCAGGAGGGATTTTGGCCCACTCCTCCACACAGATCTTCTCTAGATCAGTCAGGTTTCTGGGCTGTCGCTGAGAAACACGGAGTTTGAGCTCCCTCCAAAGATTCTCTATTGGGTTTAGGTCTGGAGACTGGCTAGGCCACGCCAGAACCTTGATATGCTTCTTACAGAGCCACTCCTTGGTTATCCTGGCTGTGTGCTTCGGGTCATTGTCATGTTGGAAGACCCAGCCTCGACCCATCTTCAATGCTCTAACTGAGGGAAGGAGGTTGTTCCCCAAAATCTCGCAATACATGGCCCCGGTCATCCTCTCCTTAATACAGTGCAGTCTCCCTGTCCCATGTGCAGAAAAACACCCCCAAAGCATGATGCTACCACCCCCATGCTTCACAGTAGGGATGGTGTTCTTGGGATGGTACTCATCATTCTTCTTCCTCCAAACACGTTTAGTGGAATTATGACCAAAAAGTTCTATTTTGGTCTCATCTGACCACATGACTTTCTCCCATGACTCCTCTGGATCATCCAAATGGTCATTGGCAAACTTAAGACGGGCCTTGACATGTGCTGGTTTAAGCAGGGGAACCTTCCGTGCCATGCATGATTTCAAACCATGACGTCTTAGTGTATTACTAACAGTAACCTTGGAAACGGTGGTCCCAGCTCTTTTCAGGTCATTGACCAGCTCCTCCCGTGTAGTTCTGGGCTGATTTCTCACCTTTCTTAGGATCATTGAGACCCCACGAGGTGAGATCTTGCATGGAGCCCCAGTCCGAGGGAGATTGACAGTCATGTTTAGCTTCTTCCATTTTCTAATGATTGCTCCAACAGTGGACCTTTTTTCACCAAGCTGCTTGGCAATTTCCCCGTAGCCCTTTCCAGCCTTGTGGAGGTGTACAATTTTGTCTCTAGTGTCTTTGGACAGCTCTTTGGTCTTGGCCATGTTAGTAGTTGGATTCTTACTGATTGTATGGGGTGGACAGGTGTCTTTATGCAGCTAACGACCTCAAACAGGTGCATCTAATTTAGATAATAAATGGAGTGGAGGTGGACATTTTAAAGGCAGACTAACAGGTCTTTGAGGGTCAGAATTCTAGCTGATAGACAGGTGTTCAAATACTTATTTGCAGCTGTATCATACAAATAAATAGTTAAAAAAGCATATATTGTGATTTCTGGATTTATTTTTTTTAGATTATGTCTCTCACAGTGGACATGCACCTACGATGACAATTTCAGACCCCTCCATGATTTCCAATTGGGAGAACTTGCAAAATAGCAGGGTGTTCAAATACTTATTTTCCTCACTGTATATATATATATAAAAAATGAGGGAAGAACAAAACATTAAACTAACCTAAATTATTTGGCAAAAAAAAAAACTACAGCTACAGGTTTTATTTTACTATGCCAAAAAAATTCATAGAAAAACAAAAAGTTTACAGGAAAAATCATAAATTGACTCCCAACATAATCGGTTATTAATATTTCGCTGGTTCTGCCGTTTTTGCATCTGTTCATAATTACTTTGTGATGAAAATTATGTTCCCTCAATTTGGCATGTTTCATTGTGTTATCACAAATAAATGTGGTAAAATGTAAAATAAAATTACACTAAAACCACCAGTGGAGGTGACAAGTCTGTGTCGTAATGAGTGAGTCATTGAATCATTCACTCAATCGATTCATTCAAAAATGCAGATTCATTCAGTGATGAAGCAGATGTGGGAAGTCTTATCTAGAAAAAAAGCACTCATATTTTCATTAGAGATGCATGATATATCTGCCACCATATCAGTATCGGCCGATATGTGTTTATTTTTGATGTTATCGGTCAGATAAGAAATTTTGTTAAAGCCGATAAATAATGTATTATTTCCTTCAGCTGAGACACTTCAGATGCGCATGATAAAACTATCATGAGAATATTATAATTGTGTGTTTGGGACATGGATTTTAATGTTTTTGTTTTTGTAATCAGGCTCTCAAAAATGTGGATTTAGATTTATCTGCCAATATATCGGTTATCGGCTTTTAAATATAAAGAGTTATCGGTATCGGCCAAAATTTTTATAGCATTGCATCCCTAATAACAATGTCTTTTTGTTTAATATTCCTCAGCAGGTCGAACATACAGAAGCTCCAGATAAAGGAGTGGAACAGCAGAACAGTGACGGTCCAGATGACGCCATCGTCTCCGATTCAGTGCCAGAGGTCGAGGAGGTCAAGGAGACTAGCGCTCACGAGGAGGTCAAAGAGACTAGCGCTCACGAGGAGGGAAATGACGAAGGGCCGGAGACCTCCAACAAGTTCTTCTGCTACATTTGCAACATCACTTGCCATAACCAGCAAGTATGTAGTACGAAGAAGCATTCATGATAATATAAAAAAATCAGCTCATTCTATCTATAGGAACACCATAAGAAAAGAGTTGAAATTATTTTCTCTAGTTTTGATGTAAAGTAAATTGCCTTAAAGAGGACCTATGATGCTTCTTTCCATGTTCATCTTTCTTTAGTGTGTATTGTTGCTGTTTGAGCATGAAAAAGCTTTGCAAAATTCGTCATTTTGCTTCTCCAGTAAATGCATCTTGATTTAAGAATGTTTAGATATCGTGCTGGACAACAAGACAGAAACACTGAGTAAGAAAATGATTATTACTAGGGATTATTACTGTCGGTATCGGCCGATATGTTTATTTCTAATGTTATCGTTATCGGCCCGATAAGAAAATTTGTCCGATATATTAAAGCCGATAAATAATGCATTATTTCCTTCAGCTGAGACACTTCAGATGTTCAGCATGAATATTTTTGAATTGCTTGAAATATGATTGAAATCACTTCAAAAAAGGAAAATACAGTTCAGTGCAAAATGTGCAGCGCAAGTCTGTCATATTAGTTACATAAATTATAAATTATTGTGTGCTTGGGACATGGATTTTAATTATGAGACTTTTGTTTTTGTAATCAGGCTCGCAAAAATTATATAAAAACTTCAATTGAGATTTATCGGCCGATATATCGGTTATCGGCTCTCAAATATAAAGAATTATCGGTTATCGGTATCGGCCAAAATTTTCATATCGGTGCATCCCTAATTATTACTATGCAGGGTGATGGTTCATAGTTAATAATATAATAATAATAATAAACTATATTTTATTTAGCGCCTTTAAAAGTTGCATTTCAAAGTGCTTTACAAAGACATACAGAAAAAAAATATATTGAGATATTCATTAGTTGAAATCTTGTGTGTGCAGAATTTCCAGAGCCATATGAACGGACTGACGCACCAGCAGAAGATGATGGAGATCCAGCACATGAGTAACGCGTGTCTCGTCACGCTTCTGCCGCGAGTCCAGGAGTCCCTGCAAGGAGCGCGCAAAGACAGGTGAGAGTTTCATTTACGCTTAACTACTACATCATGTGGTGTCTGTAGGGCTGGGACAATACATCGATGCATTCTGACTCGAGAAATGATTCTGGATCGATTTCAATTTTTCCGGATGCATTGTGACTCTCTCTCGAATCGATTCTGAGTTTAGTTTTTCACACAGATGAAGTGTGTGCTCTAGAAACGGACGTAATCTGCTGGCTTCCAATGCCTTACTCACACCACTCCAACCTTCTATAAAATAATCAATCATAAAGTTCGAAAAGGTTGGAGCGAATTACAAGGGTGTTTGCAGTGGGCTGTTTACGTTAATCTCGCATCATAAGAGCATTCTGAGGTGCAAGTACATTCTCAGAATCAGCCGAACGCACGAGCGCACCATCTGCTATTAAACACTAGCCTAGAGCGCCATCTGCCGTTAAACACCAGCCTAGAGCGCCATCTGCCGTTAAACACCAGCCTAGAGCGCCATCTGCCGTTAAACACTAGCCTAGAGCGCCTAAACACTAGCCTAGAGCGCCATCTGCTGTTAAACACTAGCCTAGAGCGCCATCTGCTGTTAAACACCAGCCTAGAGCGCCATCTGCCGTTAAACACTAGCCTAGCCTAGAGCGCCATCTGCCGTTAAACACCAGCCTAGAGCGCCATCTGCTGTTAAAAACTAGCCTAGAGCGCCTAAACACTAGCCTAGAGCGCCATCTGCTGTTAAACACTAGCCTAGAGCGCCATCTGCTGTTAAACACTAGCCTAGAGCGCCATCTGCCGTTAAACACTAGCCTAGCCTAGAGCGCCATCTGCCGTTAAACACCAGCCTAGAGCGCCATCTGCTGTTAAAAACTAGCCTAGAGCGCCATCTGCTGTTAAACACTAGCCTAGAGCGCCATCTGCCGTTAAACTCTAGCCTAAATCTGCTGTAATAAACTAAGCTCAGAATCGATTCGCGATGCAATCGAAAAAAATTGGAATCGATCCACGAATCGCGATGCACTGATATATTGCCCCAGCCTTAGGTCTCTGTATCTTAGAGAGCAAATAGGTCATTGATTTTCACACATGCTTCACATTGCCTGACCCGTTCCAGTGAGAAGAGACCCGGCCTGCAGAGATGGTGCTCCACCTGCCAGACTCACTTCACCAGCAACGTCATGGAGCATCGCAGGACCAGGGAGCACAAGGTGAACTATTCCCAGTTTCCCACACAGACTTCATGCCTTCAATCAGCCTTATTTTAGCGGGTTTAGTTTTATTAATATTTTTTATTTCATTTTTTTTATTTTAGATTGTTCAATTTTTAGTAGTTTTGTTAATGTGCCTTCGTTTTTTTTTTATATATTTCTATTTAGGCTTAATTCAGTTTTTATTTATTTCCAGTTAATAATTTTAGTGCTTCAACTTATTTCAGTTTATTGCCAATACAACATTTCAAATTTTTGTTTAGTTTAAGATTTATTTATTTTTCCTATTTTTAGTTTTCATTTTACTTTTGGCTTAGTTTCATTTTTTGTCATTTTTGAGAATATTTCTATTTAGGTTAAAAAAAAAAATTATTTCAGTTTTAGGTATTTTTAGTGCTTCTACTTAAGCTTATTTCAGTTTATTGCCATGGCAACGTTTCTAATTTTCATTTAGTTTAAGTTTTTCAAATAATATTTAGATTTTATTTTTAGATTTTTAGTTTCATAAACATTTTTAGTCATTTCGTTATGTGCCTTTGTCATATTATATGATTTTTATTAATATTGCTATTTCAATATATATTTTTTTCGCTTCCTTTTTTTTTAGTTTTGTTATTTATTGATGTCCAGGTAATAATTTTAGTGCTTCAACTTATTTCAGTTTATTGTTTATTACAGCGTTTCTAATTTTCATTTAGTTTAAGTTTTTCAAATAAATTTTATGTTTTGATTTATTTCAGCTTCATTTCAATACACAGAAATGTTTTTAACAATTTTATTTTTTCTTGAACAATAATAACCCTGCATGCAATCACTAAGATTGTCATTGCATATATGACTAGTAGTGAGCACTTCTGTTTGCATGCTTAAGAACTCCTGGTTTACCCATGTGTGTGTGTGTGTGTGTGTGTGTGCAGCGCTGCAGTCACTCGCCCAGCACCAGCTGCACCGTCTGTAAGCTGCACTTCAGGACGGCCAGAGAGTTCGTGGAGCACATGCAGGCCAAGGAGCATAAGCAACGCGTCGAGCTGGTAATATTCAGAAATCCCACTAATGATGCTTGATTTTGTGTCGCGCAATATAATAATAATAATAACAACAATACCTTTTATTCATAGGCGCCTTTCAAGGCACTCAAGGACACTGTACAACATAAAAGTAAATCAGTAAAATACAAAGCTATTTTGACAACATTTTATAAGCAGGGTCCTTGAAATCCTTGAAAGTTTGTGAATCTGAAAACAGTAAATAAAATAATAATTCAAGGCCCTGGAAAGTTCTAGAAAAGAAACGCACACAGATACAGGTCCTTGAAAGTGCTTGAATTTATTTTGTGCAAGAAGTTTTCTGGAAAAAATTCCATATGATTCCCTCCGGTCCGCTAACGTGTTATTTCGCCAACACTTCGTGGCCTATGCGCACTAGCTTGCCCGATTTACGTTAGTTGCGCGCATTTACGCGTTACATTAAGTGTTTCCCACGTGAGGTACTGTGTGTTGTACGTTGCCATGACGTTCACGCGCTTAAAACTGCAACAATGTATCTTACAAGGTAACAATGTAACCTTGCTCTCACTTGAAATGTGTCCCCACATTAAGTCCTTGAATTTGAGGGTATTGGACCTGGAAAGTCCTGGGAACTGTGGGAACCCTGTATGAGACTAACTCTGTTAAACCTGTAACACAGAATGATGTTGTTTTGTTGTGTCGCTGCAGCTGTGGAAGGAGTCTGGGAAAGATGGCACGGATCATCTGAACTCTGCCATGTTACTGGGTGAAGAGGACGGCGACTGCAGTGACGACGAGAGGGAGGAAGAGGAAAACGGGAAGGTAAAACAATCTTCATGGATTCGGTTTCTAGAGCTTTTTCCTAGTCGACTGGTTCGTTTAAGCCATTAGTCGAGTAGTTGCAAGTTTATGATATTACTTAAAGAGGACCTATTATGCTTTTTCACACGTTCATTATTCTTTAGTGTTTAAAGGGGTGGTATAATGCCCTTTTCACCAGATGTAAAATAAGTCTCTGATGTCTCCAGAGTGTGTGTGTGTGTGAAGTTTTAGCTCAAAACACCCCACAGATATTTTAATATCGCATGTTAAAATTGTCACTTTTTGAGGGTGAGCAAAAACGCCCCGTTTTTGTGTCTGTCCCTTTAAATGCAAATGAGCTGCTGCTCCCGGCACAGGGGGCGGAGCTACAACAGCGAGTTAGTCAAGTCTCCTTCATTTATACAGCGCTTTTACCAATATAGATTGTTTCAAAGCAGCTTTACAGTGATAATAGGAGATTACAGTAACAGAGATTGTTCAGGCTTTACAGCAGCTCTAGAATAAAGTTAGTTTTGATTGATTGATTGAAAATAACAGCTTTAATCGGCCGATACCGATTATTGGCCGATATATCGGTGTATCCCTACTTACTTATAACACATCTAGGTTAATGTGAGAGTGAGCGGCCATTGCTAACTAGGCTAACACTGATAAGCCATATTCGCCACTTCCTCTGGAGTTTTTTTTTTCTGCAACCAACAGACTAATAAAAATGTGGTCGTTCAAGCCCCGTCTTCACCTTACATTTAGTCGAATAAATGTTGTGTGTGTCTTCCAGGAGGGTCTGTCTGCGCAGATGGAGGTCACACTAGAAGATCTGACTGAAGACGAGGAGTTTGACTCTGACACAGTGTATGGTGGGTAATAGTTAGCCACCGGGATACAAATACGATGACGACATCTTTAATATGTGGCGTTATATGTAACGTTTTGTCTCCCAGGGTCTAGTTTCGTGGTGCCTGTCGCTGGGTTTCTCTGTCGACTCTGCGATCAGTTCTATCACTTTGAGTCTTCGGCTCGACACACACACTGCAAGACGCTCACACACTTCGAGAATCTGAAGGTGCGTTTCAACTTTAACCTTTCATATCTGATTGGAAACCAGTTGTGATGGAGCATGTCAAAACACTAAATTAATATATATTTATTAAATACTGCAGTTTATCAATTTCTTATTCGTTCAGTGACATAAATGTACGTCTTAGGGAGATTTACAAGAAATATTAATAAATCCAAATGTGTCAGTTTAATGCTTTGGTCAGATCCTCATTGTTTTAAACACTTCTTGCATAAATTATATAATCTGATTCTTTTTGTTAGTAGCTTATAATGTATATAGTCTTGTTCAGACTTTAATATAAAGTCAGTAGGAATTTAGTTTTTTCATGAAAAAAAAAATGTTTTACATCCAGTCAAAAAAATATCCTGTTTTTTCCCGTTATTTTAGTTTCATTTATATACTATAATATTGTATTTATTAATGTTTCGAATTCGCTTTTTTAATATATTTTTATTTTTATAGTTTATCGTTTTAGTTTACATTTTACAAATTTTGTTATATATATTTTTTTTTTTATATTTTATATATTTTTTTTTTATTCCATTTTTACTTTTAGTAATTTTAGTACTTATTTAATTTAGCTGCGAAGGATATATATGAAAACGTATTAAAAATATTATAGATATATTAGAATTTATTAGAATTTAATTTTAGAACTAATTATTAAAAGCATTATTAGATCAAATAAATAAAATAAAGTAAATATTAGATTTACTTAATCTAATATTTACTTTATTTTATTTATTTGATCTAATAATGCTTTTTCAAATATGCTTTTGTCTCTCAATTGTGCAATTTTTCAAAAATGCCACAATTACAGAAAAGTATTTTTAATAATTAAAATACTTAATATCAACATTGTCTTGAATGTTCTGTTTCACTCAAAAATATTCCATATTTTGGAAGAAAAATTATTTGTGAATAGAATAATTTCATGTTGACTAACTGTATCTTGTCTAGCTACACACTACTCATCATGTACAGCTGCTTCCCTATAATTTATTAATAATAAATTATTATTATTAATAATAATTATATTATATAATTGGTAACACTTTACAATAAGGTTCATTAGTTAACATTAATTAATATATAAACTAACATGAACTAACCATGAGCAATACATTTGTTACAGTATTTATTAATCTTTTATGTTAGTTAATAAAATAGTCATTCATTGTTAGTTCATGTTAGTTCACAGTGCGTTAACTAATGTTAACTAATGAACCTTATTGTAAAGTGTTACCCTATAATTAATGTTATGTGCTTTAGAAATACATCAGAATTTTTGGTGGTTATGTTCCATTTATACATCATGCTGTTCGTTTGTGGTTGTGCAGCGTTATAAAGTCTTAAGGAAACACGAAGACTCCGGTTCAACCTCAGGAGAACCGACACACCACATCAGTCCCGATGAAACCTTCACCTCATCCACGCCTCAGATCCCCAAACCAGCCCTGGAGATCCCAGAGTCTCTTCCCAGCATCAGCACGAACACCAGCATCCGTCAGGAACACCAGCCTGAGGACGAGGATCTCTTCGTTAGCGCTCCCGAGGGAAATGAGGATCTCGTTAGCATTCCCGAGGGAAAGGAGGATCTCGTTAGCGTTCCCGAGGGAAACGAGGATCTGTTCGTTAGCGTTCCCGAAGGAAACGAGGATCTCGTCGTTAGTGTTCCCGAGGGAAAGAGCGTTCGGGGCCGAGGAAGGACTCCTGCGAAGAGACGAGGAAGAGGAGGAGGAAGACGACGCTGAGACCCAGAACGTTATTATCAGGCTCAGAGGACCCGAGTGAAACCACCCAGCCGATAGACCGCGTGCGTGTGTGTGTGTGTGTGTGTGTCTCCTGCAGTTCTGAAGGGTTTGTGCCACAATTACACGCCTCTAACCCCCTGTTTGTACAGTAGATGTTTTTCATTGAGCACAAGATCCTCGGAACTCCAGCACTGAACGATTCCTGCTTCGGCTGAAGGGTGAATCTTACAACACGTGAACATGTCCAGGTCATACATCAACACAAAACAAGTGCGTGTGTGTGTGTGTGTGTGTGTGTGTGTGTGTGTGTGTGTGTGTGTGTGTGTGTGTGTGTGTGTGTGTGTGTGTGTGTGTGTGTGTGTGTGTGTGTGTGTGTGTGTGTGTGTGTGTGTGTGTGTGTGTGTGTGTGTGTGTGTGTGTGTGTGTGTGTGTGTGTGAGAGAGAGTGAGTGAGCGAGAGAGTGAGCGTGTGTGTGAGAGAGAGAGTGAGCGTGTGTGTGTGTGTGTGTGAGAGAGAATGAGCGTGTGTGAGAGAGTGAGCGTGTGTGTGAGAGAGAGTGAGCGTGTGTGAGAGAGTGAGCGTGTGTGTGTGTGAGAGAGTGAGCGAGAGTGAGCGTGTGTGTGAGAGAGAGAGTGAGCGTGTGTGTGTGTGAGAGAGAATGAGCGTGTGTGTGAGAGAGAGTGAGCGTGTGTGTGAGAGAGAGTGAGCGTGTGTGAGAGAGTGAGCGTGTGTGTGTGTGTGTGAGAGAGTGAGCGTGTGTGAGAGAGAGTGAGCGTGTGTGAGAGAGAGTAAGTGAGAGTGAGCGTGTGTGTGAGCGAGAGTGAGCGTGTGTGTGAGAGAGAGAGTGAGCGTGTGTGTGTGTGAGAGAGAGTGAGCGTGTGTGAGAGAGAGAGTGAGCATGTGTGAGAGAGTGAGCGTGTGTGAGAGAGTGAGCGTGTGTGAGAGAGTGAGCGTGTGTGAGAGTGAGCGTGTGTGTGTGTGAGAGTGAGCGTGTGTGAGAGAGAGCGTGTGTGAGAGAGAGTGAGCGTGTGTGAGAGAGAGTAAGTGAGAGTGAGCGTGTGTGAGAGTGAGAGAGAGTGAGCATGTGTGTGAGAGAGTGAGCGTGTGTGTGAGAGAGAGAGTGAGCGTGTGTGTGAGCATGTGTGTGAGAGAGTGAGCGTGTGTGTGAGAGAGAGAGTGAGCGTGTGTGTGAGAGAGAGAGTGAGCGTGTGTGTGTGAGAGAGATAGAGTGAGCGTGTGTGTGTGTGAGAGAGTGAGTGAGTGTGTGTGTGTGTGAGTGAGAGTGAGCGTGTGTGTGAGAGTGAGCGTGTGTGAGAGTGAGCGTGCGTGAGAGAGTGATCGTGTGTGAGAGAGAGTGAGCGAGAGTGAGCGTGTGTGTGTGTGAGAGAGAGTGAGCGAGAGTGATCGTGTGTGTGAGAGAGAGTGAGCGAGAGTGATCTTGTGAGAGAGAGTGAGTGAGCGTGTGTGTGTGTGAGTGAGAGTGAGAGTGAGAGTGTGTGTGTGAGATTTAAGTATCATCTAGTTTTCATGATAACTGCACCCTCACCCAATACTCAATTACGTTCATGTAAAATGTCATTCTGAATCTCATTTCCATAATGCAAAAATATCATCATTTCAGAAGTTGTTGTAGTGAATTACATGTGTGCTGATTTTAATATTAAAGAAGTAATAATGGTGTCCAGACAGAAAGAGTTTGCATTAATTGCAGTAAATGTAACTTTAGAGGGAAACGTGAATCATGTAAATGGTTCCTCATGTTCTTCACACACACACACACACACACACACACACACACACACACACACACACACACACACACACACACAGTTTTGGTGTGGATGAGCTGAACATGTTCCTCCTGAGATTCACTCTGGCTGATGAATGTAGCGGCACTGAAACCTGTTCAATGATCCTCAGAGAAGGGAGACCAACGTTATTTTGTGTTCTTTTCATATTTATCAAAGTCATTTAATCGGAGGAACACACTCGTCTTCGAGCCGTTAAATCTGGTGAATCATGACAAACACTGAAGCTTCAGAAACATCTTTATAGTGAGCTCTGCCTTTACATGCAGACGCCAGAATGGATCCGTTTTAAAAAGGCTGCGTTGTGATTGGCTCACGCTTATGTGATTCTCCCAGTGGTGTTTACCTCCATTACTTGACTTGTTTTTACACGTGTCGTTAAATTACAGTGCAGAAATCCTCAAGAAACTGACTTTATAGAAGACTTATGATGTGGAGGATCTGTTCTCGAGACTGTGGCGCGTTCAGAAGCTTATTTCTGCGCCGACTTTACCTGTTATTAGCAGCGCTAGGTTTAGTGTTCTGGTCAATCTCACACACACTGCAAACAAAAAAATGCTTTATTTAGTGTTTTTGTCTTGTTTCCAGTCCAAATATCTAAACATTCTCAAGTCAAGAAGCATTTACTAGAGGAGTGAAACGACATACGATATTATGTCTTGTTTTCTGAGGAAATCAATCAAAGTGAAGTGAGTTTTTGTTTTAAACAAGTAAATTATCTTCCAATGTGGTCAGAAAAATAATGTTAAGTCACACAGAAACAAGATAATTTCTCTGACCCCATTGGCAGATCATTTAGCTTGTTTTAAGCAACAACTCTTTTAATTTTGATTTATTTCCCCAGAAAACAAGACATAATATCTAATGGCATTTTACTCATCTAGTAAATGCATCTTGATTTAAGAATTTTTAGATATTTGAACTGGAAACAAGACAGAAATACTAAGAAAAGTATTTTTTTGCAGTGAAGAACAAAAGAAATAATATTTCTCATAATAATAAAAATAAAGTGTGTTCTTGAGCCCTTTAGGATTTTTCTGTTGTGACATTATTTTCATGACAATTATGCATATTTTAAATAATTTTGCATAAAACTGATATTACAGTAATGAGAACCAGTATTGACAGAATCTCTGAAACATCTCAATTCATGCATTAATATTTTTTGCGTCACGATTAAAAAATGTGCATAATTCGCATGAAAGTCACAATGCAAAAAGAACATCCTTCGTCTTTCTGTAAAACTTCATTTCCTTTTTTTATTCTTCCTTTTATTTAGGAGTGAAAAGTGAGCTGGACATGTAGTGTTGATCTTGTGTTTGCTTCATCCACTGTGTGTGCGTCTCCCTGAGAGAGAGTTTTATGAGGATTGTTGAGTATAATGACTTCCTGAACGCATCACCTCGTTGGAAACACTGGAAACGTCAGCGTGACATCAGTGCTGATGCAGAAGTCTTGAATGACTACAACTAAACACTGTGTATGCATCTGTTCACATTCATCTTCAGGCCCCAAAATCACACTCAAATCTTCTTGTTTAATTTGCATTGTCGCGTTATTTTCATGACAATTCAACATTTTCACTCAAAATTCTCTAATCACTTAAAAACAGCCAAACATTTTATATTTTCATTACTGAAATGCAGTATTTTTTTTTTTTTTTTTACTCATGCAAAATATAATTTGTTTATTTCCACTGGTTTTGGGACGAAATGTGACCAGATCCATTAAATGCATGTGATCAGAAATCATGTTTTTCACCTTTTGCACACTGAATTGAGATCAGGGTGAGTGTGAGGCTGATGATTGGAGGTCGTCGCGAGAGTAACGCTGAGAGCTGAAGGGTTTGACAGAAGGAACTGCTGTATGTTCGGAAACCATGACCGCAAGACCAGAAAACCACTTTGATCTGTTTAAGCATCTTCATCTTCAGGCCAGAAAATTGTCAGTGAATATTGTTTCCAGCTTATAAACCGCATGTTTCAGATGAAATGACTGACAGCACATGTGTGACCCTGGAAACCAGTCACATGACGATCACATGGGATATCTGTGGCAATAGCCAACGATACACTGTACGGGTCAAAATTATCCATTTTTCTTTTATGCCAAAAATCATTAGGATATTAAGTAAAGATCATGTTCCATGAAGATATTATGTACATTTCCTACCGTAAATATATCAAACATGTATTTGTGTGTGAGTGAGTGCAGCACAATCGCCAACATAAATGATCAACTTTAAAGGAGATTTTCTCAATGTTTCGATTTTTTTGCCCCCTCAGATTCCAGATTTACAATAGTTGTATCTCAGCCAAATATTGTCCTATATTAACAACAATCAATGGAAAGCTTATTTATCCAGTGTATAAATCTCAGTTTCAAAACATTGGCCCATGTGACTGGTTTTGAGGTCCAGGGTCACATCTGTGCCGAGAGTTTCCTATCATGGAATAATAATAATGTCACGTGTTTCGAAAGCCAGCGGGACGATACAAGGCAAGCTAAACACAACATGTGTGTTTCGTATTCTGACAAACTGAACACGACTAAAGTGTTAAATAGCAGCTGGAGGTTCATGTTTTCTCCGATGTTTGTTTTCTGTATGTGTCTCATTTTAATTTCTATTAAAATATTTGATGATTACAAGAGCGACTGGGTTATGTATGTACTACTGTAAGATTGTTCTCACTACAGAATAAACATTAAAAGGGTAATTGTGATTTTTATTTTTTTTTATCTCACAATTTTGACTTTGCAATTCCGAGTTTATAACTCACAATTATGATTTTTTTTCAGAATTGTGAGATATGAACTCGCAATTGAGAAAAAGTCACTTTCAAAACTCAAAACCTCTGAAAAGCCAAGCTGATGTTGATTCTTGGTTTATTACGGTAGAAATATTGTAACTTTTTTATCTATTCCACAGCTGAAACAACCTTTCATATAAACTTGTTTACATCCTTGATGAATATTTATTAAAATACTTTTCTCATATTCACATTGCACATCATACGAAAGCAATAATCCACTCAAGGCTGTGCGTTACACTGATTTTACCACGCTCGTTTTAATGCGCATTTCACTACGGAATAAAAAATAAATGGGTAATATCGACTTTTTAATCACACAATTATGACTTTTTTATGACTTTCATAATTGTGAGAATATGCACTTGAAATTGTGAGGAGAAAAAGTCAAAATTACAACATTTCAAATCTCCAAAAATCCACGCTAATGTTGATTCTTGTTTTATTACGAGCAGAATTATTGTACCTTTTTTATCTATTCCGTGGCTGAAACAACCTTCCTTATAAATTTGTTTACATCCTTGATAAATATTTATTAAAATACTTTTCTCATATTCACATTGCACATCATATGAAAGCAATAATCCACTCGAGGCTGTGCGTTACAGTGATTTTACCACGCTCGTTTGGATACACATAATCACTGTCTCGTGTGCTTTAATGCTTTCAAATCAGTGCAGCTCAACAACAGAACAACAACATAAAGACATTTACACACACACACATATATATATATTCTACCCTACTGGTCCACTGAGGAGACGACGCAGGTATTCTACATCATCAGTGCATTAATGATCCTGAGAGTCTGAGATGGACGTCTAGTCTCGGGTCTGTGTGTCTCTGGACGCTGGATCTTCTTCTTCTTCTTCTGGAGGATGAGGATGAGTGTGCTCTTCATCGCTCAGCTGTTGTCTGAACTCTCGTCGGGCTTGTCTGTTGGACTCCAGGAGCTCGTGCAGTTTCCCGTTCAGAGAGTCGTTCTTCTCCTCGATGTCGTCGAGACACGAGCTGATCTGGTCCAGCATGGAGTCGATCGCTGCGTATTCTGAGCCAGAGAAACATTCAGTGTCTTTACATCAGCTTTCCCAGGAGGTTTGAGTAATCAAGTGATGTTTATTAATAAATGACTCACTTTGATCTTCTTACTTCACTGTCTGGAATCTGACTTTGGTGTCTGAATAGTTTTATACTATTATATTACAGTTTTTTACGAGGCAATTAAAAACATTTCTCAACCTAAATTCTCATTATATATATATATATATATATATATATGTGTGTGTGTGTGTGTGTGTGTGTGTGTGTGTGTGACTATATGCATATTTATGCTTGTATGTATAGTGTGTATGTGTATGTATATATATGTGTGTGTGAGAGAGAGAGAGTGTATGTGTGCATGTTTTTTTGACATTTATTTATTGAAGAGGAATAACCCCTTGAGATGAACCATCTCGTTTTCGAGGGCATTTATTTATGCTTTTATGTAAGTATATCTATGTGTGCGCGTGTGTACACCCACAAGCAATGTCCAATGACTAGTACAAAATAAAAATTTAATAAAGTATTTTAAAAAACAGTAGTTTTACTGTTAGTAGTAACTAATAAAATCATCAAATGTCAGTTCAACTCATATGACAGCATGAGGAGATTTCACTAATACCTTCTTCACTGAATTCATCTTCATCCTCGATTATTCCATCATCCGCTGAGATATGGGGATCTCCGTTCGGTCCAGACATATTTACAACACAAGAGTCGTTATAGCGATACAATTTAAAATATTAATTACAATGCAACTCGCAACAACAACAAAAATCATATATATTGTGTATATAAATATCCTATTTATATATTTAAAATATATAAAAGTACACTAAATATAAGGCTGAACGTGAAGAGTGATTATAGAAGATGAAGAGCTCAGTATCAGCTGACTGTCATGTGACCAGCGGTCTAATAATGCGCCTGATCAGAACAAAACATCACCCGCTGTCTCAGCTCGAAATATGTCATTATTCCAATATTGATTAAGTAAGATGGAATATGGAGATTTTGTGATGACTTTAAAATCCCTCACGATTTCGCAGATTTTACAAACGCTTTATTTCTGGCATCGCGCTAGACAGCCTTTGCTCTCACGTCAGCGTCGCGTTTATATGACGTCATGTTGTAGTTTTTGAACCGTCGCGGCGCGCTGAGCGACATGTGCAGCAAAACAGACGCGATTATCCTATCGCATTAATGTTTAGAGTGTGTTTTTACAGCGAATAGTGTGATACTTGTCTTCAATAGCAGGTTTTCCCTCATATAGATGTTCTGTTTATGCTGTCATGGAGGATTTACACGAAGATCTGAGAGCGTTTCTACAGAAGCATCCTTGTTTTCAACTCACAGACTCCAAGAAGGTCAATAACATGACGCTAAAACTCACATTTCAGCTGTTTAAATGATCCGTTTTAGGAGATGAATTAATGTTGAATGTCTCTGTATGTGTGTTCATGAATATCCCAGATCAAGTGCACACTGAACGACCACGAGTTTCCCTGCAGCCTCGATGAACTACAACACTTCACATCAGGGAAGAAATACAAGAAGCTGAGCGCTGAGGGGGAGTTCGACTACAGGCAGTTCGAGCCCCATGTAGTCAACAGCACTAAACAGCCGTAAGTACACACTACACCAGGGGTTTACACACTTTCTAGAGTTAGGGACGAAAATGTTCTGGTTAAGCGTTTTTGTTTTGTTTTTAAATTACACTTCAAAGTTAACAAACAAAGTCAATGTACAGTCAGAACTGCAATATATACAAATCGGGGGAAAAAAACAGACAACCATATATAAACATTATATAAAAATATCAAAGGATTCACAAACAGAAACAGTTTAAACATAGTTGCAGAGTTGTGAACGCATTTGTCAAGTATTTTTTGATGCATTCACCTCAACCACGCCCCCACCCTTAACCACGCCTCCACAAACCACGCCCCCACCCATTAACCACGCCCCGTCCTCTTTTCTGAAAACTAAAAAAATCCTTTTTTTACAATTATTTCCGTTATTTGAAGTAATTCATCTAATATTTGTTTTGAACAACAGAAATGTGTGAATGTTTCTAGATAACAATGGTCTGGCGTGTGAGTAACTGGATGAGCTCATGCTGTGTTTGTGTCGTCCTCAGGAATCATCTGTTCTGCAAACTCACGTTACGCCACATCAACCGTGTTCCTCATCATGTCCTCCGCCACGTCTCCGGCAAACGCTACAGGAAGGCTCTAGATCAGTGTAAGTTCACGGAAAACCACATCCTGAAACGTGTTTTCCCTGATTAACAGCGGATCGCGGTTGATCGTGACCCGTACGGATCAGCTGACCCACACTTCGTGTGATTCGCGGATTAACTGATGAGTTTAACCATCATAGGGGGAAACTTTATGAATTGGACGTGTTTTGTCTTGCCAATTTACACATTCAAACAATTTTAGAGAGAGAGAGAGAATATTCTCTCGTTTATGTCGGTTTATTCGCTCTTAAAGGGACAGCAGCCTAATATTCCTGATGCTGTCTGTGACATTAATATTAATAAAACAACAAAATACAGCTTTAACAAAGATTTCTACAGTGAACAAATAGTGTTATTTTACATTTCTGTACCTGAATACCACTGTTAGACTTCGTAACTTTATTCAGGATTCATCTCCACTTGTTTTTCATCTCCACTTGTTTCATCTCAGACTGTCCACTTGTTTTTAATAATGTGTGAACTTTATCAGTTAGGCTAGTCGTTTTTGATGTGGTCTTGAAGAACTTCAAGTGAGCTTTAAGGAATGAATGAAAAGCAAAGCTAAAATATAGTTTATAAGTTTAAGTTTATATATAAATATATACGTCTATTTTTACATTTTCAATTTTCATTTTAATTTGTTTAATTTTTAGTAATTTTATGTGGTTTTGTTAGTTGTTTCTTATATTTAAATATATAAAAAACGAATAAAATATTTTTTATAATAATATTTTAGTATTATTAGTTTTCATTTTAATTTGTTTAATTTATTTTTTATTTTTTTATTTTTATTTGATAAAAAAATAAAATAAAATAAAATAGCTTTTGTTATATAATGTTATTTTATTTAATTTTTTTGCTGATCCGATCCGTGGCTCAAAAACCGGAAATGATCCGATCCGTGAATTTTGTGATCCGTTCCACCACTGATTAATAACACTTGCAGTAATTAATAATGGCATTAATATGCACTGCTTTATGGCTGGCAGATGAGGAGTGTGTTCGTCAGGGTGTGAAGTTCGTCCCGGTCCAGCTCCGGCAGAAGAAGAGAGCACAAGTGTGTGACGAGGCCACAGGAAGTGAGAGACGAGCCACAGGAAGTGAGAAACGAGCCACAGGAAGTGAGAAACGAGCCAACAGGAAGGAGGACAGTGGCGTCTGGGCTCCGGGGTCGAGTGATGCGGAGGACAGCGACTCTGAGGACAGTCTGTCTGATCTTTATCCATGTCAGTCCACACACACACACTGCCTTCAGCTCTTATTCATCACTTCTCATTCAGAATAACATGCTCTGATGAATTGGGCTTATTTTACTATTATTTGTTTCCTATTATAGTTTTTATTAATATTTTGAAATGGCTTTTATTTTTGCATTTTCAGTAATTTATTTTAGTGATTTTATGTGCTTTTGTTAGTTTGGTCTTTAAAAATATAAATATAAAAAATAATAAAATAAAAAATAATGTATTATTTATATAAGTTTTATTGATATTTATAGATATTTTTTTCTATTTTCAATGTTCATTTTAATTTGTTTAATTTGTAGTCGTTTTATGTGGTTTTGTTAATTAGTTTTGTTTTATATATATTTAAATAAATATAAAAAAAAACAAATAAAATATTTTTTTAATAATATTTTAGTATTATTAGTTTTCATTTTAGTTACTTTTTTTGTAAGTTTATTTGATTTTGTTTATTATATTTTTTTTATAAATTAAAATAACTTTTGTTAGTTTTATAGTTTTATTAATATTTCAAATGAGCTTTTATTTTCAGTTTTCATTTGAATATCTTTTTATAATTTTATGTGCTTTTGTTCATTATTTTATTTAATTATTTAAAATATATATGTAAAAACTAATAAAATGCTTAAACTAAAACTAAATATTATAGATGTGTTTATATTTTATTCTATTTATGGTTTAATTAAGATTTTGGATTAGTTCATATATTTTATATATTATATTATATTATTATTATATTATAATATATTATATTATATTATATTATTATATTATATATTTTAGTTTCATGTTAATTTTAGCTTAATTTTTACCAATTTCATTATGTGCTTTTGTTTAAAAATTGTATGTGCATTTTGTATTTTGATATTGCTATTTAGGTTTCATTTATTTTTATTTCATTTTTAAGTTATTTATTTATTTCCAGTTAATAATTTTAATGCTTCAACTTCTTACTTATTTCAATTTATTGCCAAGGCAACATTTCTAATTTTCATTTAGTTTAAAGTTTAATTTGATTTTATTTCAGCTTGACTTAAATGAACAGAAATGTTTTGACGAGTCATGATTGACGATAATAACCCTGTGACACACTGATGACACTGATAGTGTGTGTTGTGTTTCTGCAGCTTCCATGTTCACGAAGAAGGAGGAGGATGAACAAAACATGAAAGAGGAAGATGACTTTGAGACTGATGATGATGATGATGATGATGATGAAGAAGTATCTGAAATGGAAGTAGAAAACCAGACACAGAAACGCAAAAAGGTGATTTGATTGACATGTAATTGGCATGTGCATTTTATGAAGTGTAGAATGTATCTACATTTGATTTCCATACATTAAATTCCCAGGATTCCACATATTTCATGAAGCAGTTTTTACACTTTATTGAAAAAAGTCATTGTTCACCCATAAATGACAATTTGATGACAATTTTCATTTATGGGTGAACTATCACTTTTTTTTTTTACTCACCCTTAATTATGTCGAAAAAGACTTTCGTCTTCTAAACACAAATGAAGATATTGTGATGTAATCTGAATCATCATATAAATACAGGATTCACTCTCGAAATTGTGATTGACATATATAGCGATATTAGCAGGGGATAAAAATATAGCATGTCAAAATACATGCGCAAATGCAGACTGATAGATAATAATAAACTTTATTTTCTATAGCGCCTTTAAAAGTTACATCTCAAAGCGCTTTACACAAATAAGAAAAAAGAAGAGAGAAATACATCAATATAAAAGAAAAGCATTCATCAATTCAAATATACAATACAAATATAAAACATGTTTTCAAAGCGGTTCTGTAAGTAAATGGTATAGAAGAAATAGTTCTAGTATAAATCAAATAGAAGCATATGTTTATTAGTAAAAGTAATGACTGTCTTTAATGAAGATGTGTGACTCTCTGCTGTTCCTCAGGTTCCTCCTCCCGTCTCCAGCAAGAAGTTCAAGAAGAGCAGGAAGAAGAACGGCTTTAAACATGTCGGGAAAGTAAACGGAAAATAAAAAAGATGAAATCATTGAAATGGTTTTTTTATGGTTCTGTAAGGCATTTTCATATATAAAATGCATGTGTTTGTGTTTGACAATATTAGAGCATTGCTATTTTCATATCTTTGAGATGCTTTTATAGTTTTTATTCATAGTTAGAATTTTTATATTTGTAGTTTTCAAATAATAAACATTCGTTTTTACATTTTCGGTTTTCATTTTAATTGTTGTTTTAGTCATTTTATTGTGTTTGCCGTTTTTATTAGTTTTGTTTTTTAATGTCTACATGTTTTTTTTTTTTATTATTATTTCATTTGCAGTTATTTTAGTAAACTCAGTTTATATTTTGGATGCTTTGACTTCTGATGAACTTGAATACGCTGAACCGCCGCAAAAATGACTAATAATAATAATAGTAAAACGATTAAATGATAAATCAAATGACAAATACATATATGATTAATGATTATAAAGTGAAATCATAAAAACTAAGAGATTAAAACAACACAGATCTTAAAGCAACACACACACACACACACAGGTTGGTCTTTCACATTGAACATCAGTGTGTTTCGGCTGTTTATCTGATAATGTTGATTATATGTGTATAATTACAGACACAATCTCATGAAACAGATGCAGATATTATAATAATTCCCTTTTATGGTATAAACAAATGTTTAAAGTGAGTGAGTGTGTGTATATGTGTGTATTTTAATAATTAAAATTAACACATTTTAATAATTATAATATTAATTATTATTGCCTATCTTTTTTATATTATACAAAATAAAATAAACTTAAACTAATATAATCCTTTTTTTATTATAACTGATTTATTTAATACTACTACTGATAGTAATACAATAATAATAATTGTATTATTTTTATATTATAATTTATATATAAAGGTCTTGTTTTACTGAAATAAACAAATAACTGTAATATTGTTGAAAAAGTTGTTTTGTCGTGCGCGCGCGCGGTTGAGTATACGTGGCTCGCGGGAGGCCACAGTGCGCGCGCACGAGAACAGGGGTTCTTTCGTATCCGCGCGGTGCATTGTGGGACGGTGGCGGTGGAGGCCTAGACAGGCAGCAGCACTTCTGAGTGTTTAATACACGTGTGTTTATATTGATATTATTTTCATATATCAGTAATATCAGCGATGGGGCAGGAGGATCTGATGAGCTCGGCGGAGGACGTGGCGGATCAGGTGTCAATCATCTTTATTTATCAGTGTGTGTGTGAGAGATTTATCTTCACTTCCAGGCGAAGTGTGTTATATTACATGTTTTGTTAAAGCTGTGTGTGTGTGTGTGTGTGTGTGTGTGTTTGTGCATCAGTGACCCGGTGTAATAACACTTCGCTCCGTGTTCTTTCTTTATCAGGGTTTATTAGGAATT
>JAJAQA010000007.1:47388156-47418156 GCA_021464565.1 Rutilus rutilus
AATGCAGTACTAACCACATAATTATTGTGTACTAAGCATGCTAGAAACATACTAAACATGCTAGCAACTACTATATATACCTCCTTAAATGCACATTGCCCAACCATGCTCTGTCTTCCTAAAGCCACCGAGTGACGATGGCACGAGTGCGAGGGCCCTTTCATCGCTGCTTGCAGCTTTAATTTAGTTTATTTTTATGCATATACTTTTCATTTTTTCCTCAGGCCTATTAAATTAAAAGGATTTAGAGTAAGGGGAAGTCAGATACATGTTTAGAGATCGTTAACGTTTCGTTTTATTTACCAGTATTTTACATTATTTCTAATGATAAAATGTGACTTACACACTAGTGCAACTTTTTTCCTCTCACCAACGCAAGTTTGACCTGGCTCGACTTATTTTCTGGAAAATACAGTAAATAATAAAATCAAGCTGTAGCCTATTATTAAAAAGTACATTTAAACGGGGCAGGTTTGCACCAATAAATCAAGCATATCATGTCCATTACTCTCACCCTCATTAACTTTGGGTTTAATCACTGTTATATTAGAGGTTGTGCAGTGATGTCACTTTCCCGCGGGAACACACTCTCAGCCGGACTGAGTGGCAGGAGAGCTGATGAGTGACTGGATTTAATAGGAGAAACTGTGAAAACACGAGTTAAACGAACGATTATCAGTTTAAACTAAAGGTTAGACTCGATATAGTGTTTCTTACAACTCACCAAAGATCCAGTGATCATGGATATCGACACGCAGCAGGAATCATGTTTCCTGACGTTTATATGAGTCCGATATCCACTCCGGGAAATACATAAAGCACATTTGCCTGTGAACGCTTTATATAATTACAATATAGGGTGATGACTAATATCAATGTTATATATATCATCATATCATCCAGCCCTAAAACTTGTGTCGTTTTTTGTCAGTGTTTATTTAAAAACATCCAATTATGCAGAATATACGCTGGTAAATATTTAATTGATGAGTTGTCAATACAATATATAACAATACAATATATAGGGTGTGATTTTACCCCTAAATTCAGCATATTGACACACAGTGATAACTGTAAATCCACCGTTCTCTGCCTGGATCCATGAATTGCAGCTTCTCTGTTCTGGAAAAATATACCTCAGATTTCATGTCAAATCCATTTATACAGTCAATCTCAAAGCTCTTTCCCGTTTTAGATGCGTTTTGTGTGTTTTTCACGGCATTCACACTTAAAACCAATGCTGCCACTCAGTGTGTGTGTGTGTGTGTGTGTGTGTGTGTGTGTGTGTGTGTGTGTGACCGCAGTCACTCCGGCCGACGGTGACGTCACACGCATACACACACTATTGATTGGATTGTTGTGGTTTGCTATTGGCTGATCTCATGTGAGTGACAGGTTATAGCCCCGCCCTCGTCATCAGAGAAGATTATCAGGAACATGAATTAATTATAAATGTTTCTTGATCATCAAATCATCATATTAGAGTGATTTCTGAAGGATCATGTGACACTGAAGACTGACACTGAAATTCAGCTTTGATCACAGGAATAAATTACACTTTACTATATATTCACATAGAAAACAGATGATTTACATTATAATAATATTTTTGACAATATTTCATAATATTACTGTTTTTTTTTTTTTTTTTATCAAATAAATGCAGCCTTGGTGAGCAGAAGAGACTTCTTTTAAAAACATGAAGAATCGTACCGCCCCCAAACGTTTGACTGGTAGTGTGTGTGCAGGTTTTATACAGCACATACTGTTTAAAAGCAGCTTGCCAGTGATTGGACTGGAAACTATCTCTGAAGCTTTGAGTTTGGAATGAGTGAAACTCGACACTGGAGCTTCAGATGACCGTGTTGAAGAGCGAAGACGAGTTTCTGACATGCGCTCTGAGATCCTGAACCCAGGAATCAAATGTCACGCAGAGTCTTAAACACTCATTCATACTCATACACAGATCCGTGTGTCTCCATAAACACTAATGCTTCTGTGCGTTCACACCAATAACTGAGATTTCACTGTTCCTTATACTTGAACTACGGGTGATTCATAGGGTCAAATAAAGCTGCATTAACATCACTATTTTTTATTTGATTTGGTTCATCTTAGGTCTGACAGAAATGAACAATAATGTAAATATAGTAATATAGTATAAATAGTATATACATACATAGAACACACAACCATACCTTAATTCAGATTTAAAAAAAAGAAGACACAAGGCAAGTATAGTTATACACACACAAAAGAAAAAATATCAATAAATTATAATAATATAAGGAGAAAGGGGGACAAAAAGAAGAAAAAAGTATTAAATAAATAAATAAAAATGTAAGATTTAGTTGAATATCTCCTTAAAATATTCCAGAAAAGGGCTCCAGACTTTGGAGTTTGTTTAGTTTTGGCTTTTGTTTTATTGGGAACCGAATCTTTCCCATCTTGAGAGTCCAGTCTCCTTCATTTATACAATATAGATGTTTCACAGCAGCTTTACAGTGATAACAGGAGATTACAGTAACAGAGAGTGTTTAGGCTTTACAGCAGATCTAGAATAAAGTTATTGTCCAGCTAAAGTTCATTTTGATTGATTCACTTCCGTTGCAAAGATCATTACCGCTAACACACACCATTCTCACAGAAAAAAAAAATATAATGTTATGTTTATTTATGTTATATTCAATGAGATTTGTAGACTGATCATTTTTGACCGGAAACATCACAAGTGTTACAATGTGGGGGAAAAACCCACAATAAACTACAAAAAGTCCAAATTAAAACTTTTAGTCCAATGCAATAACATTAACCAGCATTTTCAGGACCGGGAAAATCCTCTCTGTGTCAGAATGACCCGAACACAAGAAGGAAACCTTACACTGATCAGGTCTTAAAAGAGCCGGTTTTTCTTAGTGTGAAGATCAGTTTAATAATCTAAGGAACGTTTCCATGGATGTTAAAGACTCTTCATGGACCCATCGATGTTAATAAAGAAACTTTATTACGGTAACACTTTACAATAAGGTTCATTAGTTAACATGATGAACTGCACGTATACAGCCTTTATTAATCTTTGTTAATGTTAATCTCAACATTTACTAATACTTTATTAAAATCTTGTTAACATTAGTTAACGCACTGTGAACTAACATGAACAGCTGTATTTTGATCAACTAATATTTAAAGGGGTGGTTGATTATGATTTGACTTTTCTAACTTTAGTTAGTGTGTAATGTTGCTGTTTGAGCATAAACAACATCTGCAAAGTTACGACGCTCAAAGTTCAGAGCAAAGGGAGATATTTGCTTTTAAAGAAATCGCTTTTTAAGGACTACAACAAACGGCTGGTAGAGACTACACCACATTCCTCCCGGGTTAGTGACATCACCAACCCTAGAATTTACATAAACCCCGCCCCCTGAACACGATTTATAGATTATCAAGACCGAATATGCTAATCAATGACTAGAAGATAACTACACATCAGCTACATAAATTCATCAACTAACCATTCAGAAATGTCCTGTTGCTTCTACATGTTGTCACTTCTTCTTGAGTCTCTCCATCATTGACTGACTCCGGTTTGAACATAAAAGGCTAAAAGTTTTTGAAATTTTCAGAACGCAAGCTCTTGAAGCTCCGCCCCCTGTGCCGGGAGCAGCAGCTCATTTGCATTTAAAGAGACAGACACAAAAACGGTGTGTTTTTGCTCATCCTCAAAAAGTGACAATTTTAACATGCGGTATAAAAATATCTGTGGGGTATTTTGAGCTGAAACTTCACACACACACTCTGGGGACATCAGAGACTTATTTTACATCTTGTGAGAAGGGCATTATACCACCCCTTTAATAAATGAACAAAACAGTAACAAATGTATTGCTCCTGGTTAGTTCATGTTAGTTAAATATGTTAACTAATGAACCTTATTGTAAAGTGTTACCCTTTATTTTTAAAAGTGTATATAGCAAATCTCAACTGCTTGATTGTTTATATTGTCTCAGAATGTAACGTTCAGCTCTAATCTACTAAATGCAACTATAAGGCATGAACATATTAAGATATTATGGTTTTCTGTAATTCAACCCTGTCTTTATCTTCCAGATTCTTCAGAACAAAACAAAATAAGTATAATTTTAGGGCTTTGGTTCATTTTGACCTGCGAGGGAAGGATGAAGGTTAAAAGCAGAGACTCTGTTCTTTCTGTTCATGTATCGCATGCTCAGATATTCATACAACAAAATATTCTGAGGGCCATGAACATTTTTATGAGTATGATTATAAAAGTCTGCGTTGGCTGGGGAAAAAATGTATTACAAGTTTTCTGTAATTTAATATTTAAATATGCAAATTAGGCATTATCTAATTAAATATGTGCTAATTTGCATATATATATAAAAAAAACGAAATCTGAGTTTTGGATAAATTATTTTTTCATTGTGTTCACATATTAGATGGAAAAAAAATGACTTATGGGGATTTATGGATATCTACTTTTGTTATCCTGTAAATCAGAATATACTGTCAATAGCCTTAAATTATTTTCGCCATGTTTTTTGGAATAAAATGTTATATAAATCAGGCTAGGAATAATATATTTACAAATCCCTCTGTAAATGTCTTCATAATATAACTAGGTACAAGACCAGCTCTAATCTGCTAAATGTGTCTACAAGGCATGAAGATATATTATAGTTTTGGCTGTCTTTGTGTTCCAGATTCTTCAGAACATGGTGGGAACGGCTCTCATCATCCTCGTGGCCGTGGGATTTAAGACTAAACTTGCGGCTCTGACGCTGGTGGTCTGGCTTCTGGCCATCAACGTTTACTTCAACGCTTTCTGGACAGTGCCGGCATACAAACCCATGCATGACTTCCTGAAGTACGACTTCTTCCAGACCACGTCTGTCGTCGGAGGCCTGTTGCTGGTGGTGGCGCTCGGCCCGGGCGGCGTGTCCATGGACGAGAAGAAGAAGGAGTGGTGAAGAGGAGGAGAAGAAGAAGAAGAACACTGCAAAAAATGCTTTTCTTACTTAGTATTTTTGTCTCGTTTCCAGTCCAAATATCTAAAAACTCTTAAATCAAGATGCATTTACTAGATGAGTAAAATGACATGTCTTGTTTTCTGGGGTCAAATCAAAACAATCAAAATTGTTGCTTAAACCGAGCAAAATGATCTGCCAATGTGGTCAGAAAAATAATGTTAATTCAAACAGGAACAAGATTATTTTTCTGAACCCATTGGCAGATCATTTTGCTCGGTTTAAGCAACAACTCTCTTAATTTTGATTGATTTCCCCAGAAAACAAGACATAATATCTAATGTCATTTTACTCATCTAGTAAATGCATCTTGATTTAAGAGTTTTTAGATATTTGGACTGGAAACGAGACAAAAACACTAAGTAAGAAAAGCATTTTTTGCAGTGAAGAAGACGGAGAGTTTTTCAGAACGACACGTTCATTACGTCCACTTCCTTTTTGTATTTTATGCATATCAGTTTTATTCACCAAACGCCACTGATTGCAACAAGTTCTTGTCTCAGTTCTTTCAAACGAGCATTAAAATGAGCCGAAAACAACATAAAACTCTATAAAAGTGTGATGGAAATGCAAATTACGTCACTTCCTCTTTATTTTAAGTGCATCAGTTTTATTCACCAAACGCCACTGATTGCAACAAGAACGCCATTTATTTTGTTCACTTCAATCACGTTTCTCGCATTAGTGTTTCTAATTTACTGCTGGGCGGGATGTTTCTGGTATTTAAAAGCGCTGTTGAGAGATATAAGTGTGTCAATGGTCTGTGAAATGGACTGAACGGGTTGTGAATGACTGACGGAGCAGATCATCATCTTTCTGGAGGCTTTATAAGTGTTTGTGGTTTGATTTGTCAGAAACTGCCATTGGAAAACGTTCCTAATGTTGTGCATCTGAACTTCGTCTCAGTCTCGAGTCGTATGTGAAGTTTAGGACGTGAGCTCCTATTCCTCAACTTGATTTATTGTCTTGCTCAAGTGTTTTCTGTTGATTTATATAAATATATATTAAAAAAGCAATTCATTATATTGATTTTTCAGATGGTTATATTGTATTTTTGATTTTCGGATTTCAGATCATGGCGGAAAAATAAAGCAAAACCAACAAATAATTAAAAAAGTGTTCTGATATATCTCAGTTCTTTCAAATGAGCATTAAAATGAGCCAAAAACAACATAAAAATCTTTAAAAGTGTGATTTCTAGAGTTGGAAAGGTCATGCAAATTAATGCAATCTTATGACTAAATTGGTGTTTTTAATAATTTTGCTAATCAAGCAGCTTCTTCTTCTTCTTCTGTGACTAAATTTTAATCAGTTTCTCTTCCGAGAGCTTTAAACCCAGTTCGGACCATCAGACTGTTCTGACTCGGCTGATCATGTTAGCAAAATGTTAAAACATGTTAATGTGTTAATTCACGCTAACATCATGATTGCAATGAGCTAGTTCATGTTAGTTAGAAATGTGTTAAATCATGCTAGCAAAATACTAAAACATGTTAGCAATGTGTTAAATCATGCTAGCCTCCATACGGGGTCATCCCTATGTTCCCACAGCCCTATGTTCCCACATTTCGAAGAATTTTAAAACATTTATTTTGGAAAACAGTCTCGACTAGTCGAGTCACGACCGCCGTGCTAAGTGAGCTGGTCGATAAGAATGACGTTTTTTAAATAATTTTTTATAATAATTTTTTTATTTATTTTTATTTTCTCTATTGCGTTCAGTGCTTTCTTCCGGAAACAACGGACCATATGAGATTCCAAGTCACAGTTCATCTCACTTAGCATGGTGTTCGTGGCTCGACTAGTCGAGACTGTTTTCCAAGATGGCCCCTGCCTGTATACGCGTAATGTACTGTCTTTAGAAAGTATATCCTTATTAAACTGTCTGTACACTTACAAAGTTCCCAATGCTTCGGTTTGCATGTAGGGACCCTCATTATGCTACCGTGTTAGTGTGAGGCTATTTTGAGCGGTATTAACTAGCGATTTGCTTATTCTATGCCCTGTATATACTATAGCGTTATAAGCTAACCTGTTTTTAGAGATACAGTGGGTACGGAAAGTATTCAGACCCCCTTCAATTTTTCACTCTTTTTTATATTGCAGCCATTTGCTAAAATCATTTAAGTTAATTTTTTTCCCTCATTATTGTACACACAGCACCCCACATTGACAGAAAAACACAGAATTGTTGACATTTTTGCACATTTATTAAAAAAGAAAAACTGAAATATCACATGGTCCTAAGTATTCAGACCCTTTGCTGTGACACTCATATATTTAACTCAGGTGCTGTCCATTTCTTCTGATCATCCTTGAGATGGTTCTACACCTTCATTTGAGTCCAGCTGTGTTTGATTATACTGATTGGACTTGATTAGGAAAGCCACACACCTGTCTATATACGACCTTACAGCTCACAGTGCATGTCAGAGCAAATGAGAATCATGAGGTCAAAGGAACTGCCTGAAGAGCTCAGAGACAGAATTGTGGCAAGGCACAGATCTGGCCAAGGTTACAAAAAAATGTCTGCTGCACTTAAGAGCACAGTGGCCTCCATAATCCTTAAATGGAAGACGTTTGGGACGACCAGAACCCTTCCTAGAGCTGGCCGTCCGGCCAAACTGAGCTATCGGGGGAGAAGAGCCTTGGTGAGAGAGGTAAAGAAGAACCCAAAGATCACTGTGGCTGAGCTCCAGAGATGCAGTCGGGAGATGGGAGAAAGCTGTAGTAAGTCAACCATCACTGCAGCCATCCACCAGTCGGGGCTTTATGGCAGAGTGGCCCGACGGAAGCCTCTCCTCAGTGCAAGACACATGAAAGCACACCTGAAGGACTCCAAGATGGACAAGACGACTGGTTGCAATCGAGGGAAAGATGAATGCGGCCAAGTACAGGGATATCCTGGACGAAAACCTTCTCCAGAGTGCTGTGGACCTCAGACTGGGCCGAAGGTTCACCTTCCATCAAGACAATGACCCTAAGCACACAGCTAAAATAACGAAGGAGTGGCTTCACAACAACTCCGTGACTGTTCTTGAATGGCCCAGCCAGAGCCCTGACTTAAACTCAATTGAGCATCTCTGGAGAGACCTGAAAATGGCTGTCCACCAACGTTTACCATCCAACCTGACAGAACTGGAGAGGATCTGCAAGGAGGAATGGCAGAGGATACCCAAATCCAGGTGTGAAAAACTTGCTGCATCTTTCCCAAAAAGACTCATGGCTGTATTAGATCAAAAGGGTGCTTCTACTAAATCCTGAGCAAAGGGTCTGAATACTTAGGACCATGTGATATTTCAGTTTTTCTTTTTTAATAAATGTGCAAAAATGTCAACAATTCTGTGTTTTTCTGTCAATATGGGGTGCTGTGTGTACAATAATGAGGGAAAAAAATGAACTTAAATGATTTTAGCAAATGCCTGCAATATAACAAAGAGTGAAAAATTTAAGGGGGTCTGAATACTCTCCGTACCCACTGTATATTATATAGACTCATTACATGCAAAGTGAGATATTTCAAGCCTTTATTTGTTATAATGTTGATGATTATGGCTTACAGCTTATGAAACCCACAAAATCAAAATCCCAGAAAATTAGAATATTACATGAAATCACACAGTAATTACACAGTGATACCATGGTCACTGAACCAGGTTTTGGTTCTTTTGGCAGTGTGGGCAGGTGCAAATCCTGCTGGAAAATGAAGTCAGCATGAAGTGCTCTGAAGATGTCCTGGTAGACGGCTGCGTTGACTCTGGATTTAATAAAGCACAGTGGACCAAAGTCCTCTTTTCTGATGAGAGCAAATTTTGCATCTCATTTGGAAACCAAGGTCCCAGAGTCTGGAGGAAGAATGGAGAGGCACACAATCCAAGATGCTTGAAGTCCAGTGTGAAGTTTCCACAGTCTGTGTTGGTTTGGGGAGCCATGTCATCGGCTGGTGTTGGTCCACTGTGCTGTCCACTCAACGCAGCCGTCTACCAGGACATTTTCAGAGCACTTCATGCTCCATTTTCCAGCAGGATTTGCACCTGCCCACACTGCCAAAAGAACCAAAACCTGGTTCAATGACCATGGTATCACTGTGTAATTACTGTGATTTCGTGGGTTTCATAAGCTGTAAGCCATAATCATCAAAATTATAACAAATAAAGGCTTGAAATATCTCACTTTGCATGTAATGAGTCTATATAATTTATTAGTTTCACCTGTTAAGTTGAATTCTTGAAATAAATCAACTTTTTGATGATATTCTAATTTTATGACCAGCACCTGTACTACTAGCAGCATGCTACCAACAACATGTTAATCATGCTAACAATATTTAACATGGCAATTATGCTAACAGCATGTTAAAAACTGTTAGAATTGAGTTAAACATGTTAACAAAATGTTAATCGTCCTAACAACATGCTAAAGCATGCTATTAATGTGTTAAATCATTCAAGCAACATGTTATGATATGATAGCAACATGCTAAAGCATGCTATTTTATTTATTTTTTTACTTTCTCTGAGTAAAAACTTCAAGCTTTTCAACGTTATTTTAAACTTTTAGACCAGGCTTTGTGAAGAAGCCATCAAAGTTTGTCATCAAACAACGGTGGAGTCAGAAAGGTTCAGAACCGCTAAATCTGCTCACTGAGGTAAACAACGATTAAAATATATATGTGAACATTAACATTGCAGAAACATTACATCATGTGGTTCAAAGTGTTTTTGTCCTGTGCTTATGATGGAATAAATATAATTTAATATGAAGTAAAGCAATTCGATGCACCGATCAGGTTATGATGTTTGAATAGGTGATATGCAATTTTTAATTTAGAGTGTAAGTGTGATTTTTATTTATTTATCAAATCGGTTGTCAGATATCATGTTTGCTTTATTGGCCTTTTCCCAGTTTAATTAAATCAATAAATCCTTTTTTATAACATCTATAACATTTTTATGACTTTGAATTTCCACTGTATATTCAAGCAGAACTAACAATAATGAATGAGAATGACAGAATGAGACTGTTTCATGAAATGTCATATTGCACAAATGTTGATGGCACTAACAATAGGCTTTATCGTCTTTAAAAACACTTAAGAGAAAGTGGGCATATATTCTCAAACATTTAATAATGTACACCTGAAATTTAACAAGTCTAACAGGCATTTTTAGTGCTTGATTTTCCTCTTGAGAAATGTTGTATGGCAGGATCTGATTGGTTGAACGCGTTCTCGTGAGCGTCGAGGCGTTTTAAATAAACGTCGTAATCTGATTGGCTAATCCCACCCTGTGTGGACGCACCTCTGTTGTTGAGCGTGATCTGATTGGCTCATGTGTTCGGGGGGCGTGGCTGAAGACATGTGTGCTGTATCTGGGTGACATCAGACGCTGCAAGCGAACAAACTAGATTTGGATTCGGATCTGAAAGCTTCTTCTCCATAATTCATTTTTATTTGCTGCTGTGTTTAGGTGAGTTCCTGCGTTTTTTTGTGTGTTGTTGTAATGTTCACTATTCATGTGAATATGAATTTGACCTATTAAGCCTATGTATTTGTTTACATCGTAACAGGTTGTTGTTCATGTGAACAGTGCTGGGAAATGTTAATGAAACGATTTATTGCTGATTCTCATGTAATGCTCTGTTATTTCTGCATGTGTAATAAAAATAGCGTTTTATTAATATAAATGTTGAATTCAAAGTGCAGTTTAATCTATAGTGAGTTAAACTGGCTCAATCATTTATTGACTGATGCTTTTAATCATCTGATGCTCTGTTAAACTCAAACTCCTTGTGTAAAATACTCTTAGTATCATCACACGAGATAACTGATACACAACATGAAAATACTTTTTTTTTTTTTCCACACCATGAAAATACAGATTTCTTGTTTTCAACAAAGTTCAACAAAAAATATATATTTTCATAACATGATTTTACACATAGGCTCTAAAAGCCAGACAGCGCTAGTATATCCAATTTTAGGTAACACTTTATTTTACAGTGTCCTTGTTACATATGTTGCATGTACTTACCATAGTAATAACAGTAAATTATGCATAATTACATGCAACTAACCCTCAACCAAATCCTAACCCTATAGTAAGTACATGTAGTTGATTAATATTACTCAGTACTTTTTAATTTAATGTAGAATGACATTATCAGCATACTATTTTGAATGCAAAGCTGAATTAAAATGTTTTAGTATTATATTTTAGTATGCTTCAGCAACTCAATGGGCATTTTTTTATAATGAATATGTCTATTTTACATTCTATTTTGCATTCTTTTTTAATTCAGAGCAATTTTATGATATTACTAAAAGTTTGAATGCAAAGCTTGACATGGAATAAATTAACCCTTTCACGCACAGAGGTCATCAGTACAGTGGACAGCTGTTCAAAAAGAAGTTTCTCTGCTATAATTCAGCTACAATTCATACTATTACTGTGACAGTTGTTCTTGAAAATACTTTATCTGCAGTAATATTTTGGCTGTTAATAAATGTATTTGTGTCATTAGAATGTAATTTGCAGTTACATCAAAAAATAATCTGATTACATAATGCATGTAACTTTTAATGCATTACTTTACTCGTTACATCCAAAAGTAATCTGATTACGTAATGCATGTTAGTTGTAATGTGTACTCGTTACATCAAAGAGTATTTTGATTACATAATGCACGTAACTTTTAATGTGTTACTTTAGTCGTTACATCAAAAAGTAATCTGATTACGTAACGCGTGACTTTACTTATTACATCAAAAAAATAAATCTGATTATGTATTGCGTGACTTTACTTATTACATCAAAAAATAAATCTGATTATGTATTGCGTGACTTTACTTATTACATCAAAAAATAAATTTGATTACGAAATGTGTGACTTTACTTATTACATCAAAAAAATAAATCTGATTATGTAATGTGTGACTTTACTTGTTACATCAAAAAGTAAACTGATTATGTATTGCGTGACTTTATTTGTTACTTTCCACCGTCTAAAAAACAAACAATCTGAGGTATTCTCAGAGAGGAGATCGACGGTATAGAAATGTGTCCATTTAATCCGAATTATCACCTAATAAGGATAAATCGACATACTCTGTTAGACTGGAGGGAGCGTGAGCATTTTCTACACAGTCTGAGTTGTGTTTCCACAGAGTTGTACCTGATCTTTGAGGGAATCACGTCCTCATGTTCTGATATCAAAGACACTATGTGAACGTCTCAGTCTGCTGGTCAAATGGGACAAAACTCACTTGCATTGCAATAGGCTAATTGGAGTTGTATTATATTTCTGGTATTTATATTTTAGAGTTTTCACATGATTTTATATCATTTGTATTTATTGGTTTGTTAAATACACACATCATTGTTGTGCTATTGCTGTATTATGTTAAATACAGTATCTCTTCAGTTAAAACCCAAAGCGCATACTGTCCATTAGAGTGGACATCTGAAAATCTCTGTGAAAAATAACATGCCCTAAAAACTATAAAAACACATAAGAAAAAAATCCTGACTGAGGTTGTCTTAATACATGCATGAAAGGGTTAATATAAAACAATATATATTTTAGCAACTCAGTAGGTATTTTTTACAATGATTATTTTAAGGTCCATTTTTAATTTTTGTTTTAATTTTTTTTATTTAATGCAGTCTTATTACATTATCAGCATAATATCTTGAATGAAAAAGTGAATTAGAATGTTTTACTATTATAATTTAGTATGTTTCAGAAACTCAATGGGTATTTTCTAAATATTAATGTCTATTTTACATTCTATTTTGCATTGTTTTTTAATTTAATGCAATTTTATGACTACACTGGTCTAAAAAAAATTCGAAGTCAATCTGCTTTAGACATAAAATGTGCTATTTATTATGCATTTTGATTATTATTTTTTGTAAACAGTTCACTGGAGAGCCACAGCCCTGCAGAGTTTCAGTTTCAACACTAATTAAACACACCTGATCCAGTTCATCGAGTCCCTCTTCTCATTAGAAAACTACAGGTGTGTGTGTTAGAGCTGAACTCTGCAGGGCTGTGGCTCTGTTATATGATTATAGAGATGCGATAGGACAGGTTGTTCTGCAGATTGATGTAAGCTTTGTTTTATGACCACATCATCCATGATTATTAGGAATAACATCATGCAATTAATCGTATGACGCAAAACCAGCTTCAGATTGCATCATTCATTGCTTTGCCTAAAAAGCAAGTACTGTCCAAATAGAATTATTCATAGATCCAGTCAAAGATGTATTTTAGTCATTTTTGGTTAAATTAAGATCCCTGTATAACTCTCTTATCCTCCGCCATTCCCAAGTCAAGTGCCGTATCTACTAACTACATTATTTCAGAAGCATTTTGCCTGTAGACCAGTGTTATTAGCGTCATATTTTGAATGTAAAGCTGAAATGCAATATTTTTATATTAAATGTGTATTTCAGCAAATCAGTGGGAATTTTCAGTTAAACTTTATCTTTAGGTGACGTAGTTGCATTGTACTTACTCAAATAAGTACTACTGAATAATATTAATGAACTACAAGTACTTACTATAGAGTTACGGTTTGGTTTAGGGTTAGGCTACTTACTTGTAATTATGCATAATTTACTGTTATTACTATAGTAAGAACGTGTAACTACGTCACCTTAAAATAGTGTTACTAAACTTTCTATAATTAATCTTTCTATAATAATAATTAATCTGATTACTTAATGCATGTTATTTATTTGGTACATTCCCAAGTCAAGTGCCGTATCTACTAACTACATTTATTTCAGAAGCATTTTGGCTGTAGACCAGTGTTATTAGCGTCATATTTTGAATGTAAAGCTGAAATGGAATATTTTAATATTAAATGTGTATTTCAGCAAGTCAGTGGGAATTTTCAGTTACACTTTATTTTAAGGAGACATAGTTACATAAGTACTGAGGTATATTAATGAACTACAAGTACTTACTATAGAGTTACGGTTTGGTTTAGGGTTGGTTACTTGTAATTATGCATAATTTACTGTTATTACTATAGTAAATAAGCATATGTAGTAACTACGTCACCTTAAAATAAAGTGTAACGAATTTTCTATAATCAACGTCTGTTTTGCATTCTTTTTTAATTTAATGCAGTTGTAAGCCCATCTAAATTGGCCCAATGGCGGTTCCCGATAGAACGGGTCTCTGCGTGTTTCTGTCTTTCCGCGTGGCAAAGTAATTTAATTCCATTTAAGCTTTTATCTAACTCCATTTTATCACGACCTCTAGTTTAGGTTATATTGCCCAATTGGTTATTGGTCAATTATATAATAGTTTAGCAATACATTTGATTATTCTATTTAACTCTTTACGTTATATTTTACTAGGAAGCTATGTCGCTCAGAGAGTCTCGCTCCGGCCGTTAACGCGGATCTCACGATCACAAACTCGCCAGTCTGATCGATAACCAGAGGTTACGGCTAAAGCGATTAAACAATGCCGCCGCATACACGCTTGCTATTGTTAAAAAGTACCCATGTAGCCCTACAGTCGCTCATATAACAACTTAGTTAAAGCCCGAACAATAACCTGAGGTTATGACTAGTGCATTAAGATAATGCCGCTTCAACACTTGCTATTACCTTAATAGTATTTTTATCTAGCCCAATGTTTGCGACTGCATAACACCTTAGTTAAAATCACGCAGTTAGTCAGGAATCTAGAATCCCACCAGATGTGCCTCACGCTCCATCTACTCTGGGATCTACTCTGGGATCTAGTATGGGGTCTAGTATGGGGTCTACTATTGGATCTAGTATGGGATCTACTATGGGATCTACTCTGGGATCTAGTATGGGGTCTACTATTGGATCTAGTATGGGATCTAGTATTGGATCTACTCTGGGATCTACTCTGGGATCTAGTATGGGGTCTACTATTGGATCTAGTATGGGATCTACTCTGGGATATAGTATGGGATCTAATATGGGGTCTAGTAGGTGATCTACTCTGGGATCTACTCTGGGATCTAGTATGGGGTCTAGTATGGGGTCTACTATTGGATCTAGTATGGGATCTACTATGGGATCTACTCTGGGATCTAGTATGGGATCTACTCTGGGATCTAGTATGGGATCTACTCTGGGATCTAGTATGGGGTCTAGTATTGGATCTAGTATGGGATCTAGTATGTGATCTACTCTGGGATCTAGTATGGGATCTACTCTGGGATCCAGTATGGGGTCTACTATTGGATCTAGTATGGGATCTAGTATGGGATCTACTCTGGGATCTAGTATGGGATCTACTCTGGGATCTAGTATAGTTCAAAGATAATCAATACAATGACATCAAATGCTCAGAGATAAAGAATAAAAGATGTAGGTTAAACCCAACATTTAGAAAAATACATAATGCTGAAGTCTTTGAGATCCTTCAACATCATGGCCTGATCTGAGGTACAGCATCACCTCGAGCCTCTTCAGCATTTCTTTATATAGACAGAAACTTTCGCATGGAAACATGTGCTAACAATGTGAATTTGCATTCAGAGTTTACACCTTTTGGGAGCAGAATGCCATTAACTGCAAGTTATCTCTAAACTCTCAAGAACTTTATTACCTTTTGGTTTCCCTCTTTGGGAATGAGACATTTGTTCCAGTCGCACTGAGACATTTCAAATGATACCAAACATGTGTAATACTGTATGATAAAAATTCACATTAAACCATATAGATCTTTGGGTGAATTTTGGTGATCTCAGCATGAGAAAGAAGGAGTGGGGGAAGAGGGGAAGAGATGTATTCTGGGGTGAGATTTAAATGGTGATGCTAAGTTCACAAGAGAGAGCTCAAATGTTAATTTCCTTTTTCTCAGAGAGTTGCCCCTCTCTTCCAGTTCTTCCAGTTTTTCCAGTCTTACACAGTTTCATGAAAGTAGCAAAGCTGAAATATAATGTTTTAGTATTATATTTGGCTGTTCTGCTCTACTTACAGCAGCACTGGAGCTGCATGAACAAAACCTGATAGTCACATGATGAATGACCCTGGTTTACTGACTCAACCTTCTTCTTCTGATGTTTGACCTCTGTGTGTTGTGGTGAAGGTCACCGGAGATGTCGAAGGGTTTGGTGGTTCTGGCGTACAGTGGAGGTCTGGACACCTCCTGTATTCTGGTCTGGCTCAAGGAACAGGGATACGATGTGATCGCCTACCTGGTAATTCTATACGTCACAAGTATACACATGTGCTATTTGCATAAATCACAAATCATTTCCTTCAGGGAAACTGTGTTTTCTTACTCAGTATTTTTGTCTTGTTTCCAGTCCAAATATCTAACAATTCTCAAATCAAGATGCGTTTACTAGATGAGTAAAATACCATAAGATATTATGTCTTGTTTTCTAGGGAAAAAATCAAACTAAAGTGAGTTTTTGCTTAAAACAATCAAAATGATCTGCCAATGGGGTCAGAAAAATAATATTGTTTCCGTTTGAATTAACATTATTTTTCTGACCCCATTTGCAGATCATTTTGGTTGTTTTAAGCAAAAACTCCTTTCTTTTTTCTTTTTTTTCTCCAGAAAACAAGACATAATATCTTATGGCATTTTAGTAAATGCATCTTGATTTAAGAATTTTTAGATATTTGGACTGGAAACAAGACAAAACTAAGTATTTTTGTCTTGTTTCCAGTCTAAATACCTAAAAGTCTTAAATCAAGATGCATTTACTAAAGTTGTAGAATGCCATAAGATATTATGTCATGTTTTCTGGGGAAATAAATCAAAATTGAGTGAGTTGTTGCTTAAAAAAAGCAAAATTATCTGATTAGATAAACAAGATAACAAGATTAAACAAGATTAGATAAGAAAAGCATGTTTTGCAGTGATGACAGTTAAGGGGTGAGTCTTGAGTGTTGAAATGCAGGAAATTATTTTCTTCACGTGATTCACAGTTACTGCCAGGCTTGTGAAGACTCGCCCAGCAAGCGTTTTCCTCTCGTCCGGGAATCGTTCTCTGAAACCATGTGGCAAACGCTGCTGTTTTCATGGCCTGATGCTTCACTGACACCAGAACAATAGTGGCGTCGTCAGGAACAATGAGCCCGTCTGCGATCATCACGTCATGAGCTCAGGAACGTACCGAATGGGCTTTTGTTTTATGTTGCATACTAACACATTTTGTGAGGATTCACATTCAAAGCTCCACAACTGTTTCCCTGCCATTGTGCAAAGGTTTGCTTATGCACACGTCGTAGTTTTTGACAAAAAGTAATTTTCCCAGCTCTTTGTTCAAAGTGTTGCTTTTTTATGCACCTCACATTCAAGTGTTGATAAGAAGCTAGAGTTAAATGGTTCTTGTTTGTTTAAAAGCAGAGGATCTGAACTTAATTTTGATTTATTGGATGTTCAGATGTTCATACAACATAATATTCTGGAGAAAGTTTGTGAAAAGGATAAAAAATATTGGCGCCGGCTGGCAAAAAAAAAAAAAAAATATTTTTTTTGTATTTTAATTTTAGTTAAGGTTTTAGTCTTTTTTTTATTTATTTTATTCATTTTTATTTAAACTAATGAAAATGAGAATTTTTTTAATATTTTTATGTATATTTTATGTTTTAGTTAGTTAAGTTACATTAGTTAGCATTAATTAACAATGACAAACACTTCTGAAATATTTATTAATCTCAGTTAATATTCATTTCAACATTTGCTAATACATTATTGTTGTGTCTGTTAAGATTATTTAATGGATCTGAGCTGACATGAACTTGTTTTTATTAACTAACGTTATCAAAAATTAATACATACTGTAACAAATTAATTGCTTAATGCCAGTGTTATTAATATTTTGAATTAGCTTTTATTTAAAAAAAAAAAATTTTAATTTGAGTCATTTCATCATGTGCTTTTGTCATTTCATTAGTGTTTTTTTAATATTAATATTGCTATTTATGTTAAATTTTTGTGTTTTAGTTAGTTTTAGTTCAAGTTTTTCATCTAACATTTAGATTTTATTTCATTTCAGCTTTATTTCGTTTAATAGTTTTAGTTAACAATATTATTGAATGCATTAACTGACATTAACTAGTGGGACCTTTTAAAGTTGAGTATAAAAACCCAGTTGGATTTATGGATCTCTCATGATAAACCACAGAAAGCTGAACGCGTGTCTGAAGTGGATTCTGGTACATGGATGTTTTGTGTAAAGCGTAACTCATCTAATGAACTTCACTACAAGTTTGTTAGTTGTTGTTTAATCATGATCTAACAGTGGAGTTGATGATTGAAGTTCTAAAGCTGGCTAAATAGTTTGCTGTGCTGCAATGCAGAGGTTTATAATTATTCAGAGAAGTCTGAGTCAGGACAGCGATACACAATGAAACAATGGAGTTTTTTGAGTGCATTGAGGAAGTGCACTAACACTATCCTCGACTGTGATGCGAGGTAATGAGGAACTGAAGAGACTGTAAATGGTCTGATAAAATTGTGTAAAAAAAACTAGAACAATAATGAATATCTTCTTGATTCTTTTCCTGTCTGAGTGCTTTTGTTTTACACATTTCTCAGATGCGTTTATCTAAAGCTACTTGCATTGCATTCAGAGTAAACATTTGATCAGTTCATGCATTCCCTCAAACAAACCTATGAAGCTGTCCTTAGTTTGGTTTGGTTTGGTTTAGTTGTGGTTTAGTATAGTTTGGTTGTGGTTTAGTTTAGTTTAGTTTAGTTTAGCTTGGTTTGTTTGGTTGTGGTTTAGTATAGTTTGGTTGTGGGTGTAGTGTAGTGTAGTGTAGTTAAGTTTAGTTTGGATTGGTTGTAGTTTGGATAGGTTGTGGTTTAGTTTAGTTTAGTTTATGTTACTTTACTTTAGTTTGGATTGGTTGTGGTTTAGTTTACTTTAGTTTACTTAAGTTTGGATTGGTTGTGGTTTAGTTTAGCTTGGTTTACTTTAGTTTACTTTAGTTTACTTAAGTTTGGATTGGTTGTGGTTTATCTTACTTATTTGACTTAGAGTTCTCAACGGGCCTGAAAATGACAACCCGACCCGACCCGGCCCGTGGCTTTTAAAGGCCGGACCCGATGTAACCCGACACATAAACATGAATTATCTGTCCGAACCCGGCCCGCGGCCCGACGCCGCGTCGGATTTTTTTTTCTCTCATACACGTATTATCATGACCAGCAGACGGAAATTCAAATCAACCTTTAATGTTCACGCCTTTTAACAATACAAACAACTGAAACAATAAACTTTAAATATATAAATAGGCTGTAGTAGCGACGGTGAATTCACCTGCGGCAAGTTTACTTCTCACCAACTCCATCTTCTTCTCCAGGCTATAAAGGTTCGCAGCCGCGCACGCAGGTCTGCCCCCGCCCCTCTCCATGATGCACGTTACGCAGCAGCCAGACTTTATTTACGGTGAACAGCAGCGATGATTAATAAATGTTTTTTTTGTTTTTTTTTTACTGAGCGGAAAAGATGAAGCCCGAGGTCCGACCCGACCCGAGTCATTTGATTATATTTTCGACCCGAACCCGGCCCGAACCCGCGGGTCCCGTCGGGTTTGTCGGGCCGACCCGACCCGTTGAGAACTCTAATTTGACTTTACTTGACTTTACTTGACTTTACTTGACTTTACTTGACTTTACTTTACTTTTAGTTTACTTTACTTTAGTTTACTTTAGTTTACTTTACTTTAGTTTACTTTAGTTGCTTTAGTTTACTTTAGTTTGGATTGGTTGTGGTTTATTTTACTTTACTTGAGTTTACTTTTAGTTTAGTTTAGTTTAGTTTAGTTTAGTTTAGTTTAGTTTAGTTTAGTTTAGATTAGATTAGATTACTTTACTTTACTTTACTTTACTTTACTTTACTTTACTTTACTTTACTTTACTTTACTTTACTTTACTTTAGTTTGGATTGGATTGGTTGTGGTTTATTTTACTTGACTTTACTTGAGTTTACTTGAGTTTACTTTAGTTTACTTTAGTTTACTTTAGTTTACTTTAGTTTACTTTAGTTTAGTTTGGATTGGTTGCGGTTTAGTTTACTTTAGTTTACTTAAGTTTGGATTGGTTGTGGTTTAGTTTAGCTTGGTTTACTTTAGTTTACTTTAGTTTACTTAAGTTTGGATTGGTTGTGGTTTATCTTACTTATTTGACTTTACTTGACTTTACTTGACTTTACTTGACTTTACTTGACTTTACTTGACTTGACTTTACTTTTAGTTTACTTTACTTTAGTTTACTTTAGTTTACTTTACTTTAGTTTACTTTAGTTTACTTTAGTTGCTTTAGTTTACTTTAGTTTGGATTGGTTGTGGTTTATTTTACTTTACTTGAGTTTACTTTTAGTTTAGTTTAGTTTAGTTTAGTTTAGTTTAGTTTAGTTTAGTTTAGTTTAGTTTAGATTAGATTAGATTAGATTAGATTAGATTAGTTTACTTTACTTTACTTTACTTTACTTTACTTTACTTTAGTTTACTTTAGTTTACTTTAGTTTACTTTAGTTTGGATTGGATTGGTTGTGGTTTATTTTACTTGACTTTACTTGAGTTTACTTTAGTTTACTTTAGTTTACTTTAGTTTACTTTAGTTTACTTTAGTTTGGATTGGTTGCGGTTTAGTTTACTTTAGTTTACTTAAGTTTGGATTGGTTGTGGTTTAGTTTAGCTTGGTTTACTTTAGTTTACTTTAGTTTGGATTGGTTGTGGTTTATCTTATTTGACTTGACTTGACTTGACTTTACTTTAGTTTACTTTAGTTTACTTTAGTTTACTTTACTTTAGTTTGGATTGGTTGTGGTTTATTTTACTTTAGTTTACTTTAGTTTACTTTAGTTTACTTTAGTTTACTTTACTTTAGTTTGGATTGGATTGGTTGTGGTTTATTTTACTTTACTTGACTTTACTTAAGTTTACTTTACTTTACTTTACTTTACTTTAGTTTGGATTGGTTGTGGTTTATTTTACTTTAGTTTACTTTACTTAAGTTTACTTCAGTTTGGATTGGTTGTGGTTTAGTTGACTTTACTTGACTTTACTTTTAGTTTACTTTAGTTTACTTAAGTTTGGTTTGGTTGTGGTTTAGTTTAACATAGTTTAGTTTAGTTTAGTTTAGTTTGGATTGGTTGTGGTTTAGTTTACTTTAGTTTACTTTACTTTAGTTTACTTTACTTTACTTTACTTTAGTTTACTTAAGTTTGGATTGGTTGTGGTTTAGTTTAGTTTAGTTTAGTTCGGACCAGATGAGGTCTGGTACACCGGACTAGGTTATTTTTTGTTGTTTTTGATGATCTGTTTTCTTACACTAATCATTCTTTTTCACATTAAAGGCTAACATTGGACAGAATGAGGACTTTGATGCTGCCCGGAAGAAAGCTGAGAAACTTGGAGCCAAGAAGGTAAAGACCGATAAACACTGATCACAGCTGAAGTGCACTAGAACGTGTCATGAATGTTCGTTTTCATAATGCATCAGTGCTTATGGTAAAGCGTATTTTAATCATGATCACGATTGAGTTAAATTAAGTTATATAAGCTCTAGTTGTGTCGTGGCGACATCATGTGGTCAACATGTGAACGTGACGTCTGATTGGCTGGAACTGAAGTGGGATATTAAATTTGGGATATTCCCATGTCCAACCTCGTCTGGAACGCAGCATTAAGGCCCATTCACACCAAGAACGATAACTACAAATAAAACTATAACGATAACTATAACTATATTAGCGTCCACATTAGCGGACGATAATGTTCTGTCTATTTTAAGTGCTACTGTAGTTTTGTCGTCTGTCGCTTTAAATATGCGAGCTCTTAAGAGCAGGACGGATTCTGATTGGCTGTCAATGTTTTTATCGTTCATCAGCTGTAATGAATCATGTTGGAATCACTTTCAGAATGATTCAAACGATATCATTTTTCTGTGCCGTTATCGTTATTGTTGTGGTGTGGACTCCGCTATTCTTTTATATTTAGAAGGAATTGTAGAACTAGGCCTATATCTTTATCGTTATAATGTTGACTTGACAAACATGTTAAAAAACGCTAAAAACATGCTAATTCATGCTAGCAGTGTGTTAAAACATGTTAGCAACATGCTAATTCATGCTAACATGTTAAAAACATCTTAAATCATGCTAGCAAGCAACATGTTAATTCATGCTAGTGACATGCTTATTCATGTTAGCAACATACTAATTAATGCTAACAGTATGTTAAATCATGTTAGCAAATTCAATGTGTTAAAACGTTAGCAACATAATTCATGATAACAATGTGTTTAAACCTGTTGTTTCATGTTAGCAATGTGCTAAAGAATGTTAGTAAAATGCTAATTCATGCTAGCAAGTGTTGAATCAATCTAGCAATCTGGTAAAACATGCTAGCAAAATGGTAATTAAGGTTAGCAAAGTGTTAAATCAATCTAGCAATGTGGTAAAACATGCAAGCAACATGCTAATTCATGCTAGCAAATTGTTAAATCATGTTAACAACATGTTAATTCATGTTAGCAACATGTTAATCCATGCTAACAACATGTTAAAACATGCTAGCAACGTGCTAATTCATGGTAGCAGTGTCTTTCTCTCTTTCTTTCTCTTTCCACTTTACTAAATTTAAAGTTTATAAAACGTATTATAAAACGCTTATAAAACTTTCAAAAGCCATAACGGGGCCATAACGTAAGATACAAGGTAATGGAGCCTTTTATACATTTTCGTGTTTCTTTAGAAATAAATAATGGACAAATGGAGTCTTTAAACGCCTCAGATGTGAAGTTATTCGCTGTCAAAGTGACGCCAAAATGACTGGGAGTCAATGGATTGCTAACAGCAGGTGAAGGGTCCGCTAATCAGTGGCGGCGCCCGGGGAAGCTTCAATGTTTTCCGAAACACTGCCCCCCTGGTTTTTCCCAACAAACTTTACTCATCTAGTCTTTATAGTTATTGTTCTTGGTGTGAACGGCCCTAGTCATGGGAAATTTTTTTTTTTCAAAATTAGCACTAGTTTTAATTTTTGTATTTTCTGTTTTTAATTTAACTTTTGTTGGTTTTAGTAGTTGTAAAGTGTAATAAGCTTCTGCTTCATCCCGCTCCTTTTCGAACATAGTGCAATTATCGTTATAATAATTGTTGTTTTTTCTTTCGGTATGTTGCAACATACTTATTGTATTTTTATATTTAATTTTTTTTTTATCTTTTTGTGTTGTTCAAAATAAAAACAAAGGAAAAAAGAAAGAAAAAAGAGTTACAGAAGTTTCTAAAATGACAATCCTGTTTATATTATTATAATCCTGCTCATTATATCTGCATTAAATTATTACTTGTTTAAATGAATACGTTTTTAATACGCTAACTATGACTTTGTATATTTACATTTCTGAAATACTTAACTTAGACAGTTCCCTCTGATAAGAAATCACTCTAAATTGTAATATGGACTCATGCACTTTCTGTAAAGCTGCAAAAAGATTGAATCCAATATTGGGTGATAATATTGCATAAAAAGTGATTTATAAGCTATTTTTTGTCGGCCGGTCATTTTTGACCGGGAACACCACAAGTGTGACAATGTGCCATTTTGTACAAAATAAAAGTTTTTCAAAACAAAATTCCTGGTGAAAAATTAAAGTAGACTAGTGTGGTCAACAGTGCCAATTTTCTTCAGATTTTATTTAATATTTCCAAAATTATTCAAAAATAATATTTTTTTTTACTCAAAAAATGAGATGCCTACTATCAAATAAATGAGACTCATGCACTTTCTGTAAAGCTGCTTTGAAATGATGTGTAGTGTGAAAAGCGCTATACAAATAAACGTGCATTGAATTGAGTAAAGCATTGGTGATGAAGTGATGAAGTGATGTGTGTGTGTGTGTGTTTCAGGTGTTTGTTGAAGACCTGCGCTGTGAGTTTGTGGAGGAGTTCATCTGGCCGTCGGTTCAGGCTAACGGCGTCTACGAGGACCGCTATCTGTTGGGCACGGCGATCGCTCGCCCCTGCATCGCTCGGCGTCAGGTCCAGATCGCCCGGCAGGAACGAGCTCAGTTTGTTTCTCACGGAGCCACAGGAAAGGTGCCGAAACCATTATCAATCTTGAAAATTGCTTAATCGTTTTGTGAAAACAAAGTAAACATTACTGACCCCAAACTTTTTTTTAGGGGGCACAACGTAACGCTTTTTGACTTTCTCAGTTTGTGTAAATCTTCTTAGGGTTCAGAGTATTTATTTTCCCCAAATTAATTTCACACATGTCTAGTACAATTATGTTACATATTAATAAGTTCAATATTAATGTTGCTTGCAGTTCCGATGTTGCTAGGCAACCACAAACAGCCTGCAGTAACTCAGGCATACAATGTCCGATCTGCCCCAAACTTCACATGTTTGATAAGAGTCCTGTCCTGAACACATGACCATGCTCATATTTGGTAATAGCAATAGCGCCACCTGCTGGTAGCAGGAAGTGTGGCAAATACAAATTACTTCGACAGAGTCCTCCTATATTCACATACTGCCCACCGTGCTCTGTTTTCCTAAAGCCGCCGAGTGGTGGTGGCACGGGTGCGAGGGCCCTTTTCATCGCTGCTTGCAGCTTTAATGTGGTTTTGTTTTATTAATACAGTGTATGCTTTTTTATTTTTTTATTAAAACTTATTTTTAATTTCTTTTCTTAAATAAGTCACAAAAAGCTGCATTTATTTGATCTAAAATACAGTAAAATTTGTAAATATTATTATCATCTTAATCATCTGTTTTCTATGTGAATTTACAGTAAAGTGTAATTTATTCCTGTGAATGTTCAGCATCATTACTCCAGTCTTCAGTGTCACATGATCCTTCAGAAATCACTCTATTATGAGGATTTGATGCTCAAGAAATATTTATGATTATTATCAGTGTTGAAAACAGGTGTGCTGTTGTGTTGTGTTATGATTATTATATATTATGAGTTATGATACACTAATGAGATGTTCTGGGCGTTTGCTCCACTGGCTTGTTGGAGTTTGTTAACTGGGTTTGGTTGATTTACAGGGAAAACACCCAGAACTGAATGACACTGATGAGAACATTGAGATGATCTGATGTTCAGATTCTGGCAGCATCAGTTTATGATTGATTGATTGATTGATTAATTACTTTATTTTTCCCATGGGGAAATTTCTGTTGCTTGTGTTTCAACATGCGTACACACAAATAACCAACAATGTACATAAATATAAAAAAACCCAAAACACCCAATAAAAAAAGAATCATCATCATCACTGAGACCCGCTCAGTAAACTCTACTAACACTGATTTTAGGAAGGATTTTTTAATTGAATGTTCATTGTTCAGAGTCACAATCATTCAATCAAAGGTAGTTTGACTTCCTTCTCAACTAATTATTAGTTAAAATATATATTTTTTTCATTGGTATGACAGTGTTGGTCTTCGCAAAAGTTTGGAATAATTTAAACTTATTTTTAATTTCTTTTCTTAAATATGTCACAAAAAGTTGCATTTATATGATCAAAAATACAGTAAAATTTGTAAATATTATTATAATCTAAAATATTTGTTTTCTATGTGAATATACAGTAAAGTGTAATTTATTCCTGTGATCAAAGCTGAATTTTCAGCATCATTACTCCAGTCTTCAGTGTCACATGATCCTTCACAAATCACTCTAATATGATGATTTGATGATCAGATATTAATTAATTATTGCTGGGGCTCAAATATTAACATTGGTGGTTCTTACTCTTATTATTATCTTTTTTTTTTTTTTTTTTTGCTTCATATTTTTGTGGCTTTATTTTTCAGGATTCTTTGATGAATAGAAAGTTTAAAATAAAAGCATTTATTTGAAATAGAATCTTTTGTAACATTATAAATGTCACTTTTGATCAGTTTAATGCTTCTTTTATGAATAAATGTTTTTTTTTTTTTTACATCTGACACAACAGCACACCTGTTTTCAACACTGATAATAATCATAAATGTTTCTTGATCATCAAATCCTCATATTAGAGTGATTTGTGAAGGATCATGTGACACTGAAGACTGGAGTAATGATGCTGAACATTCAGCTTTGATCACAGGAATAAATTACACTTTACTGTATATTCACATAGAAAACAGCTGATTTATATTGAAATAATATTTCACTGTTTTAAAAGTATTTTCTATCAAATAAATGCAGCCTTGGTGAGCAGAAAACAGAGAAAAATAAGTAGAATAAAAGCTTTTTATGTGTATAAGTGCAGTTTCATCAGTTTCAGCAGTAGATGGCGGCGGACGCCTGTTCTGTGACCCTGATCAGGTGTGAGTTGATTTAGGAGGTTGATTATGGTTTATTATTATTATTATTATGGTTTAAGATTTGATTATCTTCTCTATAGCTGCGATTCACAATCAGAACAAAATATTAGCTGGTGTCAGTATTTCAACGATTTAACAACACATGTTTGCTGTTCTCTGATGATGGTTAATGTGCAGATAAACAAATACAATATTTACTTTTTTAGTGTCTTACTTTTTCTAAAATGAATTATTAGCTTTCATCAAATGCTGCTAGACTTTACAGAAGTAAATGTGTCCATTAATTACTGAAACACCAACTGAGGATGATGTCAGGTGTGTTAATCATTATTTTTATGAAGATTGAAGAACATGTAAAAAAAAAAAAAAAGAAGAAAAGAAATGCACAACTCTTACCTTATACAAACACATACAACTTTAAAAGTGTGATTTCTAGACCTGGAAAAGTCATGGAAATTAATACTATTTAAATTTTCATGGAAATTTACACGATTTCATGGAAATTTATAAAATGTTAAAACGTCATGGAAATTAATAAAATCTTAAATTCGTGGAAAGTATTAAAATCTTAAAGTCATGGAAATTATTAAGATCTTAAAAAGTCATAGAAATTAATAAAATCTTAAAGTCGTGGAAATTAATTTAATCTTAAAGTCGTGGAAATTAATAAAATCTAAAAGTCGTGGAAATGAATAAAATCTTAGTCATGGAAATTATTAAGATCTTAAAGTCGTGGAAATTAATAAAATATGAAAAAGTCATGGAAATTATTAAGACCTTAAAGTCATGAAAATTATTAAAATCTTAAAAAGTCATGGAAATTAATAAAATCTTAAAGTCGTGGAAATTATTAAGATCTTAAAGTCATGGAAATTATTAAGATCTTAAAAAGTTATGGAAATTTCTATAATGAATATAAAAATATTGATCAATGATGCAAACAGAATTGAATAAACCGACACCATGTCATTATTCAGATCAAGTCGGTTCAGTTCCATAACTGTGCAAAGATCATCGGTTATGTTAATCATAATGGAGTTATCTCTATGAAGTGCACAGCTGATCCGCTCATAAAGGTGAGAGTGTGTGTAATGTGTGGTGTGTGTTTCAGGGGAATGACCAGATCCGCTTCGAGCTGACGTGTTACGCTCTCTATCCTGAAGTTCAGGTGAGTGACATCATCATCATCATCAGTTATAGAAGTCCATCATCATCTCTCTGTCTCTCACCTTCATATTCCTGATCACCAGATCATCGCTCCGTGGAGGATTCCCGAGTTTTACAACCGTTTCCGTGGAAGGAAGGACCTGATGGAGTACGCAGAGGTACGTGTAGAACTATAACTATATATATATATACACGACGTCAAAATTCACATTTATTTGTACAGCGCTTTTCACAATGCACATCATTTCAAAGCAGCTTTACAGAAAATTACAATCCATATTACAGTTTACAGTGATCTGTAAATTATGTATTTCAGAAATGTAAATATACAAAGTCATAGTTAGCTAAAAATGTAATAATTTAGTGCAGATATGATGAGCTCATTGAAGTAATGAATACTATATATAAATGACTTGACGACATCTTTTTCCCTGGTTTATCCTGTCCTCAGTTTAACACTCTAAAGCTGGGGAAGGAATACAGATTTATCTAGTTATTGTAAACTTGAAAATATTTCATCAGGTGGAAAACGCTGAGAAATTGGTGTTTAGGAGTTAATAATAATAATAATAATAATAATAATAATAATAATCATAATAATCATAATAATAATATTAAACGATCACAAATTCAGAGAACCCTGATTAACATTCTTCTGAAACTACAGAATTTTAATTAATCATTTTCATTGAATTATTTTTTTAGATATTGCTACATCTAATTTCTGTAAATAAAAAATGTCGAATATTATCAATAATATTGTCAAAGAATAAATGTCGATAACAATATTTTCTGTTATTATTTGTCATTACAATATTTGTTATTTTAGTATCGTTAAGATACCATTTGAATTTGTCTTAATATTTTGAATTTGTTTTAATTTTAGTTCTAGTTTTAGTCATTTTGTTGTGTGTTTTTGTCATTTTTATTGTTTTGTATGTATATTTTGTTTTTTTAAATGTTTGCAGTTTTTAACTCAGTCCACTAGATGGAGCTCAATATATATATATATATAATATCTGGGACTCAATCTGGAGTTTTTGATCATTAATATCTGTAAAATCACTTGTTTTGATGAATAAATGTCCCCCATGTTGCATAGAGTGATCAGAGTTATTATAGAGAATCTACATCAGGTTTTTGTTACTTGAGATAAAAAATTAAAATTAAAAATTAATTGAAATGAAATAAAATACTAAAAAAATAATCTTAGCTCATTTTCATGTAGTTCAACAACTGAAACTAAACGTAATAAAAACTATACAAACATGTTTATGAAAACTAATAAAAAACATACAGAAATATAAGTGTCGTCCATGTGGCATAGAGTGATCAGAGTTATAGAGAATCTACATCACATGTGTCTGGAGATCCTATAAAGCATCACAAATACACTACACTGTAGATCTGTCAAAGTTTCACTGTGTGTGTATGTGTGCGTGGGTGTCAGTGTGTGTGTGTGTGTGTGTGTGTGTCTGTGTGTGTGTGTCAGAGTGTGTGTGTGTGTGTGTGTGTGTGTGTGTCAGAGTGTGTGTGTGTGTGTGTGTGTGTGTGTGTGTGTGTGTGTGTGTGTGTGTGTGTGTGTGTGTGTGTGTGTGTGAGTGAGTGTTTGAGAGTGTCTGTGAGTGAGTGTGTGAGAGAGTGTGAGTGTGTCTTTGTCTCTGTGTGTGCGCGTGTGTGTCAGAGTGTGTGTGTGTGTGTGTGTGTGTGTGTGTGTGTGTGTCTGTGTGTGTGTGTGTGTGTGTGTGAGTGAGTGTTTGAGAGTGTCTGTGAGTGAGTGTGTGAGAGAGTGTGAGTGTGTCTTTGTCTCTGTGTGTGCGCGTGTGTGTCAGAGTGTGTGTGTGTGTGTGTGTGCGCGTGTGTGTCAGAGTGTGTGTGTGTGTGTGCAAATGAGTTTTTTTGCAATTATTTGTGACATTTACCAGCGTATTCTGTAAAACAGTGTGTATTGTCTTCGCTCAGAAACACGATATTCCGGTGCCGGTGACGCCGAAGGCTCCGTGGAGTATGGATGCCAATCTCATGCACATCAGGTGACCTTCACACACACCTTCATCATCACTCCAGTACTGTACATACAGTAGAGTCTGTCCTCGCTGCTGTTATTGCACTGAGACTGATCTCAGACCTGTGTTTCACAGCTACGAGTCTGGAGTTCTGGAGAACCCGAAGGTAAGACATCAGAATACATCAGTTAATCTCCAGTGCTGTTCAGTCATCCTTCATTAGGCAGATACATTAATCTGACCTTTTCCAGTCTTCAGTGTCACATGATCCTTCAGAAATCAGTCTAAGATGATGATCAAGAAACATTTCTCATTATTATCAGTGTTGAAAACTGTCATTTTCAGGATTCATTGATGAGTGTGTGTGTGTGTGTGTGTGTGTCTGTCTTTGTGTGAGTGTGTTTGTGCGTGAGTGTGTGTGAGAGAGAGAGAGAGTGTGTGTGTGAGAGTGTGTATGTGTGTGTGTGTGTGTGTCATATATGATTCA
>JAJAQA010000007.1:47428156-47460656 GCA_021464565.1 Rutilus rutilus
GTTGTGCGGGACCCCAGCGAACTAGTAATGTGATTTTATCAGACAGCGACGTCATTGTGTTCTATGATCCGTTTTGATCGGCCATCAGTATTCATAGATATTTGAGCACGTCCATTTAATGTCCATGAGAAAAGCTTGTTTTAGTGATTCTCACAATGGCGGCCCCCCCGTCAACGCCCCGCTCCTGTAAAGACCTGGTTTATCTTTCTATTCTCCTGCCTCTTTTCTTCTGCTCACTTTCTCAGCACTCTCTCTCTCTCTCGTTGATAAAAAAGAATTTTAACTACCAAACCTTTTCCCTCTTGTCATTTTAACCCCCGTTTCTTTTGCCACGTCTTCTCCGGCTCCTCAAAAGGGGAACAAAAACAAAAAAAAAAAAGAGGAAAGAGTGGAAAAATGTAAAGCAGTAATTTTTCCTACAACTGTGTCTTCTGTGCCATTGTTGCTTTTCTAAGGCCGAGGGGACGAATAGAATCGGCACGGTGAATGAGGAGAGAGGAGAGGTGGCCGAGAGACTCTGCGTTCACGCTGCGTTTCATTTATTTGAACTTTTAATCTAATTATTAACTATTTGAAGGGTTGGGGAGCTCTGGGAGCCGCTGCTCGTTCGCTGTCCTGTGGCCCTCGGCCTCTGGGTTTGAGGACCAGCGTTGGCCATTATTTACTCTAAACTCTTCTTCAGGTCTGGAAATCTTCACGCAGCTCTTTTACATGCAACAACTGGTCATTAAACTGGTCATGTTTTTACAGTGCAACTCCTCAAAATAAGTTAAGGAATTTCCAAGCTATGCAAGATTCTGCTCATTTGTCTAAGTCAGTGTAATGTAATTCGAGTTGAAATTAGTTTAACATCCAAGTTGATCCTTTTTTGTCTTGTCAAAGTGACTCAAAAAATGTGATAAATGAGAGTTTGTCGAGACGTACAGCAGCATATTCAATATGAGAGAAAGTGTCATGTGACTTCAGAAGAGTCATTTTTTATATTTTGAATTAGTTTTTATTATGTTATTAGTTTTCATGTTCATTTTAGCTTAATTTTTAGTCATTTAACAAATAAGTTAAGCAGTTTTCAACTTTTTTATAAGTTATGTCAGTTTAATGTAATTTAAGTTGAAATCAGTTTAACATCCAAGTTGATTGTACTTAAAAAAATGTAGGCAGCAACTTTTTTTGTCACAGCGACTTAAAAAAATGTCATAAATGAGAGTTTGCCGAGACGTTTGGAGCCGTTAACGTCCAACATGCGTCATATCTCGCAGTCAAACATCATAGCAAACGTCACAGCACCATATTTGACATGAGAGAAAGTGTCATGTGACCTCAGAACAGTCATTTTTTTATGTTTTGAATTAGTTTTTATTCTATGTTATTAGTTTTCATGTTAATTTTAGCTTAATTTTTATTTATTTCATCATGTGTTTTTGTCATTTTATTATTTGAATAAATCGACATGAAATATGTAGTCTGCAATATGTACTTTTATGGTGTTTTTTTCCCCAATATTTGTCATTATTTACTCTAAACTCATATTCTCTTGAGCTCTGCAAATCTTCACGCAGCTCTTTTCCATGCAACAATTATATGATCAATAAGTTGACAGCATATGTTTTTATATTGCAACTCATCAAAATAAGTTAAGCAATTTATGTTATGCAAGATTCAACAATTTTTTTTAAGTCAGTTTAATGTAATTTAAGTTGAAATCAGTTTAACATCCAAGTTGATTGTACTTAAAAATGTAGGCAGAAACTTTTTTTGTCACAGTGACTCAAAAAATGTCATAAATGAGAGTTTGCCGAGACGTTTGAAGCCGTTAACGTCCAACATGCATCATATCTCGCAGTCAAACATACGAGAGAAAGCATCATGTGACTTCAGAACAGTCTTTTTATTTAGATTTTTTTAATAAATATTTTGAATGTTTTTATTTTATTCGTTTTCATGTTAATTTTAGCTTCTTTTTTTTTTTAAATGTGCTTTTGTCATTTTAATGTTTAAATAAATAGACATGAAATATGTAGTCTGGAATATATACTTTTATGGTGTTTTTTTACCCAATATTTGTCATTATTTCCTCTAAACTCATATTAATTTCTGAAAATCTTCACGCAGCTCTTTTCTATGCAACAAAAATTACATGATCAATAAGTTGACAGTATATGTTTTTACATTGCAACTCATCAAAATCATTGTTTTAAGTCAGTTTAATTGTTGAAATTAGTTTAACATCCAAGTTGACAGCACTTTTACTCTCAAAAATGTCATAAATGAGAGTTTGCCGAGACGTTTGAAGCCGTTAACGTCCAGTATGCGTCATATCTCACAGTCAAACATCATAGCGAACGTTACTGAACCATATTTGATATGAGAGAAAGTGTCATGTGACTTCAGAACAGTCATTTTAGTTTGTTTATATTTTGAATTAGCTTTCATTAGCTTAATTTTTAGTCATTTCGTCGTGCTTTTGTCATTTTATTATTTAATAGACATGAAATATATACTTTTATGGTGTTTTGGAGCTTGACTGACATGGCCTGATGGGACAACTCCAGTTTTTTCCCCTTTTTATTCCACGGGAAAAGCATCATAAGAGTTTGAGCTTATAAAGAAATGATGGGATGATTTTAATGTTGGGTCGGACTGTCCGGCTTGCTCTTTTAGGCGTGATTATTCTCACAGGGCTTTGCGTTTACAGCTGTGAAAGGACGAGCAGGAACATGATTGGCAACTGTGAGCGTGATAAATGCTAATGAGACCGTGTTGGGATCTTTTCTTTCTTTCTTCTCCTCCCTCTTTTCCTCCCCCGTTCAGATCCTCCACCTCTGGCCTCTGAGCGGCTCGCTTCACACTGGGAATAAGTCGAGTATTCTCCGTGATTTATTTCTGGGAGTGTTTGAGAGGACCGTCGAGATGGAGAACACTCTCAGACTTCTGGAGATCTAGATCTAGACTTCAGTGACGCTGAAACCAGAAGCTCTTCGCATTTTAAAACAAATATATGTCATTTATTTTACAGTAAGATACACATTCAAGAGGATAAAACAACAGATATATTGTTGAAAAGAAAGAATATTCTTTGTTTGTCTATCCATCCATCCATCCATCAATTTGTCTATCTATCTATCCATCCATCATCCATCCATCCATCTATCCGTTCGTCCATCTATCCATCCATCTATCTATTTATCTATCCATCCATTTGTCTGTCTATCCATCCATCCATCCATCCATCAATTTGTCTATCTATCCATCCATCATCCATCCATCCATCTATCTATCCGTTCGTCCATCTACAGTATCCATCCATCTATCTATTTATCTATCCATCCATCCATCCATCCATTTGTCTGTCTATCCATCCATCCATCATCCATCCATCCATCATCCATCCATCCATCTATCCATCCATCTATCTATCTATTTATCTATCCATCCATCCATCCATCCATCCATTTGTCTATCCATCCGTCCATCTATCTATCTATCTATCTATCTATCTATCTATCTATCTATCTATCTATCTATCTATCTATCTATCTATCTATCCATCCATTTGTCTGTCTATCTGTCTATCCATCCATCCATCCATCCATCTATCCGTCCATCTATCTATTTATCTATCCATCCATCCATCCATCCATTTGTCTGTCTATCCATCCATCCATCATCCATCCATCCATCCATCATCCATCCATCTATCCATCCATCTATCTATCTATTTATCTATCTATCCATCCATCCATCCATCCATCCATTTGTCTATCTATCTATCTATCTATCTATCTATCTATCTATCTATCTATCTATCTATCTATCTATCTATCCATCCATTTGTCTGTCTATCTGTCTATCCATCCATCCATCCATCCATCTATCCGTCCATCTATCTATTTATCTATCCATCCATTTGTCTGTCTATCCATCCGTCCATCTATCTATCTATCCATCCATCCATTTGTCTGTCTATCTATCTATCTATCTATCTATCTATCTATCTATCTATCTATTTGTCTGTCTATCCATCCATCCATTTGTCTATCTATCTATCTATCTATCTATCTATCTATCTATCTATCTATCTATCTATCTATCTATCTATCTATCTATCTATCTATCTATCTATCTATCTATCTATCCATCATCCATCCATTCATTTATCTATCTATTCCATCCATCCATTTTTCTTTCTATCTATCTATCTATCTATCTATCTATCTATCTATCTATCTATCTATCTATCTATCTATCTATCTATCCATCCATCCATTTTTCTTTCTATCTATCTATCTATCTATCTATCTATCTATCTATCTATCTATCTATCTATCTATCTATCTATCTATCTATCTATCTATCTATCTATCTATCTATCTATCTATCAATCTATCTATCCATCCATCCATTTTTCTTTCTATCTATCTATCTATCTATCTATCTATCTATCTATCTATCTATCTATCTATCTATCTATCTATCTATCTATCTATCTATCTATCTATCTATCTATCTATCTATCTATCTATCCATCCATTTGTCTGTCTATTTGTCTATCCATCCATCCATCCGTCTGTATATCTGCCTGTTGTTGTCGTCTGTCATTTTGTCTGTCTATCAATTATGAAACAAAGTTGATTCAGCGATAAAGCAAAAGCAAGTGTCTGATCCAGTAGTGTCAGTGCATCAGTAATGCAGCAAGACTGAATATCCAGTGCGTTTTACATCCCAGAGTCAGGAAACTCAAACCCCACCGGGTGACAGAAATGGAGCGAAAACACTTCTCATCATCATATTAATGTGTTCTCATGCTTCCAGGTGTTCCAGTCAAAGTGACGCATGTTAAGGAAGGGAAATCTAAAGACACTCCACTGGAGATCTTCTCGTACCTGAACGAGATCGGGTGAGCAGAACCTCAGCTTTACTCTGCTTTCACTGTGGCTCCTTAAACTTTACATGTTATCCGATCATAAACAGCCACGCAAACATACAAATGTTATTTTGAACAGCATGTGTCACTTGAGAATATATGCATTGTTATTTATTTATTAATCAATAACCGACTCTCACGTTTCAAAGTGGAAAGCATGGAGTGGGGAGAATCGATATCGTGGAGAACCGCTTCATTGGGATGAAGTCCAGAGGTAAGAACATCAAGTCATTACATTTATGAAGTGCGTAAAGCTTTATTTATACAGCACCTTTTAAAACTGTGTTTACAAAGCGCTTTACAGAAGAGACACACATACACACAGAAATAAGATTACATTTGTGCATTTGTCTGATTATTTTATCCATAGATTTCCATGCATTCAAGATAAACATTTTATCAGTTCATGTCATTCACTGGAAATCAAACCCACGACTCTGGTGTTGCTTTTGTAAACGAATTATGACAATTTTATGACAAATTTTGTCTTTAATAAAAAATGTATGGCAAAATTATGAAATTTTTTTTTTATAATATAATATAATATAGGAATATTAATTAATTAATCAACAAAATAAATTAAAAATATTTAAATATTCTTTTCACTATATATATATATACATGTATAAAATGTAATATATAAATGTATACTTATAATATAACTTAGTATTTACTTTTAATAAATACGTATAATAAATAGTATAATAATAAGTACTTTTTCCTGAAGTGAATAAGAATTAATATATTAATTATGTTATATTAATATAACATAGGAATATATTGCAAGTATTGCAGGGCAGAAATGACTCGCTTCACTTGTAATTTGATCATGATTGTCTATAAATTCCCTCACATTTGATGTTTGTCCAACTTTTGGCAAAAGCTTTTCCTCCCTTTTATCAACATTTTCTAAAGAACAGCATCAGAATCCCCAAAAAACATGTTATTCCTCAGTGTTTCTGTCTCCTTTTCCAGCACTAATATCTAAACATTCTTAAATCAAGACACATTTACTGGAGAAGAAGCAAAATTACAAGATGAATTAAAGCTGCAAGCAGCATTTATCGGGGTTCAAGCAGTTAAGGCCTTTAAGGCATTTAAGCACAAAAGCATCAAAAGTTATTAAGATTTATTTAGCAAGCATGTAACCACTGACATAATAGATGGAAAAGACCATTTACAGCCAATACAGGCAATTTGCCATGGGATATATATGGTTTTAAAGCTTTTTAACAGTTATAGCGCCACCTATGGTCCGATCTCCATAAAATTGTTTACTGTGACCTCAAATTGAACCCATACACATGTGTACTGAGTTTGGTGAAGATATCTCATTTACTTCTTGAGTTATAGCCATTTGAGTAAAATAGGCTCCTCCCACAACGATTTGCCACATTCTAGAATTATTTAATATGATTCTAGCATGATTTACTATCATATACCATGTTCCAGAATGATTTATTAGGATTCTAGCATGATTTACCTTGATACACCTCATTTCAGTATTATTTACTATGATTTACAATGTTTCTAGCATGATTAACCACATTACTAGCAATTATGTGAAGTGTCAGTGCAAATGAGGTGATGAACACTGACAAAATATTATTGTGTTATAATAGTTAGTTATATACGTGATTTTTTGTGTGTGTCCAAGTATGAATGCAAAAGCACATGTAAAATATTTCATTATTAAGTAGAATGGCCAGCAGAGGGCACTAGAAGACCACTTATTGGCTCACTTTCACTTTAAACCAGTTTTCTGCACTAAAGCAAACCAGTTTTTCCATGTTAACTCAATGCATGCTTACACACACACACACACACACACACACACACACACACACACACACACACACACACACACACACACACACACACACACACACACACACAGCATAGTTAATCATGATTTACCATGATATACCACGTTCTAGTATTATTTACCAGGAGATAAACGACAATCTAGTATTATTTACTTTGATTTACCATGTTTCTAGCCTGATTTATCACATTACTAGCAATTATTTGAAGTGTCAGTGCAAATAAAGTGATTAACACTGACAAAATATGATTGTGTTATAATAGTTATTGCTATATAAGTGATTTTTAGTGTTTATTCAAGTATAAATGCAAGCACATGTGGAAAAATTTAATTAATAAGTAGAATGGCCAGCAGAGGGCAGTAGAAGACTACTTATTGGCTCACTTTCACTTTAAACCTCATGATTTTGACCAGTTTTCTGCACTAAAGCAACCCAGTGTTTCCATGTTAACTCAATAATGCATACTTGCTACATATGCTACACACAATAATGCTACACACACACACACACACACACACACACACACACACACACACACACACAAATGTTTCAGTGATATTGGTGTCACATTCACCTTCATCACATTCACCTTCTGTCTTCATCACATTCACCATCTGTCGTCATCACCTGCACCTGCTCCTCATCACCCTCCTCATCATCACCTGCTCCTCATCATCATAACCGTCACCTGTTGTCCTTGTCTTGATCTGTGTATTTAAGTTTCCCTCTCATCCATTATCATTGTCGGTTATTGTTTGTGCACTAGCACTCTGTTATGTTTGTTTTCATGTTGGAAAATAAAACCTTTGTTATATTTGTACCACACACACACACACACACACACACACACACACACACACACACACACACACACACACACACACACACACACACACACACACACACACACACACACACACACACCATCATTTATCATGATTTACCATGGCTGATACCAATACCAATATGAGAAAATGACTATTTTAAACAGCAGGGGGCAGTAAAATACCACTTATTGGCTTAACATGCCATTAATTCATATCATTTTCACCTTTTTAACTGTTATAGAGGCAAATTTTGTCCGATCTGTCTGAAAATTTTCATGCTTGTTCAGGGTGATATTTCACACGTTCTGACTTGTTTTTAAGAAGGTCTGAGCATTGATTAAAGAGATATAGGCTTTCGGGGACACTTGGTAAAGGCCAGATTTTGAAGTGAACCTATTATAGCTATCCAAATGAAGTAGTTCAACTTTTTCTGACAATTATTGATCTAGTGAGTCCAGAGAATTGTATTGCACTAGTTTTGAACATTATGATGTGAAAATTATATGATCAGAGATGGAAAAGACCATTTACAGCCAATACAGGCAGTTTACCATAGGAAATATATGATTTTAAAGCTTTTTAACAGTTATAGCGCCACCTATCGTCCGATCTCCATAGAATTTTTCATGCTTGTTAATGATGTTATGTCACATATGCTGACCAATTTTTGTGAAGTTCTGAGTTTTTATTTAGGATTTATAGGCTTTTTAATGTATTTTGACACGCCCATTTTATAAATTACCCTATTACAGCCATCCAAATGCAAAAGTTCAACTTTTTTTTGATAATTATTGATCTAGAGAGTCCAGAGAATTGTCCTAGACTGGTCTGGTTCCAATCGGGCAAAAAACCTAGGACTACTTCGCAAAAGTAGGTTTTTAACATATTAATGAATAATTAATGAACAGTTTGATTGACAGCAATGGTTCTTGAGGCAAAGTTGTTCAGGATGAGGAGATCTATCAAATGATATGCATATTGTGTGGATATTTGTAACACCACGTGATTACAGAGCCGTAAAACTCGTTAGCGCCAACTAGTGGCCGATTTCTTTCAAAATTCTTACAGACCTTTAGGGCCATGAGCCGAACATGCCCATTGAGTTTCGTTCCGATCGGCCTCCGTTAACCTTGTCTAATAGGTGCTCAAACTTCGTTGGCCGATGGCGGCCATGTTTTTTGAGATACGCCAATGTCCTCATACACATACATGGCACCTTGGACCAAGACACTGCATACCAATTTTCAAGTCAATCGGACTAACGGTCAGGTGGTTATAGCCTGTTTTATGTTTTTTTCATTTTATAGCGCCACCATGAGGCCAATCGTCGCGATTTTTTTACTGTGACCCCAGATTGAACTCATACACATGTGTACCAAGTTTGGTGAAGATACCTCATTTACATCGGGAGTTATAGCCATTTTAGTAAAATAGGCCCCTCCCACAACGTACGTTTTGGCGCCCCTTAGCGACCGTGAATCGAAATTTCCACTTTTTTTCGATAATTATTGATATTCAGACTCCAGAGAACATTTCTGCACTGGTTTGGTTCCAATCGGGCAAAAAACCAGGGACTAGTTCGCAAAAGTAGGTTTTTGACAAAATTCAAAATGGCGGAAAATCTATCATGGCGGAAATGAAATCGGAGATATACGTTTTGTTCGTCAGGCATCCAGCTTTCCAATGATATAAGACACTTGAGTCTACGACATACGGTCTAGGAGTTATGAACAGTTTCGCGCTTTTGGTTGCTATAGCGCCACCTATGGGCCAATCGGGGTCATAATCTCTGAACCTTTCCTCGATTTTTGTACTACCATCTGTCAAAGTTTCAAAGTTCCAGCTCTTACGGTTTGGGCTGCACGATGCGTTTTACGGCGGAATAATAATAATAATAATAATATTAAAGCTGCAAGCAGCATTTATCGGGGTTCAAGCTATTAAGGCCTTTAAGGGTTTTTAAGCACAAAAGCATCAAAAGTTATCAGGTTTTATTTAGCAAGCATGTAACCACTGACTTAATAGATGGAAAAGACCATTTACAGCCAATACAGGCAATGTACCATAGGAAATATATGGTTTTAAAGCTTTTTAACAGTTATAGCGCCACCTATGGTCCGATCTCCATACAATTTGGCATGCTTGTTAATGATGTTATGTCACATATGCTCACCAATTTTTGTGAAGTTCTGAGTTTTCATTTAGGATTTATAGGATTTTTAATGTATTTTGCCACGCCCATTTTATAAATGACCCTATTACAGCCATCCAAATGCAAAAGTTCAACTTTTTTTTGATAATTATTGATCTAGAGAGTCCAGAGAATTGTCCTAGACTGGTCTGGTTCCGATTGGGCGAAAAACCTAGGACTAGTTCGCAAAAGTAGGTTTTTAACATGTTCGCGAATATTTAATGAACTGTTTGATTGACAGCAATGGTTCTAGAGGCAAAGTTGTTCAGCATGAGCAGATCTATCAAATGATATGCATTTTGTGACGATAAGTGTAACACCACGTGATTACAGAGCCATAAAACTCGTTAGCGCCAACTAGTGGCCGATTTCTTTCAAAATTCTTACAGACCTCTAGGGCCATGAGATGAACATGCCCATCGAGTTTCGTTCCGATCGGCCTCCGTTAACCTTGTCTAATAGGTGCTCAACTTTATTGGCCAATGGCGGCCATGTTTTTTGAGATACACCAATGTCCTCATAGACATACATGACACCTTGGACCAAGACACTGCATACCAATTTTCAAGTCAATCGGACTAATGGTCAGGTGGTTATCGCCCTTTTCATGTTTTTTTCATGTTATAGCGCCACCTAGTGCTCAATCGTCGCGATTTTTTTACCGTGACCCCAGACTGAACCCATACACATGTGTACCGAGTTTGGTTAAGCTATCTGATTTACTTTTTGAGTTATAGACATTTTAGTAAAATAGGCTCCGCCCACAATGTTCATTTTATGCCCCCTAGCGACCAGGAATCGAAATTTCGACTTTTTTTTGTTAATTATTGATCTTTAGACTCCAGAGAACATTTCTGCACTGGTTTGGTTCCGATCGGACAAAAAACCTAGGACTAGTTAGCAAAAGTAGGTTTTTGACAAAATTCAAAATGGCGGAAAATCTATCATGACGGAAATGAAATCGGAGATATACGTTTTGTTCGTCAGGCGTCCAGCTTTCCAATGATATAAGACACTTGAGTCTACGACATACGGTCTAGGAGTTATGAGCAGTTTCGCGCTTTTGGTTGCTATAGCGCCACCTATGGGCCAATCGGGGTCATAATCTCTGAACCTCTCCTCGATTTTTGTACTACCATCTGGCAAAGTTTCAATGCTCTAGCCCTTACGGTTTGGGCTGCACGATGCGTTTTACGGCAGAAGAATAATAATAATAATAATAATTAAAGCTGCAAGCAGCATTTAGCGGGGTTCAAGCATTTAGGGTCTTTAAGCACATAAGGCAGTTTAGTGAGTTGTCTGAGTTTTTGTTTAGGATTTACAGGCTTTTGAGTGTTTTTTGCCATACCCATTTTCTAAATGATCCTGTTATGGCTACCCAATGGGTAAAGTTAAAGTTTTTTATATAATTAATAATCTAGAGCTTCCAGAGAATTGTACTGCACTGGTATATTTCCGATCGGGCGAAAAACCTAGGACTAGTTTGCAAAAGTAGGTTTTTAACATAATCGCAAGTATTTAATGAACAAATTGATTGACAGCAGTAGTTCTTGAGGCAAAGTTGTTCAGTATGAGGAGATCTATCAAATGATATGCATCACGTGATTACATAGCCGTAAAACCTGTTAGCGTCAACTAGTGGCTGATTTTTCAAAATTCTTACAGACTTCTAGGGCCACGAGTCGAACATGCCCACCGAGTTTCGTTCTGATCGGCCACCGTTAAGAGCAAACTAACAGCTTTGAATTAAAATGGTGAGGTATCCTGTTGTAAACATCAACCATGCCTGTTGACAGTTCTCTTTTGTGGGAAGGGAATGAAAAGTTCTCAAATCCGCAGCACAGCCTCAGACATAACATTTATATCCATGATCTGCCATTTTCACTATTGTCCTTGCTTGCTTCTTCACAATACCTGCAGATCTTCTGATGATTCGGCTGTGCAGGTCCACATTAACACTGCCTGGCCTAGAACATGGACTGGAAAATGCAAATTTGGGGGGTATAAATATTAATGATCCTGACTCCAACGTCACAGTCGGTGTTATGGTGGGATTCACTCATTTTTCAGCGGTCTTTTGCAAACAGGAGATTTACACATGAAGGAGGAAACAATGGTGTTTGAGGCTCACGGTATGTCAGTTCCATGTCCAGAACTCTTATCATTCAACTATGCCAAGATAAATACAGTTTTCAATTGTATGGCACCTTTAAAATAGATGATTAGTAATATAATGCTTACTTGGAGTCTGAAATGGCTTTAACAAAAGAAGAAAAATATTCTTAGATTTCTGTTCATTCTAATCATGTACAAATAAAGTAGCACAATAAGATTACATTTATTTGAATGCATTAGTGAGTGTGTGATTGTGCTGTGTGTGCAGCGTGTCAATACTAAAAGTGAAGGTGTAGTTGATATCTTTGGTGATAATATCTGTAGTAATCATAAAAAAACAATTAAGAAATAAAGAATTAAAATTACAAATAATATTCTATTAAGATATGAGTTACAATAACATGATTTGCAATAGTAATAATATCAATAATATATGCACAATACACACAGATTAGACTATCAGGTCTGTGTTTTACAAAAACATTAGTATTGCAGCCAATGTGAGTCTGTGGGATTTATAAACAGACAAAATATGATTTGAAATGTTATTTTAATGATTTTATTAAGTTTAAACAATATTTCAAATGGGAAAAAAAATGAAAAATAATATTTTAGTGAGCAGAATGAACCAATGAGTGTTCTTCATCTGGTGGTTAAAATGTAAATGAAAACAATAATACTTAAACAATAATACTTAATACACTAACCATGCTTGAACACACACATGCACACACATTTTGTTGTAGATGTAGATATTTAAAATAAAAGATAGGTAACAAAATGATAATTGCAAATCTCCTCTGTATAACACCATTTTCAGATTTCAAATTAATCACTGAGAGGCAGAATTGTTCAAACTGAGAGCTTAGTAAAAATGAAGTGATAAACTTTGACAAAACATGATTGTGTTATAATAGGTGATTTTCATGCAAGTAATTTTATATAATCCAAAAACTAATGCAAAAGCACAGATGAAAATATTTTATTAAGTAGAATGTCCTGCAGAGGGCAGGAGAAGACCACTAATTGACTCACTTTCATTTGAAAGACTTTTTTTATCCACCAGTAAAACAAAGCAGTTTCTCCATGTTCTTTCCATTAAGCATGCTTACACACACAGACACACACACAAACACAAACACATCCACACACACACACACACACACACAAAGACAAATATGTTTTCAATGTTTTTAGGATGTGATATTGTGAAAATATCTTCATCTCCTCATCTTGAACAACTTTGCCTCAAGAATCACTAATGTCAATCAAACCGTTCATAATCATAATAAAAAAATAAAATATATACAAATATCATAATAAAAAAAAAACATCATAATAAAAAAGATTGCTTCTTAAAGCATTTGTTTATTTCCCAATACTGAAGCGAATTAAAAGATCATGCGTAATCCTGCTGCTCCCTCTAGTGGACAACAGTGGTATTATAGCTTACATTTTACAGTTGAAGTGTTTGAATGAATGAATGGGAATTTGTTTTTTTACTTATATCTCAGGAACCAAAAGGCGAAAAATTCTGAAACTCAGAGCATAGATAGTGCTTGAGGAGCCCTGTTGAATGAGACCATCAAGGTGTTTTTGGGCGATTGGGGCTGGGAGTTATGACTGTTCAAAGGCATATCTGTTCGGGCTATTATCTCTGGAATGCCCAGGGCAAATAACACCACATTTGAATCGAAGCTAGCCAAGGACGCGCCCTTTCCAATGAGCTCTCACACAATGTTCGGGGTGGTCTGGGTCGGGAGTAATGGCCGTTCAAAATCGGGGGTCCCGCGGATTCGCGATGCGCGGGGGGCGCGCTCCCGAGGCCCGCGACGACACGTTTCGATCAAGAGCCCCGAGAGGTCCTCACCATCAAAATTTGAGCGCGCAACGACTTTCCGTTTTCGAGTTATGAATGAATTTGTATTCGGGGGCGTGGCTTAAATGCCGTTACTTTCGTTTCATTTCATTCATTTACTTTCGTCCATTTCCATATCTCAGTGTAACACAATTGTCAATAGTAATACTCAATATATGAGTTTTGACAAAATGTGATTGTAAATGTTAAAATAATGATTTTATAAAGTCTAAATATGAATTTTATAACAATATTAGGGAGTAGTATGATGAAATGACAGCAGGGGGCAGTAAAATACCACTTATTGGCTTAATATGTCATTATATTCATATAAAATCACCTTTTGAAGAAGTTAAACTTTTTTTCTGATAATTATTGATCTAGAGAGTTCAGAGAATTGTGCTGCACTGGTTTTGAACATTATGATATGAACATTATATGATAAAAGATAGAAGACATCATTTACAGCAAATACAGGCAATTTACCATAGGAAATATATGGTTTTAAAGCGTTTTAACAGTTATAGCGCCAACTATGGTCCGATCTTCATAAAATTTTTCATGCTTCTTTAGCAGGTTATGACACATATGCTCATCAATTTTTGTGAAGTTCTGAGTTTTCATTTAGGATTTATAGGCTTTTGAGTGCATTTTACCACGCCCATTTTCTAAATGACCCTGTTATAGCCATGCGAAAAATGCAAAAGTTCAACTTTTTTTTGATAATTATTGACCTAGAGAGTCCATAGAATTGTCCTAGACTGGTTTGGTTCCGATCGGGCGAAAAACCAGGGACTAGTTCGCAAAAGTACGTTTTTAACATAATTACGAATATTTAATGAACGGTTTGATTGACAGCAATGGTTCTTGAGGCAAAGTTGTTCAACAAGAGGAGATCTATCAAATGGTATGCATTTTGTGACAATAAGTGTAACACCACGTGATTACAGAGCCATAAAACTCGTTAGCGCCAACTAGTGGCCGATTTCTTTTAAAATTCTTACAGACCTCTAGGGCCATGAGTAGAACATGCCCACCGAGTTTCGTTCCGATCGGCCTCCGTTAACCTTGTCTAATAGGTGCTCAAACTTCATTGGCCGATGGCGGCCATGTTTTTTTAGATACGCCAATGTCCTCATACACATACATGACACCTTGGACCAAGACACTGCATACCAATTTTCAAGTCAATCGGACTAACGGTCAGGTGGTTAAAGCCTGTTTTATGTTTTTTATATATTATAGCGCCACCATGTGGCCAATCGCCGCAATTTTTTTACTGTTACCTCATATTGAGCTCATACATATGTTTACCGAGTTTGGTGAAGATACCTCATTTACTTCTGGAGTTATAGCCATTTTAGTAAAATAGGCCCCTCCCATAACATACGTTTTGGCGCCCCTTAGCGACCGTGAATCGAAATTTCGACTTTTTTTCGATAATTATTGATCTTCAGTTTCTAGAGAACATTTCTGCACTGGTTTGGTTCCGATCGGGCGAAAAACCAGGGACTAGTTCGCAAAAGTAGGTTTTTGACAAAATTCAAAATGGCGGAAAATCTATCATGGCGGAAATGAAATCGGAGATATACGTTTTGTTCGTCAGGCGTCCAGCTTTCCAATGATATAAGACACTTGAGTCTACGACATACGTTCTAGGAGTTCTGAGCAGTTTCGCGCTTTTGGTCGCTATAGCGCCACCTATGGGCCAATCGAGGTCATACTTTGATACGTTCTCCCCAAATTGAGGACTACCATTTGGCCAACTTTCAAGGTTCCAGCTCTTACGGTTTGGTCTGCACGATGCGTTTTAGGGGAAAATAATAATAATAATAAAAATCCTTACAATAACAATAGGGTTTCAGCACTTCGTGCTTGAACCCCTAATAAAAATCAGTACAATTACAATAGGGTTTCAGCACTTCGTGCTTGAACCCCTAAAAATCAGCACAATTACAATAGGGTTTCAGCACTTCGTGCTTGAACCCCTAATAATAAAAATCAGCACAATTACAATAGGGTTTCAGCACTTCGTGCTTGAACCCCTAAAAATCAGAGCAATTACAATAGGGTTTCAGCACTTCGTGCTTGAACCCCTAATAATTAAAGCTGCAAGCAGCATTTAGCGGGGTTCAAGCATTTAGGGTCTTTAAGCACATAAGGCAGTTTAGTGAGTTGTCTGAGTTTTTGTTTAGGATTTACAGGCTTTTGAGTGTTTTTTGCCATACCCATTTTCTAAATGATCCTGTTATGGCTACCCAATGGGTAAAGTTAAAGTTTTTTATATAATTAATAATCTAGAGCTTCCAGAGAATTGTACTGCACTGGTATATTTCCAATCGGCCGAAAAACCTAGGACTAGTTCGCAAAAGTAGGTTTTTAACATAATCGCAAGTATTTAATGAACAAATTGATTGACAGCAGTAGTTCTTGAGGCAAAGTTGTTCAGTATGAGGAGATCTATCAAATGATATGCATCACGTGATTACATAGCCGTAAAACCTGTTAGCGTCAACTAGCGGCTGATTTTTCAAAATTCTTACAGACCTCTAGGGCCACGAGTCGAACATGCCCACCGAGTTTCGTTCTGATCGGCCTCCGTTAAGAGCAAACTAACAGCTTTGAATTAAAATGGTGAGTTTATCCTGTTGTAAACATCAACCATGCCTGTTGACAGTTCTCTTTTGTGGGAAGGGAATGAAAAGTTCTCAAATCCACAGCACAGCCTCAGACATAACATTTATATCCATGATCTGCCATTTTCACTATTGTCCTTGCTTGCTTCTTCACAATACCTGCAGATCTTCTGATGATTCGGCTGTGCAGGTCCACATTAACACTGCCTGGCCTAGAACATGGACTGGAAAATGCAAATTTGGGGGGTATAAATATTAATGATCCTGACTCCAACGTCACAGTCGGTGTTATGGTGGGATTCACTCATTTTTCAGCGGTCTTTTGCAAACAGGAGATTTACACATGAAGGAGGAAACAATGGTGTTTGAGGCTCACGGTATGTCAGTTCCATGTCCAGAACTCTTATCATTCAACTATGCCAAGATAAATACAGTTTTCAATTGTATGGCACCTTTAAAATAGATGATTAGTAATATAATGCTTACTTGGAGTCTGAAATGGCATTAACAAAAGAAGAAAAATATTCTTAGATTTCTGTTCATTCTAATCATGTACAAATAAAGTAGCACAGTAAGATTACATGTATTTGAATGCATTAGTGAGTGTGTGATTGTGCTGTGTGTGCAGCGTGTCAATACTAAAAGTGAAGATGTAGTTGATATCTTTGGTGATAATATCTGTAGTAATCATAAAAAAACAATTAAGAAATAAAGAATTAAAATTACAAATAATATTCTATTAAGATATGAGTTACAATAACATGATTTGCAATAGTAATAATATCAATAATATATGCACAATACACACAGATTAGACTATCAGGTCTGTGTTTTACAAAAACATTAGTATTGCAGCCAATGTGAGTCTGTGGGATTTATAAACAGACAAAATATGATTTGAAATGTTATTTTAATGATTTTATTAAGTTTAAACAATATTTCAAATGGAAAAAAAATGAAAAATAATATTTTAGTGAGCAGAATGAACCAATGAGTGTTCTTCTTCTGGTGGTTAAAATGTAAATGAAAACAATAATACTTAAACAATAATACTTAATACACTAACCATGCTTGAACACACACATGCACACACATTTTGTTGTAGATGTAGATATTTAAAATAAAAGATAGGTAACAAAATGATAATTGCAAATCTCCTCTGTATAACACCATTTTCAGATTTCAAATTAATCACTGAGAGGCAGAATTGTTCAAACTGAGAGCTCAGTAAAAATGAAGTGATAAACTTTGACAAAACATGACTGTGTTATAATAGGTGATTTTCATGCAAGTAATTTAATATAGTCCAAAAACTAATGCAAAAGCACAGATGAAAATATTTTATTAAGTAGAATGTCCTGCAGAGGGCAGTAGAAGACCACTAATTGACTCACTTTCATTTGAAAGACTTTTTTTATCCACCAGTAAAACAAAGCAGTTTCTCCATGTTCTTTCCATTAAGCATGCTTACACACACAGACACACACACAAACACAAACACAAACACATCCACACACACACACACACACACAAAGACAAATATGTTTTCAATGTTTTTAGGATGTGATATTGTGAAAATATCTTCATCTCCTCATCTTGAACAACTTTGCCTCAAGAATCACTAATGTCAATCAAACCGTTCATAATCATAATAAAAAAATAAAATATATACAAATATCATAATAAAAAAAAAAAACATCATAATAAAAAAGATTGCTTCTTAAAGCATTTGTTTATTTCCCAATACTGAAGCGAATTAAAAGATCATGCGTAATCCTGCTGCTCCCTCTAGTGGACAACAGTGGTATTATAGCTTACATTTTACAGTTGAAGTGTTTGAATGAATGAATGGGAATTTGTTTTTTTACTTATATCTCAGGAACCAAAAGGCGAAAAATTCTGAAACTCAGAGCATAGATAGTGCTTGAGGAGCCCTGTTGAATGAGACCAAGGTGTTCAAGGTGTTTTTGGGCGATTGGGGCTGGGAGTTATGACTGTTATAAGGCATATCTGTTCGGGCTATTATCTCTGGAATGCCCAGGGCAAATAACACCACATTTGAATCGAAGCTAGCCAAGGACGCGCCCTTTCCAACGAGCTCTCACACAATGTTCGGGGTGGTCTGGGTCGGGAGTAATGGCCGTTCAAAATCGGGGGTCCCGCGGATTCGCGATGCGCGGGGGGCGCGCTCCCGAGGCCCGCGACGACACGTTTCGATCAAGAGCCCGGAGAGGTCCTCACCATCAAAATTTGAGCGCGCAACGACTTTCCGTTTTCGAGTTATGAATGAATTTGTATTCGGGGGCGTGGCTTAAATGCCGTTACTTTCGTTTCATTTCATTCATTTACTTTCGTCCATTTCCATATCTCAGTGTAACACAATTGTCAATAGTAATACTCAATAGATGAGTTTTGACAAAATGTGATTGTAAATGTTAAAATAATGATTTTATAAAGTCTAAATATGAATTTTATAACAATATTAGGGAGTAGTAAGATGAAATGACAGCAGGGGGCAGTAAAATACCACTTATTGGCTTAATATGTCATTATATTCATATAAAATCACCTTTTGAAGAAGTTAAACTTTTTTTCTGATAATTATTGATCTAGAGAGTTCAGAGAATTGTGCTGCACTGGTTTTGAACATTATGATATGAACATTATATGATGATAGAAGACACCATTTACAGCAAATACAGGCAATTTACCATAGGAAATATATGGTTTTAAAGCGTTTTAACAGTTATAGCGCCAACTATGGTCCGATCTCCATAAAATTTTCCATGCTTCTTTAGCAGGTTATGACACATATGCTCATCAATTTTTGTGAAGTTCTGAGTTTTCGTTTAGGATTTATAGGCTTTTGAGTGCATTTTACCACACCCATTTTCTAAATGACCCTGTTATAGCCATCCGAAAAATGCAAAAGTTCAACTTTTTTTTGATAATTATTGACCTAGAGAGTCCATAGAATTGTCCTAGACTGGTTTGGTTCCGATCGGGCGAAAAACCAGGGACTAGTTCGCAAAAGTAGGTTTTTAACATAATTACGAATATTTAATGAACGGTTTGATTGACAGCAATGGTTCTTGAGGCAAAGTTGTTCAACAAGAGGAGATCTATCAAATGGTATGCATTTTGTGACAATAAGTGTAACACCACGTGATTACAGAGCCATAAAACTCGTTAGCGCCAACTAGTGGCCGATTTCTTTTAAAATTCTTACAGACCTCTAGGGCCATGAGTAGAACATGCCCACCGAGTTTCGTTCTGATCGGCCTCCGTTAACCTTGTCTAATAGGTGCTCAAACTTCATTGGCCGATGGCGGCCATGTTTTTTTAGATACGCCAATGTCCTCATACACATACATGACACCTTGGACCAAGACACTGCATACCAATTTTCAAGTCAATCGGACTAACGGTCAGGTGGTTAAAGCCTGTTTTATGTTTTATTCATATTATAGCGCCACCATGTGGCCAATCGCCGCGATTTTTTTACTGTTACCTCATATTGAGCTCATACATATGTGTACCGAGTTTGGTGAAGATACCTCATTTACTTCTGGAGTTATAGCCATTTTAGTAAAATAGGCCCCTCCCACAACGTACGTTTTGGCGCCCCTTAGCGTCCGTGAATCGAAATTTCGACTTTTTTTCGATAATTATTGATCTTCAGTTTCTAGAGAACATTTCTGCACTGGTTTGGTTCCGATCGGGCGAAAAACCAGGGACTAGTTCGCAAAAGTAGGTTTTTGACATAATTCAAAATGGCGGAAAATCTATCATGGCGGAAATGAAATCGGAGATATACGTTTTGTTCGTCAGGCGTCCAGCTTTCCAATGATATAAGACACTTGAGTCTACGACATACGGTCTAGGAGTTCTGAGCAGTTTCGCGCTTTTGGTTGCTATAGCGCCACCTATGGGCCAATCGGGGTCATAATTTGATAACCTCTCCTCGATTTTTGTACTACCATCTGGCAAAGTTTCAAGGTTCCAGCTCTTACGGTTTGGGCTGCACGATGCGTTTTACGGCAGAAGAAAAATAATAAAAATCAGGACAATTACAATAGGGTTTCAGCACTTCGTGCTTGAACCCCTAAATATCTGTAAATGGAGTCAGAAGAATAATCTTGTTTTTCCTTTGAACGAGGATTATTTTTCTGACTCCACTGACTTGTTCACTTCATTTGGATCAATATCTTTAGTCATTTTGCTTCTCCGTTAAATATATCGTGATTTAACACCGTGTGCTAACTACACGCGACGCGACGCGCGATAAAAGCCTCTTCTCCATGTTAATCCGAGTGTGTGTCCTATCCAGCCGCGACGGCGACACGCGACGACTCTATTTTAGAAACGGTTTCTATTTTTCTGTGAAGTCGCGCTGGAACAACAAACACAAAGTGTGGCGATGATGATCTCAGGTGCTGTTTATGTGCTTTATTTAATGTTAAAAGCGTGTCATGTGACTCTGAACATCATTTAGTGCTCCAGCTTTGTGGCTGTAAAAGCAACAGTGGATAATTCACCTCAGATCTGGAAGTTAAACAAATGGAAACAAGAACGTTCAAACTGTGAACAAACAAGTGTATTCTTTGACAAAGATTGTTTTAGTAACCCAGTATGTGTTTTTAATAATGTTTAAATGGTGTAATATTTGTGAATTTGATTATGTAGCGACTTATCCATGTCCTTGCGAGTGCCGTCAAGTTTACTCTCTGGTGCCGCGAGACTCCGCCCACACACTGTTCTGATTGGCTGACTCCGCCCACACACTGTTCTGATTGCCTGACTCCGCCCACACGTTGTTCTGATTGTCTGACTCCGCCCACACGCTGTTCTGATTGGCTGACTCCGCCCATACGCTGTTCTGATTGCCTGACTCCGCCCACACGCTGTTCTGATTGGCTGACTCCGCCCACACGTTGTTCTGATTGTCTGACTCCGCCCACACGCTGTTCTGATTGGCTGACTCTGCCCACACGCTGTTCTGATTGACTCCGCCCACACGCTGTTCTGATTGCCTGACTCCGCCCACACGCTGTTCTGATTGGCTGACTCCGCCCACAAGCTTGTTCTGATTGGCTGTGGGTTTTGATTGATTTTGACTCATCTCGAAGTCGTGTGGCGTCTGGTTAGAATGTCAAGGCATGCAGTCACGTTTATTAACTCCACATCTATATAAAGACAGAAGTAACTTATGCATCACACTGATGCTTGGATATTTGTTCTGGAAAACAAGACAACACATTGTTTGCAGTGAAACTTCTGCTGGTTCTGGTTGCTGGAGACCCTGTTTGTGACAGTCTGTTCCTCTGACTGAATAATTGACTCAGGATGCACAGCAGAGTGACAGGTGGGAATTGAAAAATACGTAATGTCTTGTTTTCCCCGCCGGTTCACAGAAGATCTGTGGAAGTGTGTGTTTACGATGTTCAATAAAGCTCGTGACAGGCTGTGTTTATGTGACACGGTCCAGGAGAATGAAGTGAACTGAGGTCCAGATAGTCTCTGTCAAATATAAGCACGACCCTTTCTGTCTCTTTCCCAACAACAGCGGATTCTCATGCATTTCAAAATCTGTATTTTCTCTTCTGTTATCGTTCACTGCATACGACCACTGAGATTAAAAACATGCTGCTTTTATTCATCAAGGACGCATTAAATTGCTCAAAAGTGACTGTAAAGACACGTTCTGTTCATCAAAAAATTATGAAAAAATGTTTCCACAAAAATATTACTGTTTTCAACATTGATAATAATCATAAATGCATCAAATCATCATATTAGAATGATTTCTGAAGGATCATGTGACACTGAAGACCACAGGAATAAATTATATTTTACTAGATATTCACATATTTCACTGTTTTACTGTATTTTTGATGAAATATATGCAGCCTTGGTGAGCAGAGGAGACAAAAAAATGTGTTTCAATGTTCAAAAACGATATAAAAACAATCTGAACTTTATGAAAAGTCACGGAAAATCTGAGGATATTAGAAAATTAATATGAGATTAACTAAAAAGTCATGATAAATTCTATAGTGAATATAATAAAGTATTATGGCGGCAAGCTTTACATTACTATTCAAGTTTTTTATTATAAATGAATGCTGATACTTCGATAAAGACACACTTCTGTAACAGGGTTTCCACTTTATAAAGTCAGGATATTTATCCAATTTATGAATTGGATTTGATGTTTTGAAAAATGCATGTAGTCAAAATAGGTAAAATCTTTTAAGTTAATGAGGGACCAGTGTTATTTTACTATTATTTATACAGTTAATGTGTATATATTATATACAAATATTAATATTTTGAAATCACTTTTTCATTTTAAGGTTTAATATATTTAAATTTGTTATTAATTTCCAGTTAAACTTAAACTGTTGCCCAGTTTCTAATTTTGGTTCAGTTTAAAGTTTTTCATCTAATATTAAATGTCAGCTTTTAACAGTTTAACACTGACGTGTCACGCCTCAGGCTTCAGTTATTAAGCTCTTCACAGTGTGTGTGTGTGTGTGTGTGTGTGTGTGTGTGTGAGTCTTTTGAAGTGTTAAAGTGGTATTAACGCCACGCTCTTTCTGTCCGGGCAGGAGTGAGGAATGATAATCCGACCCGTGTTTTACCTGAAGACATTTAACCTCACACACACACAAGCACATCTGAAGTGTGTAAAGATGAGTAAATCTGGCTTCATCTCTTGGGATCTTAATGCCGGAGACTTTTATCAGATGCTTTAGTCCCTCAATCTCCTGCTCTAAATCCCACACAGTCTTAGTGTATCAGATTGCCAGTTTTCAGGCCTCAAGCGCGGGTCGTTCTCTAAGTCTTGTTTTGGGCAGAGTTACTGCGCCGCTCGGGGTTCTGGGCCGAGAGCCTCGAGGGGACGGAGATTGTTTTACACATAAGACTCTGAGAAGTTAAGAAAGACAATTGCAGCTTTAATTGAGGAAATCTTTAGTCTCAAAGGGTTTTTGAGCTGTTTTGGTGAGTCAGCTACTTATTTCTGTGTTACGTTGGACAAACTTATATAAACTTATATATATATATATATATGCACACACTGCGGTTCAAAGTTTGGGATTGGTACGATTTTTTATGTTTTTAAAATAAGTCTCTTCTGTTCACCAAGACTGCATTTATTTAATAAATATATATATATATATATATATATAAAAAAAACTTTAATATTCTCAAATATTACTTTTTTTATTTGAATATATTTTAAAAAATTATTTATTCCTGTGAATTTTCAGCATCATTACTCCGGTCTTCAGTGTCACATGATCCTTCAGAAATCACTCTAATATGAGGATTTGATGATCAAGAAACATTTATGATTATTATCAGTGTTGAAATCAGTTTTTAAACAATTTTTATTTCAGGATTCTTTGATGAATGGAAAGTTTAAAAGGGGAAATAAATCAAATAAATCAATACTTCTATTCAGCAAGTGACTGTAAAGACATTTATAATGTTACAAAAGATTTTATATTTTAAATAAATGAAATGGAACTTTCTATTCATCAGAGATTAGTTGATTCTCTTTAATCTGGATATACAGTCAAACCAAAAATGATTCAGACCCCAGATATGATTTTTATATTTTTCTACTAGTGTGATCAGGACACTATAGTTCATTTATGAAAGTGAGGAGAGAAAAATAAATTATTATAATAATTATACACCACAATTCTTCATTCAGTGACTACCAGTGACATTTATACAAATGTGGGACCAAAAATGATTGGGACACTTTGACCTGATCATGTTTTCTTAAGTGTTTTTTCTTTAATTGCTAATGCTCTTTTTACACACAGACTGAACACAATGAAGCATTGCTTGGTGATTGGTTGAGCTAAACTGGTATTATCTAATTGTGTAGTTAAATTTAACAGCTGACAGATATTCAACATAATTCATGTGTGAGACAGTCTAACAGAAGGACGGACAAAACCAGTCAAATATCAACTGAGTTCTGCTCATATTTTATTACCATTTTCTAAACTATAGCGAATAAACTGTGATAATGTGAGAAATGTTGAAGAAATGTGTGTTTGACTGTATAGTGGTGCGTGTTTTTCCTGGCCTTTCGACTAGACACAATCTATCAGCAGCGTGTGTGTGTGTGTTTGTCCGTTCATCATGATGGTGTGTGTGACCCTTCAGACGTCTGAGTGAAAGCTTCATTTCTGTGTGTCACACACTGACGGGGGAATTACAGGGTCGAGATGAACCTGACAGAGGACGATTGTTGCGTTTCCCTGATCCATTATCATTCATCCTGATGTCAATGTGCCCGTCAACACACATCCTCACACACACATCCTCACACACACATCCTCACACACACATCCTCACACACACATCCTCACACACACACATCCTCACACACACATCCTCACACACACACACATCCTCACACACAACACACATCCTCACACACAACACACATCCTCACACACAACACACATCCTCACACACACATCCTCACACACACATCCTCACACACACATCCTCACACACACATCCTCACACACACACATCCTCACACACACATCCTCACACACACATCCTCACACACACATCCTCACACACACATCCTCACACACACATCCTCACACACACATCCTCACACACACACATCCTCACACACACATCCTCACACACACATCCTCACACACACATCCTCACAACACACATCCTCACACACAACACACACACACACATCCTCACACACAACACACATCCTCACACACACATCCTCACACACACATCCTCACACACACATCCTCACACACACATCCTCACACACACACATCCTCACACACACATCCTCACACACACATCCTCACACACACATCCTCACAACACACATCCTCACACACAACACACACACACACATCCTCACACACAACACACATCCTCACACACACATCCTCACACACACATCCTCACACACACATCCTCACACACACATCCTCACACACACATCCTCACACACACATCCTCACACACAACACACACACACACACACATCCTCACACACACATCCTCACACACAACACACACACACACACACACATCCTCACACACACATCCTCACACACACATCCTCACACACACATCCTCACACACACATCCTCACACACACATCCTCACACACAACACACACACACACACATCCTCACACACACATCCTCACACACAACACACACACACACACATCCTCACACACACATCCTCACACACAACACACACACACACACACATCCTCACACACACATCCTCACACACAACACACACACACACACATCCTCACACACAACACACATCCTCACACACAACACACACACACACATCCTCACACACAACACACATCCTCACACACAACACACATCCTCACACACATACACACAACACATCCTCACACACACATCCTCACAACACACAACACACACACACACACACACACATCCTCACACACAACACACATCCTCACAACACACAACACACACACACACACACACACACACACACACACACATCCTCACAACACACACACACACACACACACACACACACACACACACACACACACATCCTCACACACACATCCTCACAACACACAACACACACACACACACACACACACACACACACACACACACACACACATCCTCACACACAACACACATCCTGACACACACATCCTCACAACACATAACACACACACACACACACACACACACACACACATCCTCACACACACATCCTCACAACACACAACACACACACACACACACACACACACACACACACACACACACACACACACACACATCCTCACACACAACACACATCCTGACACACACATCCTCACAACACACACACACACACACACACACACACACACACACACACACATCCTCACAACACACATCCTGACACACACATCCTCACAACACACAACACACACACACACACACACACACACACACACACACACACACATCCTCACACACAATACACATCCTCACACACACATCCTCACAACACACAACACACAGACACACACACACACACACACACACACACATCCTCACAACACACATCCTCACACACAACACACATCCTCACAACACACAACACACACACACACACACACACACACACACATCCTCACACACAACACACATCCTCACACACACATCCTCACAACACACAACACACACATACACACACACACATCCTCACACACAACACACATCCTCACACACACATCCTCACAACACACAACACACACACACACACACACACACACACACACACATCCTCACAACACACATCCTCACACACAACACACATCCTCACACACAACACATATCCTCACACACAACACACATCCTCACACACACATCCTCACAACACACAACACACACACACACACACACACACACACACACACACACACACACACACATCCTCACACACAACACACATCCTCACACACAACACATATCCTCACACACAACACACATCCTCACACACACATCCTCACACACACATCCTCACACACACATCCTCACAACACACATCCTCACACACACATCCTCACACACACATCCTCACACACACATCCTCACACACACATCCTCACACACACATCCTCACACACACATCCTCACACACACATCCTCACACACAACACACACACACACACACATCCTCACACACACATCCTCACACACAACACACACACACACACACACATCCTCACACACACATCCTCACACACACATCCTCACACACACATCCTCACACACACATCCTCACACACACATCCTCACACACAACACACACACACACACATCCTCACACACACATCCTCACACACAACACACACACACACACATCCTCACACACACATCCTCACACACAACACACACACACACACACATCCTCACACACACATCCTCACACACAACACACACACACACACATCCTCACACACAACACACATCCTCACACACAACACACACACACACATCCTCACACACAACACACATCCTCACACACAACACACATCCTCACACACATACACACAACACATCCTCACACACACATCCTCACAACACACAACACACACACACACACACACACATCCTCACACACAACACACATCCTCACAACACACAACACACACACACACACACACACACACACACACATCCTCACAACACACACACACACACACACACACACACACACACACACACACACACACACATCCTCACACACACATCCTCACAACACACAACACACACACACACACACACACACACACACACACACACACACACACACACACACATCCTCACACACAACACACATCCTGACACACACATCCTCACAACACATAACACACACACACACACACACACACACACACATCCTCACACACACATCCTCACAACACACAACACACACACACACACACACACACACACACACACACACACACACACACACACACACACACACACACATCCTCACACACAACACACATCCTGACACACACATCCTCACAACACACACACACACACACACACACACACACACACACACATCCTCACAACACACATCCTGACACACACATCCTCACAACACACAACACACACACACACACACACACACACACACACACACATCCTCACACACAATACACATCCTCACACACACATCCTCACAACACACAACACACAGACACACACACACACACACACACACACACATCCTCACAACACACATCCTCACACACAACACACATCCTCACAACACACAACACACACACACACACACACACACACACACATCCTCACACACAACACACATCCTCACACACACATCCTCACAACACACAACACACACATACACACACACACATCCTCACACACAACACACATCCTCACACACACATCCTCACAACACACAACACACACACACACACACACACACACACACACATCCTCACAACACACATCCTCACACACAACACACATCCTCACACACAACACATATCCTCACACACAACACACATCCTCACACACACATCCTCACAACACACAACACACACACACACACACACACACACACACACACACACACATCCTCACACACAACACACATCCTCACACACAACACATATCCTCACACACAACACACATCCTCACACACACATCCTCACACACACATCCTCACACACACATCCTCACAACACACATCCTCACACACACATCCTCACACACACATCCTCACACACACATCCTCACACACACATCCTCACACACACATCCTCACACACACACATCCTCACACACACATCCTCACACACACATCCTCACACACACATCCTCACACACACATCCTCACACACACATCCTCACACACACATCCTCACACACACACATCCTCACACACACATCCTCATGCTTTTTATTGAGTTTAAAAATGAGTTTATTGTGATTTTCCCCAAAATAACCACAGAAAGTCCAGCCTGTGTCAGTCCCCAACAGTGTCTGTCCTCTTGCTGTCTGAAAATAAACTATGCAGCCAAACCAACATTTATTCAGACGCCTTCAACATTTCTCACATTATCAGTTTATTCGCTATAGTTTAGAAAACGGTGATAAAATATGAGCAGAACTCAGTTGATATTTGACTGGTTTTGTCCGTCCTTCTGTTAGACTGTCTCACACATGAATTATGTTGAATATCTGTCAGCTGTTAAATTTAACTACACAATTAGATAATACCAGTTTAGCTCAACCAATCACCAAGCAATGCTTCATTGTGTTCAGTCTGTGTGTAAAAAGAGCATTAGCAATTAAAGAAAACACACTTCAGCAAAACATGATCAGCTCAAAGTGTCCGAATCATTTTTGGTCCCAAATGTTTATGAATGTCACTGGTAGTCACTGAATGAAGAATATTTGGGTGTAATATTTCAGTTTACTTTATTTTGCTCTCCTCACTTACATACATGAACTATAGTGTCCTGCACACACTAGTAAAAGAATCTAAAAAATTATATCTGGGGTCTGAATCATTTTTAGTTTGACTCTATATAGTATAATATTTAGACCCTGGATCACGTCTCCAGTCTCGAGTCGCACGGGGATATCTGTGGCAATAGCCAACAATACACTGTACGGGTCAAAATTATAGATTTTTCTTTTATGCCAAAAAATCATTAGGATATGAAGTAAAGATCATGATCCATGAAGATATTTTGTACATTTCCTGCCATTAATATATCAAACATGTATTTGTGTGAGTGAGTGCTGCACAATCGCCAACATAAATGATCAACTTTAAAGGAGATTTTCTCAATGTTTCGATTTTTTTGCACCCTCAGATTCCAGATTTACAATAGTTGCATCTCAACCAAATATTGTTCTATCATAACAAACCACACATCAATGAAAGGCTTATTTATTCAGCTTTCAGATGATGTATAAATCTCAATTTCAAAAAATGTATCCATGTGACTGGTTTTGTGGTTCAGGGTCACATATAATAAGAGAGGAAACAATGGATTTATTTCTTCCTGTTGTTGTGGCCGTCAGGAATCTACGAAACCCCTGGAGGAGCGATCCTGCTTCAGGCTCATCTGGACATCGAGACCTTCACGATGGACCGGGAGGTTCGCAGGATCAAGCAGAATCTCGGGATCAAGTTCTCGGAGCTCATCTATAACGGTACGGGTTTAGATCACACACATCTACGGTACGGGTTTAGATCACACACATCTACGGTACGGGTTTAGATCACACACATCTACGGTACGGGTTTAGATCACACACATCTACGGTACGGGTTTAGATCACACTCATCTACGGTACGGGTTTAGATCACACACATCTACGGTACGGGTTTAGATCACACACATCTACGGTACGGGTTTAGATCACACACATCTACGGTACGGGTTTAGATCACACACATCTACGGTACGGGTTTAGATCACACACATCTACGGTACGGGTTTAGATCACACACATCTACGGTACGGGTTTAGATCACACACATCTACGGTACGGGTTTAGATCACACACATCTACGGTACGGGTTTAGATCACACACATCTACGGTACGGGTTTAGATCACACTCATCTACGGTACGGGTTTAGATCACACTCATCTACGGTACGGGTTTAGATCACACACATCTACGGTACGGGTTTAGATCACACACATCTACGGTACGGGTTTAGATCACACACATCTACGGTACGGGTTTAGATCACACACATCTACGGTACGGGTTTAGATCACACACATCTACGGTACGGGTTTAGATCACACACTCATCTACGGTACGGGTTTAGATCACACACATCTACGGTACGGGTTTAGATCACACACATCTACGGTACGGGTTTAGATCACACTCATCTACGGTACGGGTTTAGATCACACACATCTACGGTACGGGTTTAGATCACACACATCTACGGTACGGGTTTAGATCACACACATCTACGGTACGGGTTTAGATCACACACATCTACGGTACGGGTTTAGATCACACACATCTACGGTACGGGTTTAGATCACACTCATCTACGGTACGGGTTTAGATCACACACATCTACGGTACGGGTTTAGATCACACACATCTACGGTACGGGTTTAGATCACACACTCATCTACGGTACGGGTTTAGATCACACTCATCTACGGTACGGGTTTAGATCACACTCATCTACGGTACGGGTTTAGATCACACTCATCTACGGTACGGGTTTAGATCACATCTACGGTACGGGTTTAGATCACACTCATCTACGGTACGGGTTTAGATCACACACTCATCTACGGTACGGGTTTAGATCACACACATCTACGGTACGGGTTTAGATCACACACATCTACGGTACGGGTTTAGATCACACTCATCTACGGTACGGGTTTAGATCACACACTCACTCATCTACGGTACGGGTTTAGATCACACACTCATCTACGGTACGGGTTTAGATCACACACATCTACGGTACGGGTTTAGATCACACTCATCTACGGTACGGGTTTAGATCACACACATCTACGGTACGGGTTTAGATCACACTCATCTACGGTACGGGTTTAGATCACACTCATCTACGGTACGGGTTTAGATCACACTCATCTACGGTACGGGTTTAGATCACACTCATCTACGGTACGGGTTTAGATCACACACTCATCTACGGTACGGGTTTAGATCACACACATCTACGGTACGGGTTTAGATCACACACATCTACGGTACGGGTTTAGATCACACACATCTACGGTACGGGTTTAGATCACACACTCATCTACGGTACGGGTTTAGATCACACACATCTACGGTACGGGTTTAGATCACACACATCTACGGTACGGGTTTAGATCACACACATCTACGGTACGGGTTTAGATCACACTCATCTACGGTACGGGTTTAGATCACACACATCTACGGTACGGGTTTAGATCACACACATCTACGGTACGGGTTTAGATCACACACATCTACGGTACGGGTTTAGATCACACACATCTACGGTACGGGTTTAGATCACACTCATCTACGGTACGGGTTTAGATCACACACTCATCTACGGTACGGGTTTAGATCACACACTCATCTACGGTACGGGTTTAGATCACACACTCATCTACGGTACGGGTTTAGATCACACACTCATCTACGGTACGGGTTTAGATCACACACATCTACGGTACGGGTTTAGATCACACACATCTACGGTACGGGTTTAGATCACACTCATCTACGGTACGGGTTTAGATCACACACATCTACGGTACGGGTTTAGATCACACACATCTACGGTACGGGTTTAGATCACACACTCATCTACGGTACGGGTTTAGATCACACACTCATCTACGGTACGGGTTTAGATCACACACATCTACGGTACGGGTTTAGATCACACACATCTACGGTACGGGTTTAGATCACACTCATCTACGGTACGGGTTTAGATCACACTCATCTACGGTACGGGTTTAGATCACACACATCTACGGTACGGGTTTAGATCACACTCAT
>JAJAQA010000007.1:47465656-47470656 GCA_021464565.1 Rutilus rutilus
TTCAGTACAGTGATAAAGTACAGTGATTCAGTACAGTGATACAGTACAATGTTTCCATACAGTGATTCAGTACAGTGATAAAGTGCAGTGATACAGTACAGTGATAAAGTGCAGTGATTCAGTACAGTGATAAAGTGCAGTGATACAGTACAGTGATAAAGTACAGTGATTCAGTACAGTAATAAAGTACAGTGATTCAGTACAGTGATTCAGTACTGTGATAAAGTGCAGTGATAAAGTACAGTGATTCAGTACAGTAATAAAGTACAGTGATTCAGTACAGTGATTCAGTACTGTGATAAAGTACAGTGATTCAGTACAGTGATAAAGTGCAGTGATTCAGTACAGTGATACAGTACAATGATTCCATACAGTGATTCAGTACAGTAATAAAGTACAGTGATTCAGTACAGTGATAAAGTACAGTGATTCAGTACAGTGATAAAGTGCAGTGATTCAGTACAGTGATTCAGTACAGTGATACAGTACAATGATTCCATACAGTGATTCAGTACAGTAATAAAGTACAGTGATTCAGTACAGTGATAAAGTACACTGATTCAGTACAGTGATAAAGTGCAGTGATTCAGTACAGTAATAAAGTGCAGTGATTCAGTACAGTGATAAAGTGCAGTGATTCAGTACAGTAATAAAGTACAGTGATTCAGTACAGTAATAAAGTGCAGTGATTCAGTACAGTGATAAAGTGCAAAGTGCAGTGATTCAGTACAGTGATAAAGTGCAGTGATTCAGTACAGTAATAAAGTACAGTGATAAAGTACAGTAATAAAGTGCAGTGATTCAGTACAGTGATAAAGTGCAAAGTGCAGTGATTCAGTACAGTGATAAAGTGCAGTGATTCAGTACAGTAATAAAGTACAGTAATAAAGTACAGTGATTCCATACAGTGATTCAGTGCAGTGATACAGTACAATGATTCCATACAGTGATCCAGTGCAGTGATTCAGTACAGTGATTCAGTGCAGTGATACAGTACAATGATTCCATACAGTGATTCAGTGCAGTGATACAGTACAATGATTCCATACAGTGATTCATTGCTGTGGTACAGTACTATGATTCAGTACAGTGATTCAGTGCAGTGATACAGTACAGTGATACAGTACAATGATTCCATACAGTGATCCAGTGCAGTGATTCAGAGCAGTGATCCAGTACAGTGATTCAGTGCAGTGATACAGTACAATGATTCCATACAGTGATCCAGTGCAGTGATTCAGTACAGTGATTCAGTGCAGTGATACAGTACAATGATTCCATACAGTGATTCATTGCTGTGGTACAGTACTATGATTCAGTACAGTGATTCAGTGCAGTGATACAGTACAATGATTCAGTACAGTGATACAGTACAATGATTCCATACAGTGATCCAGTGCAGTGATTCAGAGCAGTGATCCAGTACAGTGATTCAGTGCAGTGATACAGTACAATGATTCCATACAGTGATCCAGTGCAGTGATTCAGTACAGTGATTCAGTGCAGTGATACAGTACAATGATTCCATACAGTGATTCAGTGCAGTGATACAGTACAATGATTCCATACAGTGATTCATTGCTGTGGTACAGTACTATGATTCAGTACAGTGATTCAGTGCAGTGATACAGTACAATGATTCAGTACAGTGATTCATTGCAGTGATACAGTACAATGATTCAGTGCAGTGATTCAGTACAGTGATACAGTGATTCAGTGCAGTGATACAGTAATTCAGTGCAGTGATTCAGTGCGGTGATTCAGTACAGTGATTCAGTACAGTTATTCAGTACCTCAACAGCCACCATTTTATTGAAGATCCAAGATTTACATGATCTTGGAAAACTTGAATATATGGGGGAGTTTTAAAAGGGTTATTTCTTGACCTGGAAATGTAATTTCTAGTTATGTTAAGCTTAATATTTGCAGGTAGAAATTGCTGAGAAATTGCTATTTGTGAGTAAATAATAATATTAATAATAATAATCAAAACTATCACAAACTACTAGAAAAGTCATGCAAATTCATTGGTCATCAATATCGTGAAACTTATGAAACTACAGAATTTGTAATATATACATATTAAAATACATATATTCTCTATTTTATGTTATTACTTTAATATATTGCAACAAAACAGTCACAGACAACTAGAAGAGTCAATGCAAATGTAAATTCATCGGTCTTAAAGAGTGAACATTGAAGAGCATTCAATCATTGAAACTTCTGGAGCTACAGAATTTGAGTTGTTTATAATTATTTTTTATATATTGCCTGTACATAAATAACAATAGCTGCTTTGTCATTATTGTCATTTATTTCCTTGGATTATTTATTTATGCATCTACTTCTTAAATGAACAGCAGTTTTTATCTTGAATTCTATCTTGATTTTTATCCTAATTTTTGTTTGGTTTATATATTTGGATTTAAATGATGTTTTTAAATGAGGTGTGTTATAAGCTGCTGACTGGACTGAGCCATTGGGAATGTTGTTGAAACTTTGTTACAGTGACAATAAAGAATTCTGAATGGCCTCGGAGCCGATGGTTAAAGTCACACCTGTGATGTGTGTTTGATGCATGAGTGTTAATGTTGTGGTTCTGTGTGCGCTCAGGGTTCTGGTACAGTCCGGAGTGTGAGTTTGTCCGTCACTGTGTTGATAAATCTCAGGAGAACGTGGAGGGTCGGGTCCAGCTGTCGGTGTTTAAAGGACAGGTTTACATCCTCGGACGAGAGTCGCCCAAATCCCTGTACAACGAGGAGCTGGTCAGGTAAAAACACAACATGTTTCATTACACCACTGGAATCCGCTCTAATCCTCCGGGATCCTGAACATCTGGATTCCCTCTGCTGGATTATACAGGCGTCTGTGAGATGGTTAATTATAGTGCATGTCAAATTAAAATACATAAATGAGGCTGCAGGATAATCGCCGTTTAGCTTATTAACTGCAATTGTCAAAACAAAGGCTGTGATTCTATTAAATAAATATATTATTATATTCAATATATCATTAAATATATTATTCACCACTCTGAAATAGTTTAATTTACTATATACACTGTTTTCAGCGTCTCAGTTCGCTGGAAATGTTTACAGAAAACAAGATGTGCATTACTAGTTTTACTTTATTTACACATTTGTTTACCAGTTTACCAGACAAAACAAAAGCTTGAGGATCTGAAATGTTAAAAGTGAAGAATTTAAGACATAAATTGTAGTTTTGTGGTTAATTATAATTATTGAATATATATATATATCTTTATTTATTTATTTATTTATTTATTTGTAATGTACAACTGATATATTTCTGTCTTCATTTTTAAGGTTAATAATTAGAATTAGAATTTGTATTATATACAATTTATTTATTTATTTATTATTATTATTATTAATGTTATTCTTTTTTTAGTTCAGCTTGACAGGGCTCCTAAAACACCAGTGTGAATGTAATGTGGACAGAGAGACTATTACAACTAAAAAGAAGAGAACTAAATTATTAGTTATTTAGAAACATGATTAAAATAATAGCAGGAATTAAATAAAATATCTGCTGTTGTAAAGAAACCAAAGCAATGTTTAATGTGAGCGGTGAGTGTGTGATAGCTGATTAACATGAGGGGTTTGTATGGTTGTGTGATGATGATGATGATGATGATATCACAGGAGCTTCTCTGAACACTGAGATCATTGGGGTTTGACCCCTGCGTGACCCCTGCGTGACCCCTGCGTGTCCTGAGGGCAGATCAGCTCATCTCAGCGCTGGTCCAGATGCTAATGGCCTCTTAGCCGCTCGGGGGAAGTTGTGCGTTTCACGGCGTTTAAGTGTGGAAGCGTTGAAAGATCGAACCCTTTCCTCGTCCTCCATTAGCTCGAGGGGACAGAACAAGAGCGTCCCGTGAAAGAAGCGCATTGTGAGTTTTTTAGTTTGGGATCTTCTTTCGCCTTACTTTAAACTAGGGCTGCATGATTCATTGATGGCAAAGTCTGCGATTTAAAAGAGCCCATATTATGCCTCTACTAGAGCAGGTTTTCCTGCTTGAATGTTGATTATTCTCCTCATATTCTCCATTGTTGCGGCTCCTCTCTTCCCAGTCTGTCAGTAACGCTCTGTTTACTTCCTGTCTCTATGAAGCCCCTCCTTCTGAAAAGCACACTGTGCTCTGATTGGTCGGCTGGAGCAGTGTGTTGTGATTGGTCGAGCGCTTTGAGTGTGTTTAGGAAATGTCCCGCCCCTTTCCATAACCGCCAGTTTAACACACTACTAACTAACTCAACCAGGCCCCACCCCTTTATTCTGCGCATTAATTATTATAATGAGGAATATTGTGACGTGTTCGTTCCCGGAAGAAACTCAAGACTACAATGGAGGCGTTTCAGGAGTTCAGAAACACTGACTCTGATATAGAGAAGAACTGGAGCTTTTTCATCCTCAAACTGCAACACTACACACTAAAGACAGATGAACATGGAGAAAAGCATGATAGGTCCTCTTTAAGTAATTATATGCGCTGTGTGTTTGAGAGTGAAGCGCAGCACTGTGTTCGTTTACACCGGTGTTTTCAGCGTCTCGCGTCTCGATTCATCTTCTTTTACTCGCATCTTCATCCGCATCTTCATCCGCATCTTCATCCGCATCTTCATCCGCATCTTCATCCGCATCTTCATCCGCATCTTCATCCGCATCTTCATCCGCATCTTCATCCGCATCTTCATCCGCATCTTCATCCGCATCTGCTGTGAGTTTGAGTCGCTTTAACATGCGTTTGAGAACGAAACACACGCCACATCTCCACAAACATGATGAGAAGCGCTGATCAACTAAAGAGACGCTTTAAGGGCTCTCACGTCTACATAAATGTTGCCAGATTTATTTCTATAGAGCTTTATACAATACAGATTGATTTAAAATAAACAAAAATAACAGAGTCAATGATGCAAACTTCATCAAATATGAGACAAATGCAATTTAAAAAGACAGTGTCATTATTCAGATCA
>JAJAQA010000007.1:47473156-47523156 GCA_021464565.1 Rutilus rutilus
AACTACATTACCCATAATGCTGTACATAAAATTACACCAATCAGAGGCCAAAAGATCTCGTTAGCTCCGCCTACTCCCATGAAGCACTGCGAATGATGTAGTCGATCTCTCTGTCTACACTCTCAAAATACTTAAATGTTTGCATATATATGGATATTTTGCAATAAACTTAAGATTAAATATATGTAATCAACAGTAGTTTTGTTTCTCCATCATGTTTAATACAATACAATACAATGTTTATTTATAAAGCACAAGTGCTGTAAAAGTACAAAAGTCATTTGATTATGCTGTTTGCAATGCATCATGGGATTGTAGTTTTTCCCTCACTAAAGCCGTTAAAGTCACAGTCCGATAAAAAAAAAAAATTTGGTTACACTTTATTTTAAGGTGTCATTGTTACAGTGTAATTATATATTTAAGTATTGAGAAATATTAAGCAATACTATAGGGTTAGGGTAGGGTTAGGGTTTGGTTGAGGGTTAGTTGCATGTAATTATGCATAATTTACTGTTATTACTATGGTAAGTACATGTAACATAATAACAAGGACACTGTAAAGTAAAGTGTTACCAATTTTCTTTGCTTCAAATCAAACGTGATAGTGTCCTGATTCACCTCGAATCACACCTGGTTGTCTTGGTTCGAGGCTTATAACACTTTTAAATCCCAATGGGAAAAATGAATGGAAAAAATACTTCCAGAACCAGCGCCTCTGAAAAACAGAAAGTGAGTTGACAGTTGTCTGGTCTTTAATAATGATGATGTTCATGTAACGTTTTTTCGGAATTCTGTTTTTTTTAAATGTTACAACTTGTTTCGGAATGTTCAGAGAACATTCCATTCCCATAATGTGCGAAGAGTGATAGAATGGAATGTTCCGTTCACATTTTTAACAGTTCTCATGTTTTAACAAAAAACGGGACATTCGGAGAACATTAAAATAGAACATTTTCATCATTTAATGGGAACGTTAGCAAAACATTCTCAGAGCGTATTTCTGTTTGCTGGCTGGGATGCCGTTACTGTAATTCTTAACTCTGATTGAATGAGCTGCATATGCAGATATTAAAGTACTTCAGACGTCCATCAGTTTCTCGTTGCTTTTAAAGCTCCACACACACACACACACACCCTGCAGAGAGACAGAACAAATAACCGTCATGATGTGACATGCTTGCTCTAAAACCATGTTTCTGTCCTCGGCAAAGCCATTTACTCTCCGTCAACAAATACTCTCGCACTTCTTCCTCTTAAGGTGCAAACTAAGGCTTTCTGATCCCTTTCCATTTCCCTGTGTGTGTGTGTGTGTGTGTGTGTGTGTGTGTGTGTTGTGAACGAGAAGACAGAACCCGGATCCCCCGCTGCTGGTAATAGATGCTGGCTCTTTCAGTCGGTCCTGAACTCAATTACACCACAGGCGTCTCATCCGCTCCTCCAATTACACACACCGGCCCCTTTATACACAACCACATGCATACGGGAACACACACACCTCGAGAACACACATCATCTCGAAAACACACACACATGAGAACACACATCCCCTCGAGAACACACACACATCGAGAACACACACACATGAGAACACACATCACCTCGAGAACACACATCACCTCGAGAACACACATCACCTTCGAGAACACACACACATCGAGAACACATCACCTCGAGAACACACACACATCGAGAACACACATCACCTCGAGAACACACATCGCCTCAAGAACACACACACATCGAGAACACACACACCTCGAGAACACACACACATCGAGAACACACATCACCTCGAGAACACACATCACCTTGAGAACACACACACATCTAGAACACACACATCGAGAACACACATCACCTTGAGAACACACACACATGAGAACACACATCACCTGGAGAACACACACACCTCGAGAGCACACACACATTGAGAACACACACACATCTAGAACACACACATCGAGAACACACATCACCTTGAGAACACACACACATGAGAACACACATCACCTGGAGAACACACACACCTCGAGAGCACACACACATTGAGAACACACATCGCCTTGAGAACACACATCACCTCGAGAACACACACACATCGAGAACACACACACATCGAGAACACATCACCTCGAGAACACACACACATCGAGAACACACATCACCTCGAGAACACACATCGCCTCAAGAACACACACACATCGAGAACACACACACATCGAGAACACACACACATCGAGAACACACATCACCTCGAGAACACACATCACCTCGAGAACACACATCACCTTCGAGAACACACACACATCGAGAACACATCACCTCGAGAACACACACACATCGAGAACACACATCACCTCGAGAACACACATCGCCTCAAGAACACACACACATCGAGAACACACACACCTCGAGAACACACACACATCGAGAACACTCATCACCTCGAGAACACACACACATCGAGAACACACATCACCTCGAGAACACACACACATCGAGAACACATCACCTCGAGAACACACACACATCAAGAACACACATCACCTCGAGAACACACATCACCTGGAGAACACACATCACCTTCGAGAACACACACACATCGAGAACACATCACCTCGAGAACACACACATCTAGAACACACACACATCTAGAACACACACACATCGAGAACACACATCACCTTCGAGAACACACATCACCTTGAGAACACACATCACCTGGAGAACACACATCACCTGGAGAACACACACACATCAAGAACACACACACATTGAGAACACACACATCTAGAACACACACACATCTAGAACACACACATCGAGAACACACATCACCTTGAGAACACACACACATTGAGAACACACATCGCCTCGAGAACACACATCACCTTCGAGAACACACACACATCGAGAACACACACACATCGAGAACACACATCACCTCGAGAACACACACACCTCGAGAGCACACACACATTGAGAACACACATCGCCTCGAGAACACACATCACCTTCGAGAACACACACACATCGAGAACACACACACATCGAGAACACACATCACCTCGAGAACACACACACATCGAGAACACACATCACCTCGAGAACACACACACATCTAGAACACACACATCGAGAACACACATCACCTTGAGAACACACATCACCTCGAGAACACACACACATCAAGAACACACATCACCTCGAGAACACACATCACCTGGAGAACACACATCACCTTCGAGAACACACACACATCGAGAACACATCACCTCGAGAACACACACATCTAGAACACACACACATCTAGAACACACACACATCGAGAACACACATCACCTTCGAGAACACACATCACCTGGAGAACACACATCACCTGGAGAACACACACACCTCGAGAGCACACACACATTGAGAACACACACATCTAGAACACACACACATCTAGAACACACACATCGAGAACACACATCACCTTGAGAACACACACACATTGAGAACACACATCGCCTCGAGAACACACATCACCTTCGAGAACACACACACATCGAGAACACACACACATCGAGAACACACATCACCTCGAGAACACACACACCTCGAGAGCACACACACATTGAGAACACACATCGCCTCGAGAACACACATCACCTTCGAGAACACACACACATCGAGAACACACACACATCGAGAACACACATCACCTCGAGAACACACACACATCGAGAACACACATCACCTCGAGAACACACACACATCGAGAACACACATCACCTTGAGAACACACACACATCTAGAACACACACATCGAGAACACACATCACCTTGAGAACACACACACATGAGAACACACATCACCTGGAGAACACACACACCTCGAGAGCACACACACATTGAGAACACACATCGCCTTGAGAACACACATCACCTCGAGAACACACACACATCGAGAACACACACACATCGAGAACACACATCACCTGGAGAACACACATCACCTCGAGAACACACACACATCGAGAACACACACACATCGAGAACACACATCACCTGGAGAACACACATCACCTCGAGAACACACATCACCTCGAGAACACACATCACCTTCGAGAACACACACACATCGAGAACACACATCACCTCGAGAACACACACACATCGAGAACACACATCACCTCGAGAACACACATCACCTTGAGAACACACACACATCTAGAACACACACATCGAGAACACACATCACCTTGAGAACACACACACGAGAACACACATCACCTGGAGAACACACACACCTCGAGAGCACACACACATTGAGAACACACATCGCCTCGAGAACACACATCACCTCGAGAACACACACACATCGAGAACACACATCACCTCGAGAGCACACACACATTGAGAACACACATCACCTCGAGAACACACACACATCGAGAACACACACACATCGAGAACACACACACATCGAGAACACACACACATCGAGAACACACACACATCGAGAACACACATCACCTCGAGAACACACACACATCGAGAACACACACACATCGAGAACACACACACATCGAGAACACACATCACCTCGAGAACACACATCACCTCGAGAACACACATCACCTTCGGGAACACACACACATCGAGAACACACATTTTTTATGTTTTTGAAAGAGTCTCTTCTGCTCACCACGGCTGCATTTATTTGATTAAAAATACAGTAAAAACAGTGAAATATTATTATAATGTAAATCATCTGTTTTCTATGACATTTCTCCTTATAAAGAACCTTTTTTTGCCATAAAGGGTCTTTAAAATTGAGTCTGAACCCTCGAGTTCTACATTGAACTCTACACTGCAAAGTGCACAAGCAAAACAGGCAGATTTATGAAGTCACATGTATTTCTCCAGCACTCAACATAGACTGTTTCAGAAATATTAAGAAAATATCAGTTTTGCATTTGCTGAATGTTTCTTTAGATTTACTTGCAATCAGAGGCATTTATTAAAGAGCCTGTTTAATGCTATTTTAAAGGTTTCTGATTTTAATTTGGGGTCTTATACAATAGATTTACATGCATCAAAGATCAAAAACACTTTAATTTTCTCATAATATCCGGTGCACATCACCTCATTTCCCAAAGAGTCTGAAAACGGTTCGTTTGAAGATCGAGTCTCTCTAAACTCCTCCTTCCCTGATTGGTCAGATGGCTGTCTGTTGTGATTGGTCGGTTTTTTAATGGTTTTAGATTAATTACATCATGTTCTCAGTCTTAGGAAGAAGCACCGGAACTGTCACTCAAATAAAAACAATGCACAGCAAAGCACACTACTCTATCCCAGAATGCAGTGCGCTCGACTTGCTTTCTCATCTCAAATCATATACTTACCTACTAGATAGTATGCGAAAAATAGTATGTGACAGAAGAAAAGTAGTGCATAAGATTATACTACATGACGTACTTTATAGCGGTCGTGAAGTAATTACTTCTTCACAATAGGGGATGTGATTTGGGACGCAGCCTGAGCTCTCATGGTTGGAGTGACATCACTGACAGGAAGTTGTTTCGTCACATGTGTCTCAGATGCCGAGGTATGAAAGCATCCCGTCTCGTCCAGGTGAATTAATGATCCGTGACCTTCCCTCAATTATGTCTCATTACCCCGCAGCCCCGAGGGATTCTGGGACACAATGGGAAGACATGAGAATTAAGAGTCGAGAGTGAAAACGAATCCTGACGGGGTTTTTCTGCTGTCCGTCTCACGTCACTCACTGTCACACAAAGAGCTCTCTGTTCGGCTCCTCTCGGACGTTTACTATAGTAAATCATCATAGAGGAACATGCAAACAGTGCGTGTTATGGTGCACTGGCCAAAACTATGATTACCATGGTATAATTGTTAACTAAAACTAGTGTGTTACTTGAATTTAAATATAGGCCCTACGTTCATTTAAATAAAATAGAATATTTAAAAAAACTTGGTTTTTAAATAAAATTAATAAACACGTTTTAAATCAAATAAACTAAAATGAAAATGGAAAATATAAAAACAAAAACTAATTCAAAATATTAATAAATACAATAAAGTATATTAATTATACTAAAAAAGACTGCAATAGAAATGTGAACTAGTGTTATTTTTTATTAAATCAGCTTTTATTTTTTTTACATTTTAGTTCAAGTTTTAGTAATTTTGTTGGTGTTTTTGTCATTTTTAATCGTCTAATTGTTTTTAATGTCTATATAGTTATTATTTCAGTTTTAGTTTGAGATATTTTAGTACTAAAGTTCTAAATTAAAATGAGAAATGTTTGCATTATATTTAAATTTCAGTTAATGTTTATTTCAAGTAACACGTTTTTTTTTTATGCTTTTAATTTCAAGCTTTTCTCTTTTTTTTTCTTCCAGTTTTTAGTTCAGTATAATAACCATAATTTAATAACCTGCAATTTCATTGAATTTGACATCTATTTTATTTACTTTTATTTTTTTATTGAACAATATCAATGTACAAACCAGGTAGGAAACAATAATACGCATATGAAAATATAACCAAATAATGAAATCTCCAGTTGTATATCTCTATCATTTTGTGTATATTAATGTTAATTAAGGTTTCTCCAATTTTTTCCCAATAAGCCTCTTAACCCAATGTTTCAAAATATGAACCCAACCGTTTAAATGTTTAACTTATCGATTGGATTTCTCCATATTTGACCCAGCATTTTATATTATTTTTCAGTTAACGTTTATTTCAAGTAACAAAAATGTATTTTCATGCTTTTAGCTTCAGTTTTAGTGAACTATAATAAGCATAATTTAAAAACTAGACATGATTCTTTTTTTTGGTTTAAGTTCACTGCAATTTCACTCGTGCCAGTATGACATCTTTCAAGTATGAATACAATATGCATATAAAAAAAATAACCAAACATGTCGTTTAATCTCCATTTGCATATCTGTCATTTTGTTTATATTATCTTAATGTTTCTCCAATTTTTTCCCAAGCCATTCCGTTTCAGCCCATGTTTGGGTCAAAATATGGACGTGTTTAATTTAACGGTTGGGTTTGTGCATATTTGACCCAGCATATATATATATTTTTTTAGAGTGTGTATTTGAGCTTTTTCATCCTCAGAAATGCTGAGATGTTCTGACATGTTGTCAATCAGGAACCCTCCCTCTGCTCACCTGCGCTGCAACAATGACTTCAGGGCCTTTATTAACATCAATTATTGTAACCCAAGACTTCAGGCTCTCACACACACACACACACACACACGGGCCCCGGAGCCGACCGAGGCCCCTCGTCTTGCTGCCATTAAGGGGCTGCGGACAATTATGTCAAATGTTAAATGGTGAAACGACATCTAGATCCACGGGAAAGCAAACCTGCCATTTGAAGTCTCTGTTTTCCCAGCTGAAATTGTTCACATAAAAGCATGAGAGAAAACCTGTCGATATGGGATGAGATTTGTTAAGCCTGCAGGATTATAACAGGAATCTGTTTTTTGGACGGGCTTTAAGACGCTCTGGAGGTTTGATCTAATGGATGGATATGAGGTCATAATCTCACAGCTATATTTCTTCTGGTTATGGATTTATGACTCTCCGGCGTGATCGTTAGACTGGTTTAAAAGGCTGTTTAAGGCGTAAGGCCTGATTTCTAAATGGGTTTATAGTTTACACTGCATTATTATAACTAATTTATTATTATTATTGTTATCTATGTACCATTCAAAAGTTTGGGGTCAGGATTTGCTAATGTTTTTGAAAGAGTCTCTCCAAGGCTGCAGTTATTTGATCAAAAATACAGTAAAAGAAAGTGAAATATTATTCCAGTGCTGTTTTCTATGTGAATATAGTAAAGTGTAATTTATTCCTGTGATCAAAGCTGAATGTTCAGCATCATTACTCCAGTCTTCAGTGTCCTTCAGAAATCACTCTAATATGATGATTTGATGATCAAGAAACAGTTATGATTATTATCAGTGTAACTGGATGTGCTGCTTCAGATTTTTGTGATTTATTCAATTTTCCAGGATTCGTTGATGATTATAAACTTCAAACAAACAGCATTTATTTGAAATAGAATATTTTGTAACATTATTAATGTATTTAATATCCATTTAATGCATCCTTGCTGAATAAAAGTATTAATTTCTTTCAAAAGAAAGTCTTACTATTTAGACATGTAAATAAAAACTAATAAAAAGGGGCAAAAACACAGAATTACTGACACAATAATGAAAATGGATGAACAATATAAAATTGAACTATTCATTTAATATAGAGATAAAATCCCACAGACACACATTGAAGGCGAAGATCACAGAGACAGAGATTCGCACCTAGCAACCATCTAGAACTCCTTAGCAACTGCATGGAAACACACTAAAAGCCCCTCAGAACAACTTAGCAACACCCTGGCAACCATCTAGGGGAAAAAAAACACTTCAATTTAGATTGAAAAAACAAACTCGTTTACTAATGTCACATTAACATTTATCTATTATCTATCTTCACCCTGTGGTGTAAATCCAGCTTTTAATGTTGTTTATGTGTGTATGTGGTGTTTTTAATGTGCTTTAAGACAAAGCATGTGTAAGTTCATAAGTCGACACCATTGCTGAGTATTTCCTCCTTAAAACTGCAGTGAACCAAAGACAGTCTCAAAAACACGCTTTGAAATCGCTGGTGTTTCTGACGTCACAAACTACCTTGTAACCAATCAGATCAACGTGTGATCGTCAACCAGTGGATCTCTGAGCTGAGTGAGTGAGTGGAGGCGGGGCTCATTTGCATATTCATAGAACCGCGCATACTAAATGAGGCGAGGGTGTCCAGTTACATTGAAGCTATTTTAAGGCATGACATTTTTTTTTAAGGTAAAACCGCTTAAATATGAAAATATGAGTATTAAGGGATACAAGTATTGATTACAGGGGGACTTTAAGAAGGCAATAAACATGAGAAGCGCTAGATATATAAGAAATGGTGAGAGCATAAGAAGATTGTCTTTCTATCCAGCAGGATGCAGTGAAGTTCTCCAGGAAGAGTTTTCATGTGTTTCTTGAATATTGTCAATGTCCCTTTAAGAACATTTCCTTTCACTCGGCGGCCATCTTTGAATCGCCTCATCCATTTTCTCACGCATTCATGAAGTATAACCGCGGAGCAGAGAGGACACTGACAGCACACTGACAGAGCAGGTTACTTTTCATATGAAACAAAGTCTCAGCATTCAAATTCTGTCAGTTTTATTACAAAATTCAATCAATAAATACCGTTTTGTCGCTCTTTAACGTGGCGTGACCGATCGCTTTAGAGGCTCGTGATCATCTCCTCTCCTCTCTACTACAAGTTACAGCAGCAAATAAACATAAATGAAAAACATCAGAAGGAATGTTGAAAGATACAGAACAACTTACTGGAATCAATCATGTCTCATGTATTCGATCAATCAGTGTTTCAACCGCAGAAAGACGTCAATAAACAGCTTGAGAACAATGTAACATAAAGCTAATCAATAGGCCTAAGTTACATTTATAGCCTAGCCTAGCATGTTAGTTAGCTAGTTGGAAAAATGAACTCTAGAGAAGAGTATTTTGCTAAATATATGCTCTATATTACATGTTTATTATATTTTTACTCTTATTTAATACAAAAATATTATAACATTATTATAAAACCACACTATATTAATTTGATAAGAATGAGCTGTTAATTTTAAAGTCCCCATGAAACCAAAAGTTTTTTGCCTTCCTGTTATCTACAAGCTAAAGCTAGTGTGTTCCAAAACAATGACAAAATTCGCATTTAGAATATACAAGCATTCAAAAAGTACAGTCTCTCACTTCCGCCAATTATGGATCAGTGATTTTGATTACAACACTCCGCCAATTCAAATCAGTAAATCTAGTCTCAATGAGGCAAGACAATTTCGTTGCGTTGGGTCAACTTAATTTATTGTGGTATGTTTAACTTTATTACATTTGTCTTGACTAATTATGTTATGTTGGTCCAACTTAATTTTTAATTGATTTACTTAATTTTAGATCATTTAAAGACAGGTGTAAATAAAAATAGTAATATTTTGAATGTTTTTATTTTCATAATTGTAATATTTATTCACCATAATTTTTGATTAGTTTTAGTAATTTTGTTTTGTGTTTTCATGAATGTGTGTGTGTGTGTGTGTGTGTGTGTGTGTATATATATATATATTATTTTTTATCAAGTCTATAAATTTCGTTTTTAATTTTAGTACAAGTTAAAATAAATGGAAATGAGAATGTTGCCTTGGCAACTATTTGAAATAAATGAAGTAAAAAAAAAATTTTCATTTCTTTTTATTTCAGTTAATGTTGCAACAAAATGTTTTTTATTCATTGATTCACTTTATGATTTTAGTTTCAGTTCGTTTCACTAACATGTCTTTCCCTTTGCCTAAAAAAACACGTAAAATAACACATAATCCCTGAAATGTAGCTCATTCGAATGAATTAAACCGAACAAGAGGCAAAAATCATCTTTTGAGTGCATGTTGCGGCTTAATCCCGTTGAAAGCGTGTTGAACTGCTTTGATCCGTGTGTTTTCCGTCTGACATCCAACTCCTGTGCTGGTGTGTTCTCGCGTCTCAGACGTCTGTTCCTGTCAAAGGGCACAAACGCAGATCTATAAAAGCAGATGGGGGGCCATTACTTCCAAAGCTGCTCCATCTTTGTTTCCGGCTTTGCATGTGATAAAATATTGATGGAAAAATAGAAATATTTTGCCTGCTGCTTAATGTTGCCCATCTGAGGGGGTTAATGACTGATGGAGACCCCCGATCTCATGTTACTTGAGCTTCAAGCTTCACACGAACGCCTGAGCGATCGATAGCTCTTTATCACACTGGCGTTTGCTTTCAGAAACACTTCAGGCCTCCGTGAGCTTCCACCGGCGTTAGTCGGACGTCTAGAGCCACACATCTCCAACTCTGTGTGTCGTATAGCCTGAGCTAACCCTATACCGGATCAAACTGTTGCTGTCGCACACAATCTGTCACGGCAGATGTAGAATTACGGCTGATAATAAAACAGTCAAACCTAAATTTCTTCAAACACCATTTCTCACATCATCAGTTTATTCGCTATAGTTTAGAAAATGGTACTAAAATATGAGCAGAACTCAGTTGATATTTGACTGGTTTTGTCCGTCCTTCTGTTAGACTGTCTCACACATGAATTATGTTGAATATCTGTCAGCTGTTAAATTTAACTACACAATTAGATAATACCAGTTTAGCTCAACCAATCATCAAGCAATTCTTCATTTTGTTCAGTCTGTGTGTAAAAAGAGCATTAGCAATTAAAGAAAACACACTTCAGCAAAACATGATCAGCTCAAAGTGTCCGAATCATTTTTGCTCCCAAATTTTTTTTATTTACTGTATGAAGAATTTTTGGGTATTATAATGTCACAATTTACTTTATTTTGCTCTCCTCACTTACATAAATGACACATTACTGTAGTGTCCTGCACACACTAGTACAAAAATATTAAATATTATATCTGGTGTCTGAATAATCTGCAATACGGTTATAAAGATCTCATTGATTTACAAGCATCAGAATTTCATCTTACTTTTTGTCCATATAAATATCAGAATCTGCAGCAAATTGCATATTAAATCATAAATCTCTGAATATTCTCACTATATGAGCCATAAAAGCCTGATGGGATCAGATAAAACACAAATACAAACTTTATTTTTTCTAAACTGTTACATTTTTTCAAACATTAGATTTTATTCTGACTGTTATTTCATGTCAGGCTTTACAGGGTTAATAATTATATATTGTACTAATGCATTTATACTCATTAAATACTGGCATCAAATATTTTCATGCATTTGTTGATTTTTTGGGGGAGAGTTTATCATAAAATAATTGCATTCATGCATAAAAAACACTATGATTTGCATTTGTTCAGACAGAAATGAGCACAGGAATGTTTAATGGTCACATGACGAGCTTAATACTAATGATAATGATTCATGCAGTTTCAGTATTTAGGAGCTCCATGTCTATAAATGCATCAGTTCATTAAAGAAATATTATTTAATAATACAAATATTATTCTAATTTCTGAAAATGTCTTTTTTTCTTATTTTTAGAGCTATTTTATGTGGAGAATGAGGTGATCACAATGGCATGATGTGAGTATTTTCTATATAGTTTTCTCTCTTCTTTCTCTCTCTCTCTCTCTCTCTCTCATAATCTGTTTATTGAACTTTTACAATATTAAAAAGGATAAAAATGCAGGAGAATTTAAGAAATTGTAAAAAAATCCTTCACAGGATTGTAAATGTAACGCAAATCTTTGTTTATTTACATTTATTCATTTTAAGCATTTAGTAATTTATTTATATCTGTTTAAACGAGTTCAGGTGTGTGTGCTGTTTAAACGAGTTCAGGTGTGTGTGCTGTTTAAACAGTTCAGGTGTGTGTGCTGTTTAAACAGTTCAGGTAAACGAGTTCAGGTGTGTGTGCTGTTTAAACGAGTTCAGGTAAACGAGTTCAGGTGTGTGTGCTGTTTAAACGAGTGTTCTCTTGACTTGATTCGCAGAGTTTTGATGAGTTTTATAGACTTGATATTGTTTCTTATTCAAACTTGGTGACCCCCCCCCCCCCCCCCCCCACACACACACACACACACACAAAAGCACCCCCAACCTAAAACATCTTCCCCTGCCACTCCACCCCCATAAAATAATTAATTAATATGAAAAATATTATGAATAAATAAATATTAAAATATTATATATATATATATATATATATATATTTACATATACATATATATAATATAGAAGTGAATTTTCCAAAATAATACTGTCCCGACTTCACCCCCCATCCCAAAAATAAATAAATATTGAAAAATAATAAATATGAAAAATAAATAAACTAAAAAAATAAATGAATTAAATGGAAATAAACAAACAACTGAAAAACCCTTTCCACTCTCTGTATCAATAAAAGTCAAAAGCCAAAAGAAATCATGGATCATGTCATTTTTCAACTCTCTCTCTTGTAATAAATAAATAATAATAAAAGAAAGAAAGAAAATGAAAAATACATACATATAAACATACAAGAATCGATCTCCATTCTCTGTATCAATATAAGTGTCAATAGCCCAAAGGAAGTTCTCTCGGATCAGAAATCATGGCTTCTTTTGCTTAATATTGAACAGTATTAACAGTATAAAGCTTCAGGAGAATATGAGCTGTCGTCCCTCTCAGGGTTCAGCTTGATCATCTCAATCAATATATGTATTTTCTCTCAGTGATTTTCTGGGTTCGATATGTTTTGTGTAATAAGACGGGCGTCCCGCTGTCAATAATCGTCAATAATCTCACGCCATCAACACAATTCAGACAAAAACCTCATTCAGCTTATGCTTTATGTTTTCAGAATTGTGCATTTGAAATTTTTATTTCAAACTATTCGCTGCTACTCTTTAATATCAGCCATCAAATCTGATTTCAGTAATGCTTCACAATAAGGTTCGATTAGTTAACATTATGATATTATATAACAATTGTTACAGTATTTATTAATCTTTTTATTAATGCTAGTTAGCTCATGTCAGCTCAGACGCATTAAATAATATTAACAATAATGTATCAGTAAATGTTGAAATCGACAACTTTATGGATTTCGTCTTAATTCAATAATTTTAATTCATTTTATGAGTAATTTGGGAACACTTTATGAACAACATTATGTATTAACTAACATGAAGTAACAATGATCTTTGTTAATGTTACTTAATAAAAACACTGCTGTTCATTGTTTGTTCATGTTAGTTCATTAACTAATGTTAACAAATACAATTAATTAACTAATTTTAATAACGTATTAGTAAATGTTCAAATTAATATTAACTAAGATTAATAAATGCTGAAGAAGTGTTAATATTAACTAATGAACCTTATTGTAAAGTGTTTCCAGTCATTTAAACGTACTTAATCAGTAGAAAAACATTGAAATGACCAATTAAACATGAAAATATTCCGACTTTTCTCCTTATATAGCACATTTTTGGCATAAAGGGTCTTTACGATCGGACCCTAGAGTCGTCTCTGGAATGCACAGCGTGATTATATGAAGTCTAATGGATGTTTCTGTGAAGCTTTCAGGCAAAAAGCGTCAGGTTGTTCCTCTTGATGTGTGCATATGTTTGAGAATGGTTCGCACAGAAAGCTTTCATGGCTCGTCCAGTTCCTCCCACACCGGTATAATCACTGGACGACGATGAATGGAAATTGACAACAGAAGTCACTCGCTCTTAGAGCATGCTGGGAGAAGTGCACAAACAACTGCGTTTACCTGTTATTACCTCACAGCCACCGATGCCAATACAATAAAGCACACACACACACACACACACACACACACACACACACACACACATACGCACACACACACACAAAAACCGGACAGGTGGAGGAGAATAAGAGCTGGATTGGAAGAAAGAGAAGAAACGAGGGAGGGATGGTGTGTGTGTGTGTGTGTGTGTGTGTGTGTGTGTGTGTGTGTGTGTGTGTGTGTGTGTGTGTGTGTGTGTTTTGGCGAACAGCAGGGACGGGGTCAAAGCGTCCCAGCGGAAAGATAGAAACTGTGGAAAAACATCCGTAATTTTCACCGCAGGGCCTCTGTGTAATTGAGTCGCTGAGAGTGTCTAAACCGAGAGGAATCAAGTAAAGTGTCCGAGGTTACGAGCGAACGGGACGCGAGAAGGAGCGGGAGACGTGGACGGCGACCACAGTGTGTTCACCTGCTCTTAAAAGCGTCTGAAAGTTTCTTTGTCGTGGTTTTTTAAATCCGTGTTGGTGGAGAATTTGCAGATCAGGAGCATTTATTAAAAGTTGTGCTGTTTTTAATGTGCTTTAAAGGGTTTGCTCACCCAGAAATGAAAAGTCTAGGTGCGTCCCAAATCGCGTACTTGTGCACTATTCTACACCATTCTGTAGTCTAAATAGTGCGAGTAGTGTGTGTGTTCACACTGAAAATACTAAAAAGAAAAAGTGCACATTAAAGGGTTAGTTCACCCAAAAATGAAAGTTCTGTCAGTAATTACTCACTCTCATGTTGTTACTCACTCTCATGTTGTTCTTCAAATCTGAGAGCTGTCTCACTCCTCCATAGGCTTCTCTGTCAGATCGGAGGCTCACTATTGGCCAGCATCACACGCATCACACACATGACCAGCGTCGGCCAATAGCGAGCCTCCGTTCTGACGTACAACCCAGAAGCGCTGCGCTGTTACACTACGTGAACCCACTCAGAGACACACAAAAGTAAATGAAGAGTTGAATAAAGTCGTTATTTTAGTTTGTTTTTGCGCACAGAAAGTATTCTCGTCGCTTGATAAACTTAGTCTGTAGTCACTCGGACTATTTTAAACATTGTCTTTACTAACTTTCTGGGCCGGCAAGTTTCAATAACAGAGAAGCCTATGAGGAGTGAGACAGCTCTCAGATTTAATCAACAATATCTTCATTTGTGTTCAGAAGATGAACGAGAGTCTGACGGGGTTGAACAACATGAGGGAGAGTGATTACTGACAGAACTTTAATTTCTGGGTGAATTAACCCTTTAAGTACCCGGATAATGCACTTATTTAACCGAAAAAACGAAGTGTGGAACGTTGGACACTTCATGCACTCGACTGTCACCGCTTTAATTATTTGAAATGCAAGTATCAAGCGCGAAACGCAAGTAACTTTGTGGGCAGATCTTGGTTGCTATTATACCGGCGGGATAAATGACTCTCCGATGCAAATCTAAAATGTGTTGGTCTGAAGTCGCTTCATTACTCATAGGTGTGGTTTGGGCGTAACGTGAAATAAACCAATCAGAGCGTCATCTCACATTCCCTTTAAGAGCAGGTGTGCTTGTTCCATGGCGGATTGCTATTATAACGGCGGATTAGCCAGGAGCGGTTCACAGCCGAGGAGACCGACGTTCTCGTCAGGGCCGTAAAACACAGAGAAGTGACATTGGGGATGGAGAAACACACACAAATTAGCTTCGGTTAAACAGGCGTATGATAATTTGGGTAAATGTGTAAGCTAGATTTATGCCTATTTTTTCACATCTTCATGGACACCACAATGATTTCCCTCGTGTGGTAATATTTTTCCTTGTAATTATGTATGGTTTGCAAAGATTGCAACTGCTGCTTCTGTGTAGATGAGAGAAGCAAAGTGTATGTGCGTTGTGCACACGTTACATTGATTATGGCATAAAATAGCATCTGAATAACATGCGCAACGCCCCACTGACTTTAGACTAGGTTTTTCTTGGTCAGTGGCGGAATTGTTTTCTGAAACTGCAAAATAGCACCAGGGAACGTTTGCACCGGAGCACGCCTCTTCTTTTCCCTGAACCGCCCCCGGGAGCGCAAGTTCATTCCCTAATTTACCGACGTGCGTCTGTGGAGGGAAAAGTCTGCTGTGCGTCGGGTGGAGAATAGGAATGAGACATGCGTCGTTGTACAAAGTCAATTGCGCTGGGTGCGAGAAAGCGCCCATAAAGTTCATACACTACACGGTTGAGTACATAGTGCATAAGTGCATCATTTGGGTCATCGCTTCTGTCAGTAATTACTCTCAAGACCTTCGTTCATCTTCGTAACGCAAATTAAGATATTTTTGATGAAGTCCGATGGCTCAGGAGCGGCTCCATTGACAGATATTTAATGAACACTTTGAAGGCCCAGAAATGTAGGAAATACATTGTTAAAATAGTCCAGGTGACGACAGTGGCTCAACCTTAATTTTATGAAGCGACGAGAATACTTTTTGTGCACCAAAAAAACTAAATATCGACTTTATTCAGTCATTTCTTCTCTTTTGTAAGTTTAGTTTATCTTCTTTGCGGGACAGCTGTGGTTAAACAAATAGTTTTATTGTAGTTTGGTGGAAACTGAAAGATTTCTTCACATGTCAGATCATACAGTTGTTGTGTAACTTTACATGGATTTGTGTTTTCACCGTTATCAACATATTTCACATGAGAAACGTTGGTGAGCTTTGCAGTTCTGTTCGATAATTCTGCCGTGATAATGGCCAGAATCAAACGTGTGTAGAGTTTGTAACATGAACATGTGTGTCTCTCTCCAGATCTCACGGCTGTGGATTATGACACTATGATTATGAATGCAGAAATGCAGACGGATATTTGAGCAGCCCTTTGTGTCATACTCATAACTGCTTGCAGAAGAGCCATTACTGATGCACTTTTAGCCCTCGAGCACTCACACCTGCAGATAATGTCAATGTGTGTGTGTGTTCGGCATCTGAGCACCAGATCACGTCCTGTGCCAAACTTCAGTTTCATTTGTCCGGTCATGAGCAGAACAGCAGAGATGAAGCGCCTCGGGTCAACAGGGCGATGTAAAGCAATATCTCTATAGCCCTGTTTATTCTTGAGGCGGTCAACATGATTTTGCAAACTTTTATTGCTCATATGCAGCTGGAAATTACTTGCAGTTGATTTGCAGAAATACCTCTCTCTCTCTCTCTCTCTCTCTCTCTCTCTCTGAATATATATATATATATATATATATACGTACATACAGTAGTCAACATTTGAAGTGGATAAAAAAAGCTCATCAAAGTTGTCTTAAGACAAGAACGGGTATTGTTCAAAATTCATGTATAACTTTGATGAAAGGTTTTGATCCACTTCAAATGTTGACTACTGTATGTACACACATGCACACACACACACATATATATATATATGCAGAAAAGAATGACAAATCAACAACTGTATATATATATATATATATATATATATATATATATATATTGTCATTCTTTTCTACATTTCTTCTCACATTGATTCAATTAAATTCACATTTATTTGTATAGCGCTTTGTTGCTGTTACTCTTGACTATTGCTCTTGCTCTTGTTTTAAATAAACTTTTTTTAACCTTTTGATAGTCGTGTGTGTAAAAGTGATTTGCTGATTACCAAGATTTCTGGGTTTAATTTCCAACCCATTTTACAGTAGTCAACATTTGAAGTGGATGTTGAAGTGGACCATACAAAAAAAACCCCAGACATTTATCCCAACCCTGCTGCGTCAAAACAACCCAGTGCTGGGTTGCCAAACTGACCATGGTTGGGTTGTTTTTAACCCATCGTTTTTTTGTGTGTGTAAAATAAGATATAGTCAACGCCGTTTCTGCTTAAAAGCTTGTTTCCGCCACAGAATAAAACATTTTAAAAGATAATTGCGACTTTTTATCTCACAATTGCAAGTTTATATCACGCAATTCTGACTTTATAACTTGCAACTGCAACTTTATATCTCGTAATTCTGACTTTGTAACACGCAATTGCAACGTTATATCTCGTAATTCTGACTTTATAACTCGCAATTGCAACTTTATATCTCGAAATTCTGACTTTGTAACACGCAATTGCAACTTTATATCTAGTAATTCTGACTTTGTAACTCGCAATTGCAGCTTTATAGCACGTAATTCTGACTTTGTAACTCGCAATTGCAACTTTATATCTAGTAATTCTGACTTTGTAACACGCAATTGCAACGTTATATCTCGTAATTCTGACTTTATAACTCGCAATTGCAACTTTATATCTAGTAATTCTGACTTTGTAACTCGCAATTGCAGCTTTATAGCACGTAATTCTGACTTTGTAACTCGCAATTGCAACTTTATATCTAGTAATTCTGACTTTGTAACTCGCAATTGCAACTTTATATCTCGTAATTCTGACTTTATAACTTGCAATTGCAACTTTATATCTAGTAATTCTGACTTTGTAACTCGCAATTGCAGCTTTATATCTCGTAATTCTGACTTTGTAACTCGCAATTGCAACTTTATATCTCGTAATTCTGACTTTGTAACTCGCAATTGCAACTTTATATCTCGTAATTCTGACTTTGTAACTCGCAATTGCAACTTTATATCTAGTAATTCTGACTTTGTAACACGCAATTGCAACTTTATATCTCGCAATTCTGACTTTGTAACTCGCAATTGCAACTTTATATCTCGTAATTCTGACTTTATAACTCGCAATTGCAACTATATCTAGTCATTCTGACTTTGTAACTCGCAATTGCAACTTTATAGCACGTAATTCTGACTTTGTAACTCGCAATTGCAACTTTATATCTAGTAATTCTGACTTTGTAACATGCAATTGCAACGTTATATCTAGTAATTCTGACTTTGTAACTCGCAATTGCAACTTTATAGCACGTAATTCTGACTTTGTAACTCGCAATTGCAACTTTATATCTAGTAATTCTGACTTTGTAACTCGCAATTGCAATTTTATATCTAGTAATTCTGACTTTGTAACTCGCAATTGCAACTTTATATCTCGCAATTCTGACTTTGTAACACGCAATTGCAACTTTATAGCACGTAATTCTGACTTTGTAACTCACAATTGCAACTTTATAGCACGTAATTCTGACTTTGTAACTCGCAATTGCAACTTTATATCTCGCAATTCTGACTTTGTAACTCACAATTGCAACTTTATATCTCATAATTCTGACTTTGTAACTCGCAATTGCAACTTTATATCTAGTAATTCTGACTTTGTAACTCGCAATTGCAACGTTATATTATGTAATTCTGACCTTATAACACGCAATTGCAACTTTATATCACGTAATTCTGACTTTATAACTCGCAATTGCAACTTTAGATCTAGTAATTCTGACTTTGTAACTCGCATTTGCAACTTTATATCTAGTAATTCTGACTTTGTAACTCACAATTGCAACTTTAGATCTAGTAATTCTGACTTTGTAACTCGCAATTACAACTTTATATCTAGTAATTCTGACTTTGTAACTCGCAATTGCAACGTTATATTATGTAATTCTGACCTTATAACACGCAATTGCAACTTTATAGCACGTAATTCTGACTTTATAACTCGCAATTGCAACTTTATATCTCGCAATTCTGACTTTGTAACACGCAATTGCAACTTTATAGCACGTAATTCTGACTTTGTAACTCACAATTGCAACTTTATAGCACGTAATTCTGACTTTGTAACTCGCAATTGCAACTTTATATCTCGCAATTCTGACTTTGTAACTCACAATTGCAACTTTATATCTCGTAATTCTGACTTTGTAACTCGCAATTGCAACTTTATATCTAGTAATTCTGACTTTGTAACTCGCAATTGCAACTTTATATCTAGTAATTCTGACTTTGTAACACGCAATTGCAACGTTATATTATGTAATTCTGACCTTATAACACGCAATTGCAACTTTATATCACGTAATTCTGACTTTATAACTCGCAATTGCAACTTTAGATCTAGTAATTCTGACTTTGTAACTTGCAATTGCAACTTTATATCTCGGAATTCTGACTTTGTAACTCACAATTGCAACTTTATATCTCTTAATTCTGACTTTATAACTCGCATTTGCAACTTTAGATCTAGTAATTCTGACTTTATAACTCGTAATTGCAACTTTAGATCTAGTAATTCTGACTTTATAACTCGCATTTGCAACTTTATATCTTGCAATTCTGACTTTTTTTCCGCAATTGCGGCTTTATATCTGACTTTATAACACAATTGAGATAAAAAGTCAGAATTGTGAGATAAAAAGTCGCAATTACCTTTTTTATTTTTTATTCTGTGGCGGAAACAAGCTTCCATATAAAACAAGTGACAAAAACAGTATACATTTTTTTTTTAAATCATCAAAGGAGTATTTCAATTTTAAGTTATACGAAATTCAACTAGACAAAACTTGAAAACAATGAGTTGAAATGACTTGTACAGCCAATTTGATTGTACTTAAAAAAATTAAGGCGGCAACTGAACTTCTTGAAGTTGATTTGGGGAATGTTTTACAGTGGTAATTGATGAACTTTCCACAGTTATTATTTCTGATCTGAGATTTCACACTTACACTCAAGCCTGTCACTCATTCAGCCGACGAAACCGATTTGCATAAGCAGGTCTAAAATTGATGGCAATTTTGCAGTTGTGACGCCCACAGTTCCTGCCAGATGTTCTCAGATGTTCCCACATGTGCTGAATGAGTTCATCATAACCATAAATGTGACTCACACGCCAGTGCTGGACCAGAGCAAATGTTTGCTAAATAAATGTGAAAATATGACACCTTTCCTCTTAGTTTTTCATTGATTCACCTATTAATTGATCAATTAATAAAAATTTACCCAGTCACAGGAAGATTTCATGATGCGATGGAATATGCCTTTGTCATTTTTTTCTGTTTGTTTACCTTGTATTTGTTAAAGTTAAGGTAGATCACAGTAATTCAGTTTAGTTATATACATATTAGCACTAATATGAAAATCATACTTCATAAAATTTAAAATGACTAAATGCATGTGATGTCTGGACAAGTAACAGTTTAAAAAAAAAAAAAGTTTAATATATATATATATACAAAGTTTTATGTTATATATATATATAGCCTACACACACACATATATATATACACACAAACACATATTATATATTTAACATTTGATGTTATATATGCATACATATATTAGCCTATATTTTATATATATTATAATATATATTATAAAAAATTTTTTTAAAAATATATAAAAAATTATATACAGTATATACATATACACACACACACATATATATATATATACACACACATATATATTTTAAAGTTTTATGTTATATATATATAGCCTACACACACACATATATATATACACACAAACACATATTATATATTTAACATTTTATGTTATATATGCATACATATATTAGCCTATATTTTATATATATTATAAAAAAAATTATATACAGTATACACACATATATATATATACACACACACAAACACGTGTAGAAAAACGTGTTACACACACATATATATAACATATATTATTATATTATAAACAATTTGTTAATATATATATATATATATATATACATTGGCTACAATAATTCAAAGGGCTTCACATGAAAATGATTAAAAATAGCAGTCACAAAATGTTGCACAAAATAAGAAATAAAAACTTAGTGGATTAATAAATTAAACGAAGTGAAGATGTACACTAAATAAAATACTTGCTAACGACTAAATGATCAAGTGTGATCAGGTTAAGTAAGAAAAAAAAGCAATAAAATGAACTCTTTCAGAGCTGTTAGAACCACGTGTGTGAAATCTCGCAGAGTCTCGTCTCCCTCTCAAGTCTCGCGTTGTACCGTCGAGCTGTTTCCTGTTCCGGGGTCGGTCGTGTACGCCGTGTGTGTGTTTATGCGCTTGTGTGTGTGAGTGTGTGTGTGATGATGATGATGGCGGAGCTGGTGCAGGGACAGGCCTCGGTGGCTCAGGCCGGGATGAAGGCTGACGGATTCACGGACCCGTTTCACCGTGCGCGACAGGTACACACGCCAGCATGTGTGTGTAGACGACCGCACGCGTCTGTGTGTGTTTGTGTGTGTTTAATGAGTGCGCGTTTGGCGTGAGTGTGTGTGTGTGTAGCCTGTTAGCTGCTAGTGCTGGATGAGCTTTTAAACTCCAGCACACACACACACACACACTCACTCACACAGATTAAGGCCACAACTCAACAACTATAAAACACAATTTACACGCGGAAGAATCAAACACAACTTAACGCTGCCGACATTGACAACAACTTTATTGCGATCTACTCGATCAGAAACTACAAGAACACCAGGAACAAACTGCTGCAACCTGTTGTTGTCATGCACACGTTTTACAACTTACTTCGACTCACGCGAACACACGCGCAACACACTCACACACAACACACTCCTCGCGTTGCGCAAACCGACGGAAAGTGCGCAGTGTGAAGTTTGTTGTGCACGTTGACACTTGTGCTAAGCGCGCACACACACACTCACTCACACACACACACTCGTGTAGTGAATCCACACCGATGATCATGTGCTCCGGACAGTTTTAGGACTCAAGGAAAACTTCATCTGTCACAGTGTGTGTTGCACACCGTAAGGGTTTGTGTCCTTCAGAGCAGCGTGGCCTTGTGTGCTTCTGCTCTCAATCAGCAAAATCCTCATTTTACCTTCACATGGAGCAGTGCATGTTGTATATCTGCTCATATTAGCACTTTTAATAATCATAATCCTCATTTTACCTTAACATGGAGCAGTGCATGTTGTATATCTGCTCATATTAGCACTTTTAATAATCATAATCCTCATTTTACCATTACATATAGTTTTGCATGTTGTATATCTGCTCATATTAGCACTTTTAATAATCATAATCTTCATTTTACCATTACATATAGTTTTGCATGTTGTATATCTGCTCATATTAGCACTTTTAATAATCATAATCCTCATTTTACTTTCACATGGAGCAGTGCATGTTGTATATCTGCTCATATTAGCACTTTTAATAATCATAATCTTCATTTTACCTTCACATGGAGCAGTGCATGTTGTATATCTGCTCATATTAGCACTTTTAATAATCATAATCTTGATTTTACCATTACGTATAGCATTGTAGTATATCTGCTCATATTAGCACTTTTAATAACCATTTTCTTCATTTATTTTTTACATTACATATAGTTTTGCATGTTGTATATCTGCTCATATTAGCACTTTTAATAATCACAATCTTCATTTTTCAATTACGTATAGCATTGCATGTAGTATATCTGCTCATATTAGCACATTTATGAATCATAATCTTCATTTTACCATTACGTTTAGCATTGCATGTAGTATGTCTGCTCATATGAGCACTTTGGTAGTTAAAGTTGAGGTAACTCTTCACAGTAGTAGTGTATCCTCCAGTGGTCTGATTGTTCCCGTACTGTATCTGAGGATTGCTGTAGCGTGAGCCGCCGCAGCTGTCGTGACGCGCGTCAGTCAGAGAGACGCGTGAGCTGTGAACATGAGCCTCTCGGACACCAGTCACTCATGCATGTGCCGCGCAACGTTTGCATAACATGAAAAACCAGCCGTGAGCACATAAGCTGCATGAATATTCCATTATTTCTGCTTATTTGTAGCATGCACGTACAACTGAAAGCGAGTGGCTGTTTTCCTAAGCCAGTTTGGAGCTGTGAGTGCAGTTCAGTGGAGTTGTAGTCTCTGAATGCTTGCATGACTTCATTGGAAAGTCTCCAGAGTGCCGGTGCTTGTGAGGCGGCGCCTGACGGATCAATACTGTCAAAGCCTGTCAAGTTGAGAGACTGTTCACTTTAATATCTGTGTAAGTTCTGCGTTTAAAGACCCCCTGAAATCAAAATGTACTCTTTTTAGCTATTAGCATGAATATGCTAGGCTTAAGCTGATGATTACGCTTCCAAAACAATGACAAAATTCGCATTTAGGAGATATAAGCATTTAAAACTTAGGGCCCTATCTCACACCCAGCGCAATTGACTTTGTACACGACGCATGTATCATTCCTATTCTGCACCCGACGCACAGCGGACTTTTCCCTCCACAGACGCACGTCGGTAAATTAGGGAATGAACTTGCGCTCCCGGGGGCGGTTCAGGGAAAAGAGGAGGCGTGTTCCGGCGCAAACGTTCCCTGCTGCTATTTTGCAGTTTCAGAAAACAATTCCTCCACAGACCAGGAAAACCCTCGTCTAAAGTCAGCGGCGCGTTGCGCATGTTATTCAGAGGCTATTTTAAGGGCGCATGCTTGGCCATAATGTAGCGTGTGCACAACACACACACACTTTGCTTCTCTCATCTACACAGCAGTAGTTCACATTTTTGCAAACCATACATAATTACAAGGAAAAATATTACCACACGAGGGAAATCATTGTGGTGTCCATGAAGATGTGAAAAAATAGGCATAAATATAGCTTACACATTTACCAAAATTATCATACGCCTGTTTAACCGAAGCTAATTTGTGTGTGTTTCTCCATCCCCAATGTCACTTCTCTGTGTTTTACGGCCCTGACGAGAACGTCGGTCTCCTCGGCTGTGAACCGCTCCTGGCAAATCCGCCGTTATAATAGCAATCCGCCATGGAACAAGCGCGCCTGCTCTTAAAGGGAATGTGAGATGACGCTCTGATTGGTTTATCTCACGTTACGCCCAAACCACACCTATGAGTAATGAAGCTACTTCAGACCAACCCATTCTAGATTTGCATCGGGCGCAAGAGTCATTTATCCCGCCGGTATAATAGCAACAGCGCGAGATCCGCCCGCAAAGTTACTTGCGTTTCGCGCTTGATACTTGCGCTTCAGATCGTTAAAATAGGGCCCATGGTGTCTCGCTTCCGCTAAAATGGATCAGGGATTTTTATGACATCACCGCTTCTCATCACATCTTCTGTCCAATCAAATGCTCTCTAGAATCTGAAGCTCCGCCCCCTATGCTATAAACGCACCGCAGGAACTGGGAACGATTTTAGTTCTAGTAACTCCTTTTAGAGGAACTAATTTACTCCTCCTTCAGAGTCGGTCTAAACCAGCGCTACAGGAACTATCCGTATCCGCATGTTAGACGTTAACACCAGCACCCGCCATTTAAAAAAAAGCTAAACACACAGATTATAGCCTGTATATGTACTCCACAAACTAACTCTATGAACATGTAAAACAGTAATAGATCTAGCTCTTAATCTTTACGCTTAGGAGAAAATCCAACGCGACTCTGAGGAGATCAAGAGAAACATGATTATGTATTTCTGCTCAGCAACACTGGACATCAAACACACGCCATACGCTAATAACTCTTCATCACTGTCTACTTTCTAGGTATAACAGTTCTATCTAATATCGTATTAGACAGATCGCAAACTAATGAACACGGAGAATGTGAGCACGGTGAGCTCTGCCGTTCTCAGCGCCGTCAAAATAAACTAAACGCTATTGGCTATTTGAAAAGGGGGAGGAGCCATTCAATATGTCCCGCCTTCTCTTCCTGTTTCAGTGGAAATTACGTCAACGCATCAAACGCAGCTGCGCGTTTCAAGGCACTTCAGTGGGACTTTAAACTGTTTGTTAGTTGCCTCCGTCATAATCAAGTCATAATTTACATTAAAATCAGTCATAATTCACATTAAAATGGTCACATTTTTAAGTTTCGTTACAAGCTGTTCACACATCGGCAATTAAAGCATGAATAATTTATTTTTTATACGTCTTTCATTTTATTGTTGCTGTTATTTCTTGAAGTAATAAGCCACTCGAGGCTGCGCATTACAGCGATTATACACCAGTTATCTCAGTATCTTTGAAATACTATTATAATTAATTGGTTTTTATGTATTATATTCTTATAGGCTTCATTTTAACAAAGTTTTATAAAAACTCTTCATCTTTTTTTAAAGTTTCATAGTTTTAGCAATTTTTTTTTTTTTTGGTAAATGTAATTTTTTTTCTAGTTTTTATAAACTTGTTTTAGTTTATTTTAGTGGATCAAGTTTAACTAAATGGAAATGTTAGGCAATTAGCTCAAATAAAATGTGTTTCTTTAAATATTTCGAGAAAAATTCTAGAGATTTTGATTTCATGATTTCCGTGATGTTTTGCAGTTTTCACTGCAGCTTTAATCTTCAGATAGCTGATCATGTAAGAGCAGTTTTTGGCCTCCACCCGTGTCACATGACCCTGTGCACACAGCGGACACCTGTGGCCAGCCGTGAGTTTTCCTCTGGTGTGTTCAGAGCGATCCGGGCGCCCTGTGCTTTAGCTTTTATCAACTCTGGGGGAGTACAGACCTGGGCTCACGTCCAGAATCACAGGCCCGTTTCACAGTGGAAAACACACACCGTTTACACTCGAGACCGGGTTTATCAGCGCGTCTGTAGCCCGTGGGCCTGCGATAGAAACGAGCGCTTGTTTGGGTTTGATTTAGGATGATGTGATTGTGAACGTTAAATTAATACTGCAAAAAATATTAAGACCTTTAAAAAGGTCTTAAATCAGAGCATAAATAAACATTAAATGTTGCATGCATTGCAAAAGTGAACCTCGCCCTTAATATTTAAATCAATATATATTTGCTTGAGATGCAGATGTAAAATGAAGACTTGGACAAAATTAAGTGAGCTTATAATTCCTCTGGCGGATATTTGCTCGTTTTAATCATAAACTCTCTTTCTTTTTTTTTTATCAGTTTCACAGAAAACAAGAGTTTTTGCATGTTAAGGAAATGCGTGTTGATTTGCAATGCAAAAAAAGCCCCACATATTGAGGAAGACCGCCAGTTTCTCCAACTCTGAAGTGTTTCTAATGCATCTCAGTGTGTTTCTCCCTAGACATTTAAACATTTAGAGAGCATGTATTGGGAACCCTTCAATGCATCCCTTAAAATGTTCTTAAAAAAGGTCTTTAATTATCTTCAAAAAACCTGCACACCTTAAAATGCAGTGCAATGCAAATATATCTATTTTTTCATCTCTTTGTGTGCATTGCATTGATATTTTATCGCTATACTCGTCTCTTTACGACCTGATTTATCAGCGTGTCACAGCGCTCTTTATCTGTAGTTTGCCCTGCGCTAGAAACGGGTGCTGGTGTGTGTTTGATTTGTGATGACGTGCATGTGAACATGTTGCATAATCAGGTCCACCCATGCAATGCAGTGACAGCTGTCGAGTTTTAAAAACCTTCACGTTTAACTCAACAATCACACCGGGTCTAAATGTGTTGATCATCCGTGATCCAGAAGCCAAGTCTCGTATCTCCGCCCGTGATCGCGTGCGTTGTGTGTCGCTGACTCTGACATGGACGTATCTGCCCTGTTGTTAGGTGTTAGGCTTGTTGCATCATGGGTAATTAACGGGCTCCATTGACCTACATTGAGTTCACTCCTCGTGCGTGAATGGGCGAGTGCTCAACAAGTGGCCAGTGTTTCGCTCGACTGCTGTTTACCGACTCCTGCGTTTCACTGGAGACTTTCCCTTGGGTCGCTCATTTATCCAGGCACTCGCATAGCTGGCATTCCTTCCCAGCATTCCCTAGAAAGAGGGTTTAGCTGGAGGGAAGAGGTGGAGACCGGCCTCTCTCTCTCTCTCTCTCTACCCCACTCAAGTCTTTCTCCTCAAAATGGCCTCTTGCTTTGAGTTTAACAGTGCTTTTCTTGCATGCACCATGGAGTATTAACCGGTATTAACGCCCAGATTTCTCTGCTTTTTGTTCTTAATTTTCTGGATGTTTCAGTTTAGTGCGACTCTAACTCTCCAGTGCAGCAAAACACTTGAATTTCTGTCATTTTCAGCCATTTATGTCTGAAAGTAGCCTATAAAAACTTGCTTTTCTCCAGTGAATGAAATGCTTTGCTAAGCCGTGCGTTATTATAACCTATCGTAAAGCGTTCATGACGTGCAGTGCAGAATGAAAAGTTATAAAGCACATTTCATTCATAGCGTTTCAAGTACATGCAGTGTGTTTTGTCGGATGAATGTATATGACCTCTAGTACACACAGTGTGTTAGATTGCGCTTGCATACAAACATCTCTGTGAATTTTGATTCATAACTTTATGAAGTGTTCATGACAACTGCAACCGCAAAAGAAAAAAGGCATTGCATTTATAATTTATTGGATTATTCCTGTTGGTAATACAGTGGTTTAAAATAAATACTGTAAAATAATATTTATGCTGAAGCAATAATGATAAAATTACATGCTTTTGTTTAAATCGTCATGTTTGTATCATTCATTTATATAGAAAATTGCAATGCAAAATATATAATTATATAATATGTAGCTTTTTGCATTTTTATTTTATTGCATTTATATTTCCTTGCTGTACTCCTGTTGGTAATAGTGATTTTTAATAATATTTGTTAAGCAAGAATGATCAAATGACTTATTTTTAAGTCGTCATGTTCATTTGCATCAATCATATATATTTTAAACAAAAAAAATTGTAATGCAATATGCAAACCAACATGATGATAAAATATTAATGCAATTAAAAAAGAATGCAAAAAAGCTGCTTTATATATGATATATATATTCAACTCAATTTATTTGTATAGCGCTTTTCACAATACACATCGTTTCAAAGCAGCTTTACAGAAAATGCATGAGTCCATATTACAATATACAGTGATCTGTTATCAGAGGAAAGTTATGTATTTCAGAAATGTACAAATACAAAATCACAGTTAGCGAAAAATTTATTAATTTAAACAATGTAATAATTTAATGTAGATATTAATGAGCTCATTGAAGTAATGATACTTAACAAATGATTGACATTTAGAAAAATGTAGCATTGGTGCATGTTGATTCAGAGTTTAAATAAGCATTATATATAAATATATATAAAAATATAGCGCTTTTGCTTTTATTAATTATTTTTTGAATTGCATGTATATTTCATTGCTATACTGCTGTTAGTAATTTTAATTGAATAATGTTTGTATTTTGCATTTATCAATTACATATATTTAAACAAATTATAATCAATGCAAAAAAATAAAACATATTATAACATAATAGCTTTTTTATTTATTTATTTATTTATTTTTGAAGAGCATATTTCATTGCTTTCCTCCTGTTGGTATTACAGTGACTGTAAAATAATGAAGAACTGATGTGTGTTTCACTGATGTCTTCTAGATTGCCAAGATGTATGTGTGTGTGTGTTTCTCTGTCTTCTAGATTGCTAAAATGTGTGTGTTTCTCTGATGTCTTCTAGATTGCCAAAATGTGTGTGTTTCTCTGATGTCTTCTAGATTGCTAAAATGTGTGTGTGTTTCTCTGATGTCTTCTAGATTGCTAAAATGTGTGTGTGTTTCTCTGATGTCTTCTAGATTGCTAAAATGTGTGTGTGTTTCTCTGATGTCTTCTAGATTGCTAAAATGAGTGGAGAGCAGATTCCGCATCTGAATAACTCGTCCCCAGTCGTCGACGCTTCGCTCTATGGCTACGGCGGCCAGAAACGCTCTCTGGACGAAGGAGGTAAAAAGCCTTGCGACACTTCACAAGAATACACTGATCTGAGATCTGAACGCACGAGCGGTTTCAGCCGGTGTCGTGTCGGTCGTGTCGGTGTTGATCGGCAGACTGTAATGGGACACATGTAGAATAACTCTGAAATCAATGCAGGACTTTATGAAGCTTTGCCCTTTGACAGTGTTTTTCCGCACGAGGCATTGATCGCTGCTTCTGTTCTTGAACTGCTTGCGAAAGAGGTACAAACAGCGAGTGTGAGGTCTTTCAGGAAGTGAAACCTGTTTCTGTGGGTTGCAGATTTGTGTCGAGCGCTGGAGGCTTTAAAAGCACAACATACATTAAAAACAATGAGTTGACCGAACGCTCCTGCCATTGAGGCTTAAACTACACGAAGTGTGTGTGTGTGTTTCATCATTTAAATGTTCTTGGCTGTTACTCAACTCTTACTTGGGTAACACTTTTACAGTGTCATTGTTACATATGTTACATGTACTTACCATAGTAGTAATAACAGCAAACTATGCATAATTACATGCAACTAACCCTCAACCAAACCCTAATCCTACCCTAACCCTATAGTAAGTACATGTAGTTGATTAATATTACTCAGTACTTAAATATATAATTACACTGTAACAATGACACCTTAAAATAAAGTAGCCCTTATATATAATGTATGGTTACACTTTATTTTAAGGGGTCATTGTTACAGTGTAATTATATATTTAAGTACTGAGTGATATTAATCAACTACATGTACTTACTATAGGGTTAGGGTTTGGTTGAGGGTTAGTTGCATGTAATTATGCATAATTTACTGTTATTACTATGGTAAGTACATGTAACAAGGACACTGTAAAATAGTGTTACCTAAAGTGTTTTAATGCAGTAATTACGCCTTGTAATGCATTGAATGATCTCATGAATAATAGTAACCACAGTTTTAATACATTATATATAACCTGTATCTATGCACTGAACACATCTTAACCCTCTGGTGCTGGACGGTAATTTGAGCGGAAAATTTTTACTTTTTTATTTATTTTTTACTTTTTATTTTTAACTTCATCGGAATGGTACGAAACTTGTTTTTTGCATGAAAAAAAAATCATGTATATGATTCGAAGTGTTTAAATTGACCTAAAAGAATAGTCACACTATTGTGCTATTCATGCATTGAAATGCATTGCGCATTGAAAATGACCTGGAAATGAATTTCCTCTAGTGGAAGCGTTTGGTACTGCGGCCGAGCACGATCTCACTCAAAGCTCAAGCACTCAGAGATATCAAGCTCAGATTTGGAGCACAGCTTATTTTAATTTATGGCTTTGATTTTTCTCACATATTAAGAGTAAAATGTGTTTTGGAAAATATATATTTCATATAAAAATTGAAAATCGTGTTTTTGCGCATTTTTCATAACAATAAAAATGTATACGTTTCTTATGTCTAAGTGTACATTTTGTCTCACGAGTGTGTTCCCGAACGCCATCATCCGAACATGACAGCGCTTGTGTTTCGTCTGACGCTCTGAGACGCAACTCATGTTCTCTTGAACACATGGGATGGAAACGCTGCTTTATTCACGAATGTTTTATGCGATATTCCAAAGTTAAATTCACATCTTTGGATGGAAACGGAGCTAATGGAAGGAATTATGCTAGTGTAGTTGATCCATTACTTGATAATGTCCTTGGGTTTGGAGTCACTTTTGGCAGAGACGATATTCTGTGTATTTATCAGTCATTAATACTAATGTACTTGTTCTTTTTTCTTCATCTAAGTGGCGAACCAGCTCGGTGCAATGGTACATGGTACAAGGTGAGCGCTTTTATTCATTAAAACCTCTTCTAAATCTCTTCTATAATAATCTTAGGTTGATATTTACAGTATATGTGTGTTTGTTTAGGGCTATAATAACAGAAGACTACAAAGTGCCTGATAAGATGGTTGGATTCAGTAAGTACTGAAGATCTGAGTGAAATGTGTTTCCGATAGATATTCATATTTGTAATCAAATGGGTTTGCAAAAATCTAAAGCAGCTTCTCTATGATGAAATTTTGCCCTTTTATTTAATTGTTTGTGGATGAAGCATAAAAAAAAAATTACATTTGTGACACATTTTTGTGTTGACCAAGTTCTACCGCTACGCATTTCAGCTGTTGTTTGTCACTTGCTTCTGTAGATGTTCTCTATATACATGTGCTTTGACCATTGAGAAACGTGTCCGTCATCTTCTGTCAGAAATGTGTTAGTCCTAACAGAAGTTGAGCTCTGTGTCTTTATTGTGTGTCAGTAATCGGACGGGGCGGCGAACAGATCACAAGAATTCAGCTGGAATCGAACTGCAAGATCCAGATCGCGGCCGGTAGGCTTTAATCTGAGTCCAGTTATTCATATTCAGTGTTTTGTCTTTTTTTATATATATATATATTCATTTTTTTTTGTTTTTTTTTTATTGTGCTTTTGTCATTTTTATTATTATTGTAATTATTATTTAATCTTATTTAATTTATTAATTCATTTCAGTTTGTTATATTTTTGGTTTTCATGTTAATTTTAGTTACTTTTTTTGTTTTTTTGGTTGTGCTTTTGTCATTTTATTAGGTTTTTTTCTTAATTTATTTTTTTATTTCAGTTTTAGATTGCTTGTTTATTTTCCAGTTAATTATTTTAGTGCTTCAACTTAAACTTATTTCAGTTTATTGCCAAGGCAACATTTTCCAATTTTCATTTAGTTTAAGTTTTTCAACTATTCAGCTTTATTACAATTAACAAATATTTGTATAGTCTCTGAAGCTTTAAAGCGCTAGTGCAACTTTAGTCATGTAGAGCAGGAAATGTAATGTAAAATAAACCTTTGATGGCCACAAGAGGCCTGGTAAACCGACCCTGGTGCCGATGCGCTGGCCAGTTTGCCCACAGTTTGTGCTGTGGTTTTTGATTATGTGTGTTTTGTCTCCCACAGACAGTGGAGGGATGATGGACAGGCCTTGCACCCTGACTGGGACCCCAGAGAGCATCGAGTAAGAGTTCACTGCCCTTAAAGTCACCTTTATTTATACAGCGCTTTTTACAATACAGATTGTTTCAAAGATAACAGGAAAATAATGCAACAAAGCTTACACACACACTTCTGTTCAGCTAGGCCTCAAACACGGCTTGATTTCCATTCACAAGTTCGATTCTGATCTCGATTAGATTCTATGTTGAAAATATATCCGGTACAGTTACGAAAAAAAAAAAGTGCAGGTTAAAATTAACTGATTTGTATACAAACACTTAAATTGCACACAAGTCAGTTTTTATAATAAATATTTAATAATGTAATTATGTTTCTACTCCAATTCGTCATAACTTGACGAATCCATGTTATATCGGTATCGGCCGATATGTTCATTTTTAATGTTATCGTTATCGGTCCGATAAGAAAATTTGGCCGAAATATTAAAGCCGATAAATGATGTATTATCTCCTTCAGCTGAGACTCTTCAGATGCGCACTGTTCAACATGATGATTATGAAGTGCTATATTGAGCTGATTATGAATATGATTAAAATCACTTCAAAAAAGGAAAATACAGTTATATAAGTCTGTAATATCGGCTACATAAACTTATAAAGAGAACATCATTATAATTGTGTGTTTGGGACATGTTTAATGTATGTTTAATTGTGAGACTTTTGTTTTTGTAATCAGGCTCTCAAAAATGATATAAATATTTCGATTTATCGGCCGATATATCGGTTATCGGCTTTCAAATATAAAGAATTATTGGTATCGGCCAATTTTTATATCGGTGCATTCCTAAAATACATGCTTGAATAAATCATGAAGAACGGGTAAAGTTAAAAATATGAATATTTAAGTCTTATATTTATGAAAATGCGTATTGGAATGGCTTTTCTGAGCTAAATGTGAGTTGATATTGTTCTCAAGCTGTTTTATTGACTTCTTTCTGCGGTCGAAACACTGATTGATCGATTACATTAAACTATTAATTTCAGTAAGTTGTTCTGTATCTTTCAACATTCCTTCTGATGTTCACTGATGTTTATTTGCTGCTGTAACTTGTAGTAAAGAGAAAGAGATGATCGGTTCACGTGCAGCAACTACAGCGATCTGTCACATTTATTGTATGATTTTCCTGATAAATCAACAGAATTTGAAAGCTGAGATGTTTTCATATCAAAAGTATCAAACGTTTCTTTTAATTATCGGATGGCAGGCGCTACAAATGTTTAGTGAAGTTTTCTTTATGGATCAGATGAAAACGGCACATCGATGTTGGGATTCCGTTCATCAAAACTGAGAATCGGTTAAAATTGAGAAAGTTTAACCCTTTTCTGAAAGATTCTGAAATATACAGTCAAACCAAAAATTATTCAGACACCAGATATAATTTTTTATATTTTTTTACTAGTGTGTGTGCAGGACACTATAGTTCATTTATGTAAGTGAGGAGAGCAAAATAAAGTAAATTGTGACATATTATACACCACAACTCTTCATTCAGTGACTACCAGTGACATTCATACAAATGTGGGAGCAAAAATGATTCGGACACTTTGAGCTGATCATGTTTTGCTGAAGTGTGTTTTCTTTAATTGCTAATGCTCTTTTTACACACAGACTGAACACAATGAAGCATTGCTTGGTGATTGGTTGAGCTAAACTGGTATTATCTAATTGTGTAGTTAAATTTAACAGCTGACAGATATTCAACATAATTCATGTGTGAGACAGTCTAACAGAAGGACGGACAAAACCAGTCAAATATCAACTGAGTTCTGCTCATGTTTTATTACCATTTTCTAAACTATAGCGAATAAACTGTGATAATGTGAGAAATGTTGAAGGCGTCTGAATACATTTTGGTTTGACTGCATGTGTTCTGCTTTATTAATCAAAATACACTAAATATTCAAAAAAAATCCAATTTTTTTTTTTTGTATAATATGACTTGTTTGTTTGCTTGGTTTTATTGTATTTATGATATTTTGTATTTTTGTAATTGAGTTTTTGCCATGATAATAACCTTAGATGCTGACATGGCATTCAGTAACTCTCTCTCTGTCGTCGGTCAGGCAAGCGAAGAGGTTGTTGGGGCAGATCGTGGACCGGTGTCGGAACGGGCCGGGCTTCCACAGTCAGATGGACGGGAACAGCGCCGTCCAGGAGATCCTGATCCCGGCCAGTAAAGTCGGCCTGGTCATCGGGAAAGGAGGCGACACCATTAAACAACTTCAGGTTGGGTGGAAATTACGCCATGGTTCAGATTACACGATTTAGGCCCGATCCGTCTGACGCGGGGTGCCGTGAGGATTCGTAAACGACAGCGGGTGTCGGAGCGCAAGATTCGATCGCTTCATCTCGTATAGTGTGTTTCCAGCACTCAATCCGTGTCAGGCGTCCCACGATTCTTTAACCCTCTGATCCGTGATGCCCACTACACTTTAAAAGCTTTTTTTAACATTACAGGGTGATGTTACATCCTTACCCATAATTCCATATCCCTGTCCTCTTGTTTTCTTGTGTTCAATGACAACACAAAATCAAAATGGCTCAAATTGGTGATGCATTTGCTACTTTTTTTCTGGTGCGATACAGAGATGTGTAGCTCCCTCAAAATACATAATTATCTTCATGTTAGAAAATATCTTAATTTTCTATTTTAAAAAAAACACATTAAATAAATATTCTTTGTGCATTTATTTTTTAACATTTTTTTAATTTTTTTATTTTTATTAACAAGCTATGTAAGATCACACAACATAATTTTGAGGAGAAAAATGCTTAATCTTTTTAGTTTTTAAAAAGTCTTATTTTTAGTTAAGTATATATTATTTATTGAAATAAATCTAAATAAATACATATGAAGAGTACAGATGCAAAAGCCTCTAAATGCCATCTGAAATTTTCTTATAGAATGATCATTTTTATCAAGCTTGTATATTTAAGTTCAGTAATTTCACTTAAATAACAATTAATAGGTAATCTTCATTGCCATTTAAGTGAAATTATTGAATTTAAATATACAAGCTTGATAAAAATGATCATTCTATGACAAAATTTCAGATGGCATTTAGAGGCTTTTGCATCTGAACTCTTCATATACTTTTAAATAAATTGTATAATTTTTTTCTTTCCCTTCCAGATTAAATAAGTATCAGATGCTTTACCACTAGTTTTAACAATTTTTTTTTAACTATTAAATATTCTTTCTGTTCTATTAAATGTACCTTTTTTTCCCCTAAATTTTGTTAAAATCTTTTCTTTCTTTTTTTTTTTTTTACTGGTTAACCCTTTCGCACGTACGATCACACCGGTGTGATCAGTCTAGGCTGGTCCCTGGAGCGTACGATCACACCGGTGTGATTAGAACAGTCAGTGCATGACGTGATCAACTGCTAAATTCAAATATGATTTTGTGCGTTGGCTGGCGCTGAGCCAGAGACAGGCGCGCTCAGAGCTGTCATATATCACAACTTTTCAGTGTTTTCAACCACATAATGTTTATTTTAGGTTTCAGACATATAAGTACTAAAAAAACAATACATTTAGAGTTTGTAAAATACACACTGATGTCAAAGGAAGAGGCAATAATAATCCTTTCGATTATAATTAGACACGTTTTATTCATATCAGATACACATTTTGTAAGTAACTTTAAAGTTTACTCTATTCTTCTCCCAGTTCACCAGCCACTTACTTTTATGTATTTCGGGAGAAGTGGATGAATTCACATGTTGTATAAAATCCAACAGATCCAATTCTCTGAACTGCGTCTGCATCACAAACTAAGATGGCGGCGCCCATCGCGCATACAGCTGAACTAACGCGATCGTTATAAAGGTGGTTAAACAACAAAACACTTCCACTTGCATATATTTGACAATCGGAATATCAGATATTTCATGCGATATCTAACAAATTTGTGAATATTTTGAATAAAAAAGGAAAAATGGCATAAAAGCAGATCATCATTCATTCAGCTCTGTTGTTGCTGCGGTGTGTCACGTGAAAAGCAATGACGGGCGTCACCATGGAAACCATAAAGTGACACATTCTAAATAACGGTCGCCTTGAAAAACTCACGCTGGGGGGGTCAGCCAGAATATTTTAAACTTACGAGTGAAAGGGTTAATGCTCCTGAAGTTCAACATGTACAGGAACATTTTCCCCCATGAGTTTTGTATTATACATTTATATCAAATGATGTAGTTAAGCAATTAAATGAAATGCATGTATTTTGTGCGCCCACAGGAGAGGACAGGAGTGAAGATGATCATGATTCAGGACGACCCGATGCCCACTGGATCAGACAAACCCTTGAGAATCACTGGAGACCCTTATAAAGTTCAGGTTCGTCTCTTTAATAACATTAAGGCCCCGATATACTTGCATGTAATCAAAGAATGAACTGGTGTGGCGTCATTTCAAACTAAATCAGGCCAAAACGAAGTGTTCGAAGTTCTTGAAAAGTTTCTAAAACCTTCAACTGCCATTGGTCGATGGTGGTGATGATGCAATAGGTGGGTGTGGCTATGAGGCTCCACCTTTGATTTGGAAATCTACTTTTCTTCTTTTCAATCCGTCGAAGTCAGACGTATGGGATTAATTTGTCTGGTCTAAGTATTGCAGGCACTGATAAGAAAACAATTCAAAAATGTAAAAACATGTAAAACGTATACAGCACAAAATTGATATTCGGATAATTTTGCATTTGTTTTTCAATGTCATGGATTTAAAAATAAGTGAGAATAGTTTTTTTTTAAAGTACAAAAAAAAAAGCTTGAATCAAAACTACACATTAAAAAATATATTGTACAGAACTGAAACATGAATTCAAAATAGTTTTCCTTGAATATATTACTACATTAATATATTAGTTTTGTGCTCTGACATTTTCTACTCATATTTAAAAATTTTGGACGCATACTCTTGTTTCAATATATTTTTACATGAATTACTTTTTTTTTATTGAATTATTATTAAATTCATTTTCATTTTTGAAAATGTTTATTTTTTTGTAGAGATGCACAATATCGGCTGATATGTTCATTTTTAATGTTATCTTTCTGATATCTTAAAGCTGATGAATAATGTATTATTTCCTTCGGTTTAGACACTTCAGATGCACACTGTTCATCATGATGGTTATGAATTGCTTGAAATATGATTGGAATCACTTCAGAAAAGGAAAATAATTGTAAAATTTACTCTGGTTCAAACTAGGTTACTGTATATGTGTGATTTATGTTGATTAATGTATTTATTACATGGATTTTAATGGTTAGACTTTTGTTTTTGTAATCAGGCTCTCAAAAAGCATCTAAACATTTAGATTTAGATTTATCGGCCAAAATATCGGTTCTCGGTTTCAAATAGAGTTATTGGTATCGGCCAAAATATCGGTTATCGGTTTCAAATAGAGTTATTGGTATCGGCCAAAATATCGGTTATCGGTTTCAAATAGAGTTATTGGTATCGGCCAAAATATCGGTTATCGATTTCAAATAGAGTTATCGTATCGGCCAAAATGTTGATATCGGTGCATCATCAGGATGTTTGCTGCAAAGGCATTTCGAACTTATTTTAACCCCTAAATGAAGAATGAAAGAGTATATCGGGGTCTTTACAGTCACAGATCCTCAGTCATGTTGATGACGTCTGAGTCTGCGTGTGTTTTGTACAGCAAGCGCGGGAGCTGGTCGTTGAGATCATCAGGGAAAAGGATCAGGGAGATTTCAGGAGTGGCCGCAGTGACTTCGGATCCAGGCTGGGAAGCAGCATCGATGTAAGACGTGTTCAGCTCCTGAGCTCCAACACTGCAAAAAATGCTTTTCTTACTTCGTATTTTTGTCTTGTTTCCAGTCCAAATATCTAAAGATTCTTTAATCAAGATGCATTTACTAGATAAGTCTTGTTTCCTGATAAAAAAAGATGCATTTAAGTGAGTTTTTGCTTAAAACAAGCAAAATGATCTGCCAATGGGGCAAGAAAAAAAATCTTGTTTTCCATTTGAATTAATGGGGGGAAAAATTCTTACCCCATTGGCTGATAATTTTGCTTGTTTTAAACAAAAACTCGCTTAATTTTATTTTATTTTTGTCAGAAAACAAGATAGAATTTTACTCATCTAGTAAATGCTTCTTTATTTTTAAGAATCTTTTGATATCTGGACTGGAAACAAGACAAAAATACTGAATAAGAAAAGCATTTTTTGCAGTCAAGACATATTGAGTTTGAGAATAAGCCAGAAATAATTCATTATTAGGTTTTGCAAACACAGGTTGCAGTGCCCAGGTTTGCCGTTGGAATCGTCATTGGCAGAAACGGGGAGATGATCAAGAAGATTCAGAACGATGCGGGAGTCAGGATCCAGTTTAAGCCAGGTCAGTGTTCACTAACATTTCATTTAAAGAGGACCTGTTATGGGTTTTTTATGGCTCATCTTTCTTTCGTGTGATTAATGTTGTTGTTTGAGCATTAAAAAAAGCTCTTAGTTCTTCTCTATATCAGTGTCAGTGTTTCTGAACTCCTGAAACGCCTCCATTGTAGTCTTGAGTTTCTTCCGGGAACGAACACGTCACAATATTCCTCATTATAATAATTAATGCGCAGAATAAAGGGGCGGGGCCTGGTTGAGTTAGTTAGTAGTGTGTTAAACTGGCGGTTATGGTAAGAGGCGGGAAATTTCCCAAACACACTCGAAGCGCTCGACCAATCACAACACACTGCTCCAGCCGACCAATCAGAGCACAATGTGCTTTTATGAAGGAGGGGCTTCATAGAGACAGGAAGTAAACAGAGCGTTACTGACAGACTGGGAAGAGAGGAGCCGCAACAATGGAGAATATGAGGAGAATAATCAACATTCAAGCAGGAAAACCTGCTCTAGGAGAGCGCACAAAAACAAAATAATTTCTTTATAAATTTGAGCATAATATGGGCTCTTTAATCTTCCTTTTGGATTAGCATACATGAAATATGCTTATCGGTATAAAGTCTGGGTTATATTGCATCTTATTCTGTCCATATAGACAGAACAAAAGAACTAGCGAAACTTTCACTGCTCCAGCAAATGCTGAGGTATCCTGGTTGAGTGTTTGACCTTGAAATGGATTTGTTACACGTTTTACAACACAAGATCCAAAGCAGATTTACAAAGAATAGAACCGTGCGAGATCTATTACGAGATTTAAATATCGGTTGGCTTTGTTCTATTAATTCATTTAAATATAAATCGGTTTTGTTCCATTCATTAATTTAAATATCAATCGGTTTTGTTCTATTAATTAAAATATTGGTCGGTTTTGTTCTATTAATTAAAACATCGGTTGGTTTTGTTCTATTAATTAAAATATCGGTTGGTTTTGTTCTATAAAGAGATTTAAATATCGGTCGGTTTTGTTCTATTCATTAATTTACATATCGTCGGTTTTGTTCTATTAATTCATTTAAATATCGGTCGGTTTTGTTCTATTAATTAATTTAAATATCAATCGGTTTTTTTCTGTTAATTAAAATATTGGTCTGTTGTTCTATTAATTAAAATATTGGTCGGTTTTGTTCTATTAATTAAAATATCGGTCGGTTTTGTTCTATAAAGAGATTTAAATATCGGTCGGTTTTGTTCTATTCATTAATTTAAATATCGGTCGGTTTTGTTCTATTCATTAATTTAAATATCGGTCGGTTTTGTTCTATTAATTCATTAAAATATTGGTCTGTTTTGTTCTATTAATTAAAATATTGGTCTGTTGTTCTATTAATTAAAATATTGGTCGGTTTTGTTCTATTAATTAAAATATCGGTCGGTTTTGTTCTATAAAGAGATTTAAATATCGGTCGGTTTTGTTCTATTCATTCATTTAAATATCGGTCGGTTTTGTTCTATTAATTTATTTAAATATCAATCGTTTTTTTTCTATTAATTAAAATATTGGTCTGTTTTGTTCTATTAATTAAAATATCGGTTGGTTTTGTTCTATTAATTAAAATATCGGTCGGTTTTGTTCTATTAATTAAAATATCGGTCGGTTTTGTTCTATAAAGAGATTTAAATATCGGTCGGTTTTGTTCTATTCATTAATTTAAATATCGGTCGGTTTTGTTCTATTCATTAATTTAAATATCGGTCGGTTTTGTTCTATTAATTCATTAAAATATTGGTCTGTTTTGTTCTATTAATTAAAATATTGGTCTGTTGTTCTATTAATTAAAATATTGGTCGGTTTTGTTCTATTAATTAAAATATCGGTCGGTTTTGTTCTATAAAGAGATTTAAATATCGGTCGGTTTTGTTCTATTCATTCATTTAAATATCGGTCGGTTTTGTTCTATTAATTTATTTAAATATCAATCGTTTTTTTTCTATTAATTAAAATATTGGTCTGTTTTGTTCTATTAATTAAAATATCGGTTGGTTTTGTTCTATAAAGAGATTTAAATATCGGTCGGTTTTGTTCTATTAATTTAAATATCGGTCGGTTTTGTTCTATTAATTAATTTAAATATCAATCGGTTTTTTTCTATTAATTAAAATATCGGTTGGTTTTGTTCTATAAAGAGATTTAAATATCGGTCTGTTTCGTTCTACTAATTAATTCAAATATCGATCAGTTTGTTCTATTAATTAATTTAAATATCGGTCTCATTGTTCTATTAATTAATTTAAATATCGGTCTGTTTTGTTCTATTTAGAGAATTAAATGTTGCAAACACTTGATCATATCTCGCGCTGCAATGTTCCTGTACCACAGTGCCGAATTTCAAGATTAAAGGCCGTTTACTTAAAGAACGATAACTATAACTAAATCTATTATAATAGAGAAGTCCAAAGATCCAAAGCAGATTTAAAAGAATAGAACGGCAGTGAAACTGAAATCTGTAAGATCGTTTAAAAGGGAACAAGCTAATGCTTTAAAGTTTGTGGATCAATATGCAGTTTTACTGCTTTTTTCCTATTCTTACCATTACTTTCACATCCTGTTTCACGAATAGCAGTTTTATTCATATTTTGAATCATTTGTTTACTTTAGGATTTTCAACTAATATTTATATTTTACATTTATTTCAGTTAACAATGTCTAACAGCTTCAGTTTTAGTGACCTGTATCTCCTCCTGTGTGGTTTACCTGTCTCTGTATGGGGATGTTGGTTAGGGCATGTTGGGACACACTTGATCACACAAATCTCTTAAGACCCGTGGAGGCCCAGCAGGGATCATTGAAGCGTTAAGAAGTTTACAAGGATTAATATACTGTTCTCTCACATGTGTTTACACTGTTTACAATCCAATGAATATTCACATGCAGCCTGTCAATTCTTTTGAGAATGCCTGTTGAATTCATTCAGTTACTGAATTTTTATTTAAATGTGTTTCAGATGATGGGATCAGTCCCGACCGGATCGCTCAGGTCATGGGTCAGCCCGACCGATGTCAACACGCCGTTCACCTCATCAATGATCTGGTCCAAACAGCACAGGTACATCCAGATCTTCTGGAATTATAGCCCGTTTGTTGTACTTCGTGATTCTAGTCAAGTCAGCTTTACTTCTATAGCGCATTATACAATCCAGACGGTTTCAAAGCAGTAATAAACAGGAAAATGACAGAATCAATGCAAACTTCATCAAATATGAGCTCATCATTCAGTTCTAGACTCAAGTGCAAGTATCTCTCAATCCCAGAGTGTTTTTAATTAAGTTTTAGATCTGGTTAAGTTAGTCAGTATAGGGTTATTTTTAGCTTTTAGTTAGGGCTGCCCGCTAATAGTCGACTAGAAGAGGTTCGGTCCACCAACAGCGTATACTTTCCTCACAGACATGAGAAATATATCTATAGAAAGCTTAACATGTCTACTTTTTAAATTAACCAATTCAAATGGAAAATAAATATTCACAGATTATGTAATCAGTCTAATCAGCCATACTTTTAGTTCATGTCCACATGACCAATTCTGGATGTTTTGTGTGGCTCGTGTTTTATTTAGTTTCTCCTCTGTTTGTCGCTCAGGAGCGTGATGGTTTTGGAGGTCCGGTTGGACCCAGAGGTCGCGGCAGAGGTCGTGGTGATTGGAACATGGGAACTCCTGGAGGCTTGCAGGAGGTCACCTACACAATACCGGCGGATAAGTGTGGACTTGTGATCGGGAAAGGTTAGAACTAGACCATGTGCTGATATATTATACAGTGTTACAATATGTAAGGGATAATCTATGGCTAGCTGTGCACGAAGTGGATGCAAAGAACCACCATTTAAATAGTTTAATGCACAGCTAGCCATGGGTTATCCCGCTTATACCATGGTCAATTGGCAGCATTGACAAGTTAAAGCTGTTATTGATGTTTGCAGTGGGAGATGAGAGGTGTGTGTGTGTGTGTGTGTGTGTGTGTGTGTGTGTGTGTGTGTGTGTGTGTGTGTGTGTGTGTGAATTACCTGCGTTTGTGCAAAAAAAAAAAAAGGTCTGTTTTGTTATATTAATACATTTAAATATTGTTCGGTTTTGTTATTCATTTAAATATCGGTCTGTTTTATGAAGAGATTTAAATATCGGTCGGTTTTGTTTTATATTAATAGATTTAAATATCGGTCAGTTTTGTTTTAAGAGATTTAAATATCGGTCAGTTTTGTTTTAAGAGATTTAAATATCGGTCTGTTTTATGAAGAGATTTAAATATCGGTCGGTTTTGTTTTATATTAATAGATTTAAATATCAGTCTCTTTTGTTCTAATTCATTTAAATATCGGTCTGTGTTTTTTGAAGAGATTTAAATATCGGTGGTTTTGTTTTATAATAAGAGATTTAAATACCGGTCAGTGTTTTATTAAGAGATTTAAATATCGGTCAGTTTTGTTTTAAGAGATTTAAATATCGGTCGGTTTTGTTCTATTAATGGATTTAAATATCGTCGTTTTGTTCTACTAAAAAATTTAAATATCGGTCAGTTTTGTTTTAAGAGATATAAATATAGGTCAGTTTTGTTCTATTAATAGCTTTAAATGTCACAAACAATTGATCATATCAAGCGCAGCAATGTTCGTGTACCACAGTGCCAAGCTTCAAGAGTAAAGGCCCGTTAATAACTATAACTACATCTATTATAATAGAGAAGTCCACCCCACAACTATAATGATAACGAGGAACAATATCGTTAGAATCAGTTTCGGAACGATTGTTTTCAGCTGATGAACAATAAAAACATTGACAGCCAATCAGAATCCACTCAGCTCTAAAGCTCTTGAGCATTTAAAGCGACAGACAACAAAACTAGGAAGCATTGGTTGTAAAGTTGTTTTGTAATTGCATTGTAATGAGTACTGAATATAACACGCATCATTTAGAAAACATAGTGGAATAAATTGAGTTGGTGAAAATTATACTTTCCTCAAAACTAATCCTGTCAGATGCACGTTTGTCAGAAACATCACTTTGTATACAATGACCCTTATAAGTGCTCACTCTGTAGGGACCCTTTAAGCTCTTTATTAGAGTACTGTGGTGTAAAACATCTACTAGGTGGTCTTAAAGCTGCCATTCATCCGATGAGTGACGTTCTGTTCACTGGCGAATGAAAGGTTCACCACTTCTATTTAATTTAAATGTCAGTTTTGTTCTATTATGAAATTTAAATGTTAAAAAAAATGACAAATACTAAAACTTTTAACTAAAATTAAAAACGAAAACCAATAAATATCAATTGATAATATCAACAAACCATAATAGTATCGCAATGATACTAAAACAGGAACTGTTGGATTGTGGGTATTTGTTGCTTGATTCTTGACTGTTTTAATGTAGTAATGTTTTAATTATTTTAATTTACATTATAGAGATTGTCAGAATCACTAATGGATTATTAATGCGATCCCTTTGGGTTTGGTTATATATGCAGGTCATTTTAATGTGTAATTTATCTGTCCACATTTGTCATCACATCTCCTCGAGATGAAGCGTTGTCTCGTTCCTTTAGATGCATTTTATCATGAACGTCAACAAACCTCAATGCAAAATCATGAAAAGGTAATTTGCTGCCATCTAATGCATTAATTATGTGATTTGCGTTTCTCATACCCACCTCTGACCTCGTTGTTGATCAGCTTTGTTAGACTCTCTTCGGTGTGTGTCAAAGACCACCAGCAGCTTTAACCAGTCCTCTCCGTCCATGAACTGGACGCTCGGCTCTTTATCTGACTGCGGAGCTCATAATGGCTTCATTAATGCAGAAGTTAAATTTGTTTGACAATAGCTTAATGTCCCGTCTCAGTCCATCGGAGGCAAAGAGAGGAGGTGTGTTTTAGATGGGCGTTTTCAGCCGGGGTCAGCCGGGGTCACGCCGCATAGATGCGTCTCCCACAAGTGAACAAATGTTCAGACATCACTGTGTTTCCCTTTACCAGGCTTTTCTGTGTTCGTACACAATCCCGAGGCCCCTCGTGTTCCCTCGGGCTGGTGATTCAAAGAGGCGTCATGTTGCTCGACTTTATTTATTTGTATTTTTACTAAATTAGTAATAAAAAATGTGTAAATTACATGAGAAAATTAGTTACGTTCTTTCTGCATCATCTTCACGCATACCAGTGTTATATTTTTATAATATTTCAATAGTTTTTAATGTTTGGTTTTCATGTTAATTTCAGTTTAATTTTTAGTAATTTCGTTATGTGCTTCTGTCATTGAGTCTTTTTCTGAATATTGCTATTTAGTTTTGTTTTATTTATTTATTTATTTATTTATATATATATATATATATATATATATATATATAAATATAAATATAAATATAAATATATATATATATATATATATATATATATATATATAAATATAAATAAAAATTCATTCCAGGGTTATTTATTTTAGTGCTTTAACTTAAATTCATTTCAGTTTATTGCAAATGCAACATTTCTAATTTTCTTTTTTTTAGCTAATAATTATATTTTATTTCAGCTTTATATCAATCAATTAACAAATGTTTTTTATATATATATAAACCATGGCACTACGCAGGGAATACATGTTTATGCAGTCAACAAATGCACATTTCAGAAGATATGAATTCTCCAATGTTTGCAAGAAAGTTTAAGGTTATATATTTATATTCAAAGACACTTTTTAAAGTCCCCCTGTAGTCAATCATGTCATCCCTTAAAACTCATCTTTGATCACTAAAATTACATATTTAAAAGTTTTTCCCTTGAAAAAAAGGCTTAAAATATCTTGAATGTAACTCGACACCCGTGCCTCAATTATTATGTGCGGTTCTATGAATATGCAAATGAGCCCCGCCTCCACTCACTCACTCAGCTCAGAGATCCACTGGTTGACGATCACACGTTGATCTGATTGGTTACAAGGTAGTTTGTGACGTCAGAAACACCAGCGATTTCAAAGCGTGTGTTTGAGACTGTCTTTGGTTCACTGCAGTTTTAAGGAGGAAATACTCAGCAATGGTGTCGACTTATGAACTTACACATGCTTTGTGTGTGTGTGTGTGTTCTGCTCAGGTGGAGAGACCATCAAGAACATCAACCAGCAGTCTGGCGCTCACGTGGAGCTGCAGAGAAACCCTCCTCCCAACACCGATCCCAACGTCAGGATCTTCTCCATCCGTGGGTCTCCTCAGCAGATGGAGATGGCCCGACAGCTGATCGACGAGAAGATCGGGGTGAGCGGTCGCGCGAGTCCATTGGTGGATACAGTGGGTGTAAAATTCACATTAGCGTTTAGAAGTTTGGGGTCGGTGAGAGTTTAAAAGAGTCTCTTCTGGAGGGTTGGGAATCGATAATCCAGGTCAGGAATCGGATACTAATCAGGGGTGTGATTCTTCCGGTTAAATCCGGAAATCCGGCTTTTCCGACCTGAAAATGCTCTCATAATATTTTTTGTTCTCGAAACATGTCGAGATTAAAGTCGAAACAGTACGAGAATATATACGAGTTTGAACCCTGTGTATTTTCCTGCTTTTTTTTGTCCTTTGCCGATCACACCTATGAGCTAATGTCTGGTGGTGTTTCTCCTCCTCCTCCTCTCAGGCGTCTGGAATGGGAGGAAACAGCAGCTTTGGACTCAGTCCTTTCACTCAAGGACCAGCGACTCCTCATCAGAAGTGAGTGACTTCTTTCTTCCCTCCTTTCCTTTCCTTTCTTCTCTCCTTTCCTTTCCTTTCTTCCCTCCTTTCCTCCCTCCTTTCCTTTCTTCCCTCCCTCCTTTCCTTTCTTCCCTCCTTTCCTTTCCTTTCCTTTCTTCTCTTCTTTCCTTTCCTTTCTTCCCTCCTTTCCTTTCCTTTCTTCCCTCCTTTCCTTTCCTTTCTTCCCTCCTTTCCTTTCCTTTCTTCCCTCCTTTCCTTTTTTCCCTTCTTTCCTTTTTTCCCTCCTTTCCTTTCTTCCCTCCTTTCCTTTCTTCCCTTCTTTCCCTTCTTTCCTTTCTTCCATCCTTTCCTTCTTTCTTTCTTCCATCCTTTCCTTTCTTCCCTTCTTTCCCTTCTTTCCTTTCTTCCCTTCCATTCCTTACCTACCTTCCTTTCTTTCTTCCTTTCCTTTTTTCCTTTTCTTTTTTCCTTTCTTTTCCTTTCTTCCCTTCCTGCCTTCCTCCTTTCCTTTCATCCTTCATGTCCTTTCCTTCCTCGCTTTCTTTTCTTCCTTCCTTCCTTTTTGTTTTTCATTTGTTCCTTTTCTTTCTTTCTTCCTCCCTTCCTTCCCTTCCTTCCTCTCTTTCCTCCTCTCCGTCGGTGAGTTTATCCTGCCCCAGAGCTTCTTCAGTCGAACAGCAGAACAGAATATCGTTTCCCTCCAGGATCTTGTTTTGCTTGTAGTGAGTTCCTCAAAACCTCGAGTCTCACCCGCTGGTCTAGTTCTTCATCAGAAGCGTTCACATGACTCTCCACATCACTTCCGTGTGCAGCAGTGTGTTTCAGACCAGACTGTGTGTGTGTGTGTGTGTGTGTTTAACCTGCGAGGTGTTGTTTTGTTCAGTGGTCCGCAGACGTTCATGACCGGCGGATGGGGAACCACATATCAGACATGGCAACCCCAGAGCCAACAGGATCCCAGTGAGTTTCACATCTCCACAGCTTCCTCTCAGCCAGTGTTCATTTACACAGCAAGTTCTGGTCTAGGTTTAGTCATGGTCTTCTGACTTAAATGCCCATTTAGTTTGAGTCATCTTTTAGTCATCTGAACTGTTTTAGTCGACAAATATACGATTTTAATCTCTAAAATATAATGGGTTTAGTTCAATATTAATGCATTCATTTAGAATTTCTCTAAAGTTTCCAAACGCATTATATACTCCCGGAGAAAACATCTATAATTAACCTGTTAATATGAATGATTTTAAAGGTTGAACATGCAATAGAGACACAGGTTTAACTGCTGTGACATGAAACATTAAAACGAAACAAAACCACTTCTCCTAAAGTACAACACATGATATATGCATTCTTTATAACCACTTGCATACATCATTCTTTATTATTTCAAGCAGACATTTATTTGTATAAATTAATTGTAATTAATCCTTATTAAAGCTAATAATCGCACAATTTCAAGGGAATAATCGACAATTGATTTGTCATAATCGTGCAGCCCTAGTTTTAGTCACTCAAAACTGGATTTTATTTAGTTCTCGTCTCGTTTTCGCCTGTAAAAAAAAAAAAAAAAAGATTTGTTGAGACAAATAATGACTAATAATAATAATAACGAGATTACCACAGTTCTGAGGACCGTCAGATTCATTTAATTCTGGTCATTTCAGGTCATAATGGATCTCAGACCGGCCAGATGGACTATTCCAAAGCGTGGGAGCAGTATTATAAAAAGCTAGGCAAGTACCTCTGAAACACTTTCACTGTGTCTCTTCTGTGTGAACATCATCACAGGGACTCGCTTGAGAGGTTTTATTTGCCCGACTAACAGTTTTCCGGCTCCGTCATATTATTTTCCTGCCACTTTTGAATGGACTGAAATACTGTTGTTGTTTTGTCATTTACTCGTGATAAAAGACAGCAGATGAGCGTGTGTAGTTGCGCACTAAAAGAGGATCCGTGATCCATTTACAGTGCTGTGAACTGTAAAAATGATTTATACAAAATTTATAATAAAAAAAGCACATTTCCACTAACCCTAAATTCGGCAACTTGTAGTTCAAAACACGGGTAAAACACCTGTGAAAAATCACTAGGGAAAATTCATTCATATTAACATGGTACGTTGGGCCGTATTGTTGTGGACTTTTCTGTATTATATTTTACAGTGATTTGATTGGGCCCGTAGTTGCTCTTTGCACTTCAATTGTCATTGGTTTAGTTTTCACTCTAACTAGGGTTGCACAATTTGGGGGGAAAAAAATCGAATCTATATACTGTATTTATCAGAGAAATTGTGATACAAAATGTGGTTTAAAAAAAAAAAAGGGCTGTGCAATTTGGCGAAAAAAAGTGTTTATATATCAGTATGGCTTTATTAATGAAAATATAAAAATTGTTAAATAAAACAAAATATGTAATTTATTTTTATGTTATTACTATATATTTTTTATAATTTATTTAAACTTTATCTTAACTTTATTAAATGTTTTATTTTACAGAAAAATATTACAATAATAAAAAATATATAAAATATAATCATTACAACTGTAAAATTACAATAGTAATTGTACTGTATTTATCAGAGAACTTGCGATTGTGGTTCAAAATGCTCAATTTGGTGGAAAAAGTTATTTATTTCACGTTTTTTTAACTAATAAAAATAGTTAAATGAAATATGGATATAAAAAGATATTTATTTCATTTATTTGATTTAAATTATTAAAAAATACACTTAATTTAAATAAATAAAAAATTCCTTTTCATTTTAACTACTTTTTATTAGTAAAAAAAAATACTGATATATAACTAACTTTTTTTAAATATTTATCTGTAAAATAAAAAAATATATAATAATTAAATTTTACATTACAACTGTAAAACTACAGTAGTAATATTTTTGTCTCAATTTCCTCATTTTCAAACGTTAAA
>JAJAQA010000007.1:47525656-47528156 GCA_021464565.1 Rutilus rutilus
TTAGTTGAAGATTTTTGAATCACTGCGAGGAGGAAACAGACCTTTTGTAACAGAGGTTTCTAGATTTGCAACGCCTTGAAGACTTTTACTTTTTTTCTTAGTGAGAAACACTAGCTGTAGAATGACTTATATGATTTAAAAAGAGAACTATTTCTAAATCAGGACATCAAATTGTTACTAAATCCTTGTGTACACACGCCATTTATTCGAACGGGCAATTTCCGGGATCCTTTTTGGACCGAGTTTCCGAGTTGGTTTGTTTTTTCTATTCTTCCTTTTTAATTCGACGATATATATATATTCAGATGTATATCGCCAAAACGAACCCCGGAGTTGCGGCATTTCATTGATCGCGCAATATATAATCTCTTATTTTTCTAGTTCTGTTGCAATAAAATGATCGTGGGCTTAGCAGTCTTGAATACGTTATCGTTTAGTTTTGTCATGCAATGTTTTAAGAATGTGTACAAAATGTTTTTTCTCTTTTTTTTTTTTTCTTTTACATAAAGCATTTTAATTCAGTGCGATGAATAAGAACTGTGATGTTTTTGTTACAGAAATATATGCTTTTGTTACACGAAAAACGGCGAATGGCAGTCGGTTCCTGATGATGTAATTCCTCATGTACTTTGTATTCTGTTTTCATTGTCATTTTATTGTACTCTGGTTGAAAAAGGTGCAATATCTTATTTCAGTTTTTTTTTTTTTTTTTGAAACAAAGATGGATTTCTCTAATATTTTGACAGACGTTTAACTTGTAGATCTTATAGAGGTTTTTTTTAGACGTATGCAAATGTAACGGATAATTTTTTATTACAGTGATTTGACGGGGAAAGGGTGGTTGTTTTTTGCCTTTTGCTCTCTTGTAAAACTATGTATGTATGCTCAGATACTTGACTAAATACTTTATTTAAAAATATATATAATTAAATCAAAGACTTTTTTTGTCCTGTGTTTTGCAGGAAAACTGTCCCTGTTTTTCTGTTCTGTTTTCATACTGAAATTTGTCAAAGATTGTGAATGTGTAATTTGAAATTTGATGTTGCATCTTGCTGACAGATGAGACGTTTTATGTAAACTTGTTCTGTAAACTTGGACTTTAAAGCGTTCAAGACTGCTAAGCCTCTGAGAGCCTACCTGTGTATTAATTAATTGTAGTTTTTTATATTGGAAGTATTGGAAGATCAAAGTTGTTGTCTTATTTGGTACCGGCGGTCTCTCCGAAACCCCTCATCCATCCCAGTACACACTGTGGACTCCTGTACAGTCCCGATCCAGTAACCTTTTTAATTCTGTTTTTCCTTTCTACTCTGTGTGATCTAATATATGTATGATTGACTAGTTACAAATTGATCTAGTATTAACTTCATTGCTTAATGAAAAGGGATATTATAATTTCGAAATGTTTAATTTTAGTGTTTCTTTTCTTCCTCATGTGTACAGGTAACCATGTATTAAAATGATTGAAAGACGACGTCTATTTTTGTGCTTTTCTTCGCTCGGCGTCGTCTTCCAGGTTTCCACACAGACACATGCATTTGTCAAATAATTTCATATTTGTTCATTCGGTGACATTACAATAAGCTCTCAGTTGTAACACTATTTAGCCGCTAGCAGTTAAAAAAAAAAAACCATGCATTATGCGGAAGAACATTGTTTTGGTTGTGCTTTGTGACTAATATGTGATCCTGGACCACAAAACCAGTCACATGGGTCAATTTTTTTAAATTGAGATTTATACACTTAATGAATAATCTTTCCATTGATGTGTGGTTTATGACAGGACAATATTTGGCTGAGATACAACTATTGTAAATCTGGAATCTGAGGCAAAAAAATCGAAACATTGAGAAAATCTCCTTTAAAGTTGTTCATTTATGTTGGCGATTGTGCTGCACTCACTCACACAAATACATGTTTGATATATTTACAGTAGCAAATTTACTAAATATCTTCATGGAACATGATCTTAATATCCTAATGATTTTTGGCATAAAAGAAAAATGGATAATTTTGACCCGTACAGTGTATTGTTGGCTATTGCCACAGATATCCCCGTGCGACTCGAGACTGGTGACGTGATCCAGGGTCACATGGTTCTCCTGCTCATAAAACGTTCACTTGATAGTAATAAAGTACACCATGAGTAAAATCAAAAACAGCATCTCTGTGTCACACACAAAAAAATTCTCATCTCTTAAAGGGGTGGTAATAATCACCAGATGTAAAATAAGTCTCTGGGCTTCATGAGTCGCAGCAGGTGTGCTTGAGCTAGAACACATGACACATCTGAACTGGACAGGTTTGTTGAGCGTCAAAAGAATGGTCCAGAACGTTAAGAGACGGTATCATCACCCTTCACAAACAAGCAACAGGATATAAAAAAAGATATTGAAGGTATTAAATGTTCCTGGAGACACCACTGTAGAGTTCACCACTGTAGAGTTCACCACTGCAGAGTTCACCACTGTAGAGTTCACCACTGTAGCGTTCACCACTG
>JAJAQA010000007.1:47535656-47538156 GCA_021464565.1 Rutilus rutilus
TAGTTTAATTCCGATCGCGACTAAGAAAAAGCGCGAAAACCGCCCGAACTTGACGATTCGTTTTAAACGCCGATAGGAAAAAGTGTCGTGATCCGCACGAGCTGTCAGTGGGAATATATAACCTCTGGGAATTTCTTCCCAAGCTCCCTCAAGGATGCTGTTCTCCAGCATTTTGTCTCTTTTATTTCGCTCCATTGAAGCCGTTTAACGCGGTGAAAAGGTGGGCTTTTTTTCCCCGACCCGCCCGCGGCTCGATCGCCGTGTCACCGACGACGACTGAAAGAAGCGGCTTTAAATTCATTTGGTTAACTTTGTGCTTGACCTGAGAAAGCCAAAGAAAAGATTCCCATTCTTGGAGCTTTATCCCGCATTCAGGGATCTCTTTTCCTCGCTTCTTCTCTCATTAACACACCGTGAACGGCTCTTTCTGTCCTCATTCACGGCATGTCAAGCAGCTAATCGCCTTTCCATCTTTTTGTTCGCGAAATTCCTGCGTGTTTTTAAACAAGCCATCGCTTCATTCACTCGCAGTTATTGCTACAAACGTGGTGAAAGGATAATGAATGTGGAATGAGTCAGTGGAGAATAATGAGTGTCAGTGCGGTTCTTCACCTTCTCCTCAGCCGCTTCTGTTCGCGTTTCATGCGCGACAAATAAGCGATTCTTTGATTTTGACATTAAATGCGAGTGTCTTTCTTTGGCGCTTTTGAGGAGACTTTCAATGCGCTTTTACAGTTTCCCTCCCCAACATTTAACGCATTTAATCCGGTTAAATAGAGGTCATATTTCGTGACCGAAATAATAATAAAGGGGGTTCGTTTCAGTCATTCGTTTCGAAGTGTCATTACAAAGATGAGCTGTTTTGTGTGTGTGTGTGTTTTGTGGCATTATATAACTTTAAAATGTTTGACAGCTGAACGAATAGCCCAAATAATACCATTGTTTTTATTAAAGCTGATTCTTTTTTCTTTTCTTTTTTGAAATTGTTTAAAAAAAATACATGAAGTCAGATTACGCTATACTGAATATTAAATGAACGCCAGCATAAAAAGCAATATTAACATGCTTAGCAATTGCAAGGAAAATGGGTAATTTTAACGTTCATTTATTTGCAAATCAATTTAAAGGCGTCATTTAATTTTTTGCACGTTTATAAAAAGTGGCAAGTGATTTTTGACGGGTGTCAAAAGTAGAGTGAAATTATATATTTAATTACACACACACACACACACACACACACACACACACACACACACACACACACACACACACACACACACACACACACACACACACACACACACACACACACACATAGCCTATAATATGCTGTATAAAATAACAAAAAAGGAACAGCAGTTTATGGACTATTTCATTAATTCATTAATTTTATTTTCATTTATTTGCTAATTTTTTGCAAGCTATTTTTTTGCAAGTTTATAAAACTTTACACAGTAAAGTGCCATTATGTATTAAATTACACACACACACACACACACATATAGCCTATATATACTGTGCTGTATACAATTACAACGACAAAAAAATGAACAGCAATTTATGGACCATTTTAATGTTATTTTATATACAATATAAAAATACAATAATCTAAATATACAATAACAAGCAATATTAATGTGCTAGAATAGATCACAACAACTAGAATGCAAAGAAAAGCAATCCATATTCATGGGCAATTTTAATGTTTGCTAAATTTTTTAATCAATTTTGCAACCCTGCGTGAAGAGCATAAAGTGCATATGCTGGTGGTTATGCATTATACACTACAGATTATAGACTGTGCAATAACAAGCAATATTAAGCTGTTAAGTTATGTATATCTCACATGATACTTGACACAGAGAGGCTCATTGATATTCACGATGTCCTGCAGAGGTCCAGAAGCTGTCGAGTCTGGTTCTGCCCAGCGAGGTCGTCATCGCTCAGAGCTCAGTCCCGGGGGAAGGCCTGGGGATTTTCTCCAAGACCTGGATCAAAGCCGGCACTGAGATGGGGCCGTTCACTGGGAGCCTGGTGTCCCCGGAGCACGTGGACCTGAGGAAGAACAACAACCTCATGTGGGAGGTGTGTGTGTGTGTGTGTGTGTGTGCGCGTGAGTGTGTGTGTGTGTGTGTGTGTGTGTGTGTGTGTGTGTGTGTGTGTGTGAGAGAGAGTGATTGAGTGTGTGCTTGTCTGTGTGTGTACGTGTGTGAATGTGCTTATCTGTGTATGTGTGTGTGTGTGTGTGTGTGTGTGTGTGTGTGTACGTGTGAGAGAGTGAATGAGTGTGTGCTTGTCTGTGTGTGTACGTGTGTGAGTGTGCTTATCTCTGTGTGTGTGTGTGTGTGTGTGTGTACATGTGAGAGAGTGAATGAGTGTGTGCTTGTCTGTGTCTGTGTGTGTACGTATGTGAGTGTGCTTGTCTGTGTGTGTGTGTGTGTGTGTGTGTGTGTGTGTGTGTGTGTGTGTGCGCGCGCATGTGTGTGCGTGTGTGTGTGTG
>JAJAQA010000007.1:47543156-47693156 GCA_021464565.1 Rutilus rutilus
CCAGAGTGGATCTGCACTCGTCCTGTGAGCGCCCTCATGTGGAGCCAGAGTGGAACTGCACTCGTCCTGTGAGCGCCTTCATGTGGAGCCAGAGTGGAACTGCACTCGTCCTGTGAGCGCCCTCATGTGGAGCCAGAGCGGAACTGCACTCGTCCTGTGAGCGCCTTCATGTGGAGCCAGAGCGGAACTGCACTCGTCCTGTGAGCGCCCTCATGTGGAGCCAGAGTGGAACTGCACTCGCCCTGTGAGCGCCCTCATGTGGAGCCAGAGTGGAACTGCACTCGTCCTGTGAGCGCCTTCATGTGGAGCCAGAGTGGAACTGCACTCGTCCTGTGAGCGCCCTCATGTGGAGCCAGAGTGGAACTGCACTCGTCCTGTGAGCGCCTTCATGTGGAGCCAGAGTGGAACTGCACTCGTCCTGTGAGCGCCCTCATGTGGAGCCAGAGTGGAACTGCACTCGTCCTGTGAGCGCCCTCATGTGGAGCCAGAGTGGAACTGCAACCAGTTCAGAAGCCGGACGTTTACTGAGAGTGGAAGTTCTCCCCTTATTACACATTCTCTGGTCAATCCCATAGACCTCCATGTTAAAATGCCCAACTTTACAGCAGAAAAAAAAACGTGTTTACAGTCTGGTGCAAAAAGTGTTTTTGGTCTATATAGTTAATCTTGCCCTTCATGACGGCTGTGAGGGGGGTGATTTTTTTTTATAAATCATCCGTTTAAATTATATTAAGCCTTAAAGTTCTGTATAATTAAGGGCGTGGCCACTTGAGTGACAGGTGGATTGCCGCTGATGTCACTGCTAGCTGTTTGTCTGCTAGCGTTAGCGTCACGTCCCCTCAGCTAATCCGCCTTTTTGCCCATTTTTGTTTATCCGGGAGTGACGCGCAACCAAGATGGCGACGGCCGGCTCCGCCCACTTTAGGCTTCAAAAATGCTCTTCAGAAACACTACGAGTGACGTCATGGACACTACATCCTTTTTTTTTTTTTTTTGTCTACGGCTTTAACCTCCACAGATGCAACATGCTCTACAGCTCCAGTTCGGTAACACACATTTCTCAATACATGGGTCACTTATTCAAAACATTTCACTAGATACGAGTCTGGAGCGTTTATTCTCACTGCCAAAACTCTAGACAATGGTTCTTGACTCAGTTTTAAAGGGGCTATATGTAAGACTTTTTGTGTATTAATCACACATTTTTTATTTGTTTATTCAATTTAATTTTAAATCAAAATTATTAATTAATGAGCTCATCTGTCGAGAACATCTCCACATCTCTATGATCAGGTGCTTTCTGAACTGATGTTTCTCATTTTTGTTGTGTGTTTATTGTGTTATTGAGAGGAAAGAGCAGCAAATATTCACATATCCATCTAAACGTCGATCTCAGCAGTGGACGGCGTCGGGATGTTCGTTAACAGTAAATCGCTGCTAAACAGATTTCAAATTTTTTTTTTTTTACCCTTAATCGAAGAACGAAGAACAAAAAACGGCTGCAGTTCACTTAATGGCCACCGGTGTCGCTAACAACAAAGGTTTCTGGACTCTACATATAGCCTCTTTAAAGTCCCTTTATGCCAAAAAGATTCTATATAAGGACTGCATTTTACTTTCATGTTTAAGAGTTGTTAGTCTAGTGACAAAGTATGTTTACGAGCTGTTTAATTCATAAGATTTTATCACAATTAAAAATGAATTAAAACGAATTAAACCTAAATCCATAAATGAATCCCATGATGGGAACCAGTTAAAGGTTCTGGAGCACCCGATGGAACCCTTATAGGTTCTACATAGAACCTTTTCTTATGTGTATATATTATAAGCAAGAGTGTAAACATTCTTAAATCAAGATACATTTACTGGAGAAGCAAAATGATTTCTTGTTTTCTGAAATTTGATCAAAATTAAGAGATTTCATGCTCAAAACAAGAAAAAATATATATATTTCCCACTGCCAAAACAGGCCAATTTGCACGTTTGTGTGCGTGTGTGAGAGAGAGAGAGAGAGTGTGTGTGTGTGTGTGTGTGAGAGAGAGAGAGAGAGAGAGAGAGAGTGTGTGTGTGTGTGTGTGTGTGTGTGTGTGTGTGTGTGTGTGTGTGTGTGTGTGTGTGTGTGTGTGTGTGTGTGTGTGTGTGTGATGTTTACATACTCTCTTCAAAACGATTAAAGTTTAAAACGTAAGACTGCAATAAAATAAAGGTTCTAAAAGAGGGTTTTCGCAGTGAAGATGAAATCAGCTGAAAAGTGATCGATCTGTGCTAGCGATTGTCAAATGTGTGTGTGATGAAGAGTGTGTGAATCCACAGGATGAGGAAGATGTGAGTGAATAAATGTTCACGACACAAAACCACTTCAATATTCAACATTCAATATGAATTAAAGAAAATACATTTCAGTTTCGTAAACAAATGCTTTATTTTAAATTGTTTCAGATCAAAAGGGTTTTAAAATCTCGAGATAAAACAGACTTTCCTGCAGTTCAGTGACGAGCTGAATATCAGTTCTGTTCAATCATTTACAGCTTTAAAAACAAAGACAAGATTGAACAGAGCTGTAATGTTCTGTGGCGTCGGGTCGCAGTGCTTCTGATGAACAAACACTGTGAGAATAAACTTCAGACGAATCAGAGAACATTATAAATTATGTTAATTTGCAGACACTGGATGCAGCTGATTGGCCAGTAACAGAAAATCATTGAAATCGCATCATCTCTCTCCAGATGTGTAGAAGTTTGTATTTTTTGTCTATTGTAAATAAAACAGTTGAAACAAAGAAGCGGTTTTTCCTCATTTCTTGCTTTTGTAAATCATAATTATGACATGAAAAGTCAAAATTATCACCTATTAAATTGGAATTATGACTTAAAAATCCATAATTATGACCTTAAAAAGTAGAAATTATTACGTAAAAGTAAAAATTTTGACAATTTCATTAAGTTATTAATGTTTTGATTATTGGTATATTTTTTCCCCACACTATGGAAGTCACTGGTTCGCATAGCTGTTTAAAACTTAAGGGCGAGTAAATGATGACAGAATTTAAATTTTTGGGCGAATTGACCTTTTAAATGTTCATTTCAATCCTTAATGAAGCTGAGAAAAGCTGTGTGTGTAAGAGTGAGTGTGTGTGTGCGCGTGTAAGTGTGTGTGTGAGTGAGTGAGTGAGTGCGTGCGTGCGGACCGAACCGGACACAACACCTGGGGTCTCATTTATAAAACTGCGTAGGAACCTTACTAAAAGTGTACGTGCGCCCGAAAGCCAAAAATGACGTACGCAAAAAATATTCAGACTTATAAAACCGTGCGTACGCCAGAACCTGCGCAGAATTCACTTTATAAATCCCAGTCAGCGGAAGATTGTGCGTACATGCATCTCCACCCGAAATAACCATATATGGAGCTTACAACGCTATGCAGCTATGCAGATCCTCATCTACATATCATTTGTATATGATTATTCATCCACGTGATAACGTTTAACAGTACAAGACACATTACATTATTAAAAATCATGTAGTTGCCTATCCTTGCCTTGTTTTTGAATAGCCTACTTAAATCAAATAGTGTAAAATACATTTCAGAGAAAGTTTTTCTCAATCTTTTCCACTGGCCGAATTGTATTTTTAATTGATTTATATTTTTAATGGAAACAGATAGGCCTTGGGCATTATTTGCACGAAACTATTTTCTCAGACAGGCTGGTATTATCATGATAAGCAATTATCTCTGTGGTTAAAACATTAAAACGCAGCACGCCACAGGAAAAGTGTTCAAAAACAATCGCATCCACAACTAATATTTCTATTGATTGGATTTGAACATAAAAAATGTTGTAACTTCTCAGTAATGATTTCATGTTTAAGTGTTAAAGTCCCTGTAAAGTCAAAATTAAGTATGTGTTCTGAGTTTGTCATACCACCGAAAAATGTGTTATTAGCCACCCAGCCCAATTTCAATGATTAAAAAAGCCGCCAAGTAAATAAAATAAGCTATCAAAATCTCGAAAAAATGAGCAGTAGTCTCAGCTCTCAAACGCTGGGGGCGTGTCCGCTGGCTGCGCTGAAACCACGCCCACTCGCGGGAAATATGACTCGCGCACAGCTCGTGCATGTCGGCGCGACGGGAGGATGAAGGCCGAAGCGGACAGCGGGAGATAGTCGGTTCGGCCCCATTCACCAGTAACAGCGGATTATCAGTGAATTCAAGTTGTCTCCAACGAAAGTAAACTATTCTGATCTCTACAGAGGTGGGTGTGGTGGTGATCATCAGCTTTCCATCAAGGTAACGTTAGCTCTTCACAAGATAAATCCACCTCTTCTTGATATGATCATTTTTCGGAAATTTAAATAAGGACACCGATCTGTTTTCTAAGTGATTGCATCCAGGGAATACGCATTTACATGACGAAGGCATAGCCAGAGCCGTGGGCATAGTAGCTAGCAAACTGTAGGCTGTCTGAAAGTAACTCGCGATTGAGCGATAGGCTTAGTGACTCCGTGCGTCATCAAGTAGGGGCCCAATCAAGCTCAGGGGGTCGCAGTGCGTCATCGAGCCCCCGTTTTAGCCCCGCCCAAAAAATCCGGCTCACAGCAAGGGTGAAAAACTGTTAAACGGTCTAACTCCACAATTTAGTACTTCACAGTTCTCAGTCTTTGTAACATGTTTTAGCAATACATTTCTAGCACTTATAATGTGTTTAGAATTTTTTTGTAGAATTGCCTTTACAGGGACTTTAAACTCCATTCATTTGAATGGCATATTTAATCTAAATGTTTATATCAGAAGTAAAACATAGTTTAAATCATTTTATTTAAACTGTTATTTGCGTCAGTTCCACTAAACGGCCCAACTCGCTCGCTGGCGCGGACATTTAAGAAGGGATGGATATTTGCTTCAAGTGACAGGCTTGGTGAGTGAAATTATATTTGTATTATCTTTCCGTATATGTTTAATTTTCTTTAGATTTTCTGTCTAAAAGTGACCAAAAAGACACTTAACTCCAGCTCACCATCGGTGTCGCCAAACTGCTCCATCTCCAAAACGTTCGTACGCATGGGTCAGAGTTTGCGTGCAGCTGCGCACATTTTCCCGTCAAGTTTGTTTTTATAAATCACAACTTATGCGTCGGAAGTGGCGTACGGCTCTTTCAGGGCCTGTTTTGTGCGTATGCAACGGTTATAAATGAGGCCTCTGAGGAGGGACCTGGAGAAGGTGTGTGTGTGTGTGTGTGTGTGTGTACAAATTTATACTGTATGCAACAGTTTTTTTATTTAGTTTTTTAGTTTTAGTAAAGGTTGAAAAATGTTCTGCACTGGACTATTTTTTATATTATCTCATTGGTTTTGCTTTTGATACATATGCTTTCGTAATATTAAATATTTCATGTATGGGATGCTGAACAGCGCGACACATCGCTCAACCAATGAGAACCGCCCAAATAGAATAAGCGCCCACGCTCATTGGCTTAACCTAAGAGTTCAAACGACGTCATTATGGGCAGTGAACCAATCAGGCAGTGGAACACTCGGATGTCCTGGCGGTAAAAACGAAGAGAGGATGTCAACAAAGTAAGAGTTTAGACAGAAGTTTAGCTTTTTTGTTATTATGATTAATAATGACAAAGAATTATTTTTACTGAACTATAATGTTTAATCCCCAACCTTAGTTGAGCAGTTACAAAACGAGAAACATCCAGGTAAGCGCGACAATTTTAACTTAAAGTTATGAGTGTTTTATATAGTGAATATCTTAACTTTACCTCTTATAACATTATATCAAATATCAATTACGTTATACCCTTTAATGCCGCGTTATTGTTATTATAGATGTCAGCGATGTGTGAGAGAACAGATTGCGTGTTTCTCTCATCTCTGGGTAAAGGAGACAATTTACATCAACAAGGTTTGAATATTTTAAATGTTCTTTGTCTGGACTTTTTTTAAAAAGGAGTTCATTTTTTATCCCATATTAAATGCATTATTTTGCGTAATGATTGTAAGATTGATATTAATGAGTCTCTCTCATCAGTTCTATCAGCGTTCCCGTTGTGTGAGATGATGGAGGAGGATCTGATCCAGAATCCTCAGTTCTGTAAACTTCTGGCGACTCTGTCCCAACATGTGGACCGAACCGGACTCACACAACACCTGAGGAGGGACCTGGAGAAGGTGTGTGTGTGTATGTGTATGTGTATGTGTATGTGTATGTGTATGTGTGTGTGTGGGGACCGAACCGGACTCACACAACACCTGAGGAGGGACCTGGAGAAGGTGTGTGTGTGTGTGTGTGTGTGTGTGTGTGTGTGTGTGTGTGTGTGTGCGCGCATGTGTAATGAAACAGTGTGTGTGTGTCCTCAGGCGGAGCGTGAGCTGCACTCTCAGAGGTTGGCGTGGCTGCGTGTGGAATGTGTTGATCGGGTTCTGCGAGAGATCGTCCAGGAGAACCGCTTCAGTAAAGCCTGCAGTTCTCAGACAGCGGAGGACAAGGTGCCGACATCAACGCCATCGGGGTTTAGAGTCAGTGTAGAGGAATCCTGACATAAGTGTAAACACTGATAATAATCATAAATGTTTCTTGATCATCAAATCATCATATTATACTGATTTCTGAAGGATCATGTGACACTGAAGACTGGAGTAATTCAGCTTTGTTCTCAGGAATAAATTACACTTTACTGTATATTCACATAGAAAACAGCTGATTTACACTGGAATTATATTTCACTATTTTTACTGTATTTTTCATCAAATAAACGCAGCCTTGGAGAGCAGAAGAGACTCATTTTTAAAACATAAAAAATCTTACAGATCCCAAACTTTTGAACAGCAGTGTGTATACACACACAGATATATTAGACACTAAAGGAAACCGTTAAAAAGCATCGTATAACTCAGTTTAATTACGTTTGTCTGTTTGCTTGTGCAGATCTTCAGCACACTGGAGCAGTGTGTGATGGTGGGTCAGTGTGTCAATCAGGTGGACATCAGTGAACATCACAGCGGCATTCTGGGACTGACGGCAGAAAGAGTCATGAGACAGATGCCTCCTGAACAGGTGTGTGTGTGTGTGTGTGTGTGTGTGTGTGTGAGAGAGAGAGAGAGAGTGAGTGTGAGAGAGAGAGAGTGTGTGTTTTTGTATGAGAGTATGTGAGAGAGTGTGTGTGTGTGTGTGAGAGAGAGAGAGAGTGAGTGAGTGTGAGTGAGAGTATTTATAGAGTGTGTGTGAGAGAGAGAGTGAGTGTGAGAGTATTTGTTTGTGTGTGTGAGAGAGAGAGTGTGAGTGTGAGAGTATTTGTGTGTGTGTGTGTGTGTGTGTGTGTGTGTGTGTGTGTGTGAGAGAGAGAGAGAGAGAGAGAGAGAGAGAGAGAGAGAGAGAGAGAAAGAAAGTATTTGTGTGTGTGTGTGTGTGTGTGTGTGTGTGTGAGAGAGAGAGAGAGAGAGAGTGTGAGAGTATTTGTGTGTGTGTGTGTGTGTGTGTGTGTGTGTGTGTGTGTGAGAGAGAGAGAGAGAGAAAGTATTTGTGTGTGTGTGTGTGAGAGAGAGAGAGAGAGGGTGGGTGTGTGTGTGTGTGTGTGTGTGTGTGTGTGTGTGTGTGTGTGAGAGACCGAGTGTGAATGTATTTAGTAAACAAATTTTTACAAACCGAAGTTGTGAACAAACAAATAAAAGTATAATGCATAAATAATGCAACAAAGTTTGTTTCTGCTGTAAATCAGATCTAGAAGAAAAGAGTGTCACAGTCCAGCTTAAGTAAGATCAGAGATGGTTCATTTCTGTTGTAAAAAATGTATTAATTTAGTTCATTTAACAAATAGTTATAAATGCGTTAAAAATGTATATTGCTCAACAAATGAGACCTTGTAAGGTGTTTTGTGATTGGCACAAGTTAATGTTGTTTTATTGTTATTATTTATATACTAGTATATTTTTTATGTACAATTGTAAGTAGCTTTTATTTTTTATACTCGTACTTAGTGAATTTAAGTTCTTTTGTCATTTTTATTAGTTTTTTTAATTACTTCTTAGGTTTAATTTATTTTTATTGGTAACACTTTAGTGTTTTCATTTGTTAACAGTAGTTAATGTATTAACTAACATTTATTCTTACAGCATTTATGAAACTTTGTTAATGTTGAGATTAACATTTTAGTTTGTTAAATTCCGGTTAGTAATTTTAGTGCTTCAACTTTAACTAAATGACAATTTGACATGTTGCTTTGGCATCTGACTGAAATACGTTTTTCATTTATTATTTATATATTTATTAATTTATATTAATTCATATTGTATTTTATTTCAGTTTTATTTCAATTAACCAAAAAAATTTTGTTCTTTTTTTTTTTTTTTTGGAAAGTGTAAAACTTTCAGGCTTTGTGATATTCAAAGCCTAGCAATAATTCCTTTAGCATAACACACAAAAGATTATTAAATTAAACTTTTCTGAAGAGTTACTTTTTTCTGTGTTATGGGATTATTACTGGGATTAAGCATGGATTATATATATGCAATGTGTTTGTTTGCTGTAAATACAAGAGTTTCAATACAAGTGCGATTACATGAAAAACAATATTTAATGTTCTCTTTTACTAAACAATATGGAAGATACTGGAATAGTAAATGGTATTTTTGTAAATGCAACACTTTAAATCTAATAATAGTGCAATAAACATTAAAATACACACTCTTAAAAGTATAGCCACAAATTATAAACATGTTAACATGAGACATGCATCACTGACCTGATCTATGTAAAGTTAAATGAAATATAACTTCTGTTGTAATGATGTAAAGCCAGTAAACGCTGTTGTTTTAATCTCGGTTTTTGCTGTTAAAAATATATTTTGTGAGACAAAAAGGAACCGCTTGAGTTTAAGCCGAGATGGTGCAGATTTTATTATTCATGGCGTACTTTACTACTATCTGAAACCATATTCCTCCGCACAGTCACGCAGAGCCGAAGCACAAACACAACAATGTCTTTGCGCAAAATGAATGCAAAAAGTCCCAAACGGCCCAAAAGTCACATTGTGCACCTTTTAAAGCTTTTATATCATATTTCTTCCTTCAGGACATTGTGCAAATGAAGCAGAGGTTACCATCAGAACTCCTGCGACACCTAAAGAGGAAGGCCATCAATATCCTGACGTACTATCAGCCCCAGTGGGGTAAGCTCTTCTTTATAGTTCAGTGATGAACTGTATTGAATTATTTATTAATTTTTTAATGATGAGATTAGGGATGCAGGATATATCGGTATCGGCCGATATCTGTTCATTTTTAATGTTAACGGCCCGATAAGAAAATTTGTCAGATTTATTAAAGCCGATAAATAATGTATTATCTCCTTCGGCTGAGACTCTTCAGATGCGACTGTTCAACATGATGATTATGAATTGCTTGAAATATGATTGAAATCACTTAAAAAAAGGAAAGTACAGTTAAATGCAGCGCAACTCTGTCATATCGGCTATGAGAACATCATTATAATTGTGTGTTTGGGACGTGGATTTTACTTGTAAGACTTTTGTTTTTGTAATCAGGCTTTCAAAAATGATATAAAAATTTGGATTTAGATTTATCGGCCGATATATCGGTTACCGGCTTGCAAATATAAAGAGTTATCGGTATCGGCCAAAATGTTCATATCTGTGCATCCCTAGATGAGATATTTTGTTAGTGCGCGGAGTAAGAGGAAAATGTGTTACTTCTTCCTTCAGAGAATGAAAGCGAGGGTCTGAGGAGTGTGAAGCTTTCTAAACTCCCTGAACTGCTGGACGGTGAACGAAAGAAAGCAAAGAGCCTCACTGAGAGAAACCGAGAGAGCGCCACGACACTGCAGAGACAGACTCACGCGTACCTGTCTGTGAGTCCAAAGCAACAACGTTTATGTCTCCACTGTCATGATCTGGATCGCTGCCAGACAACCTGTCAAACTCGTTCGATTTTTTTTTTGTAATGTTGCTTGTGTCAATAGAATAAAGAAGAGACGGAAAGCTGAGACTCTTCAGATGCGCACTGTTCAACATGATGCTTTTGAATTGCTTGAAATATGATTGAAATCCCTTCAAAACAAGAAAATACAGTTCAGTGCAAGTCGGTCATATCGGCCACATAAAATTATAAAGAGAACATTATTATTGTGTGTTTGAGACGTGGATTTTAATGGTGAGAATTTAGTTTTTGTAATCAGGCTCTCAAAACATATATATAAATAAATGTGGATTTAGATTTATCGGCCAAAATATCGGTTATCGGCTTTCAGATATCAAAAATTATCGTTTATCGGTATCGGCCAAAATGTTAATATCGGTGCATCCCTACAAACTATTCATTTTCAGATGTTAGAAATGTTCTCGCATCAGCAATATTTGACTACTCTTAAGGAATCTTTCATTAGGTTAAACCTAATATATTTTGAGTTTTTAGGAAAAATAGATATTGTTGTAATTTTTTTCACTATGGCAAGATGTTAAAAAACAAACTACTCTAGCAATGAGTTTTTGAGGTTGAGTTTGGCTTAAAATGAGGATGTCATATTTAATGTCAGTGTTTTATGATGGTAGATGCTCATGAAATTATATATGACGTCATTAGATTGAGTTTATGCCAGGTTATTATGGTTACATTAACTAGGGATGCACTGATATAAAAAATTTGGCCGATATCGATAACCGATAATTCTAAATATTTGCAAGCCGATAACCGATATATTGGCTGATAAATCTAAATCCAAATTTTTATATAATTTTTGAGAGCCTGATTACAAAAACAAAAGTCTTCACCAGTAAAATCCATGTCTCAAACACACAATTATAATGATGTTCTCATGATAATTTTACAGACTTGTGCTGCACATGTTGCACTTTACAGTATTTTCCTTTTTTTGAAGTGATTTCAATCATATTTCAAGTTATTCAAACCCTCATGTTGAGCAGTGCGCATCTGAAGAGTCTCAGCTGAAGGAGATTATTTATCGGCTTTGATATATCAGCCAAATTTTCTTATCAGGCCGATAACGATAACATTAAAAGTGAACATATATCGGCCGATACCGATATAGTGGCCGATATTTCGTGCGTCCCTAACATTAGCAGTGTTTGCTTTGACAGGAGCTGCTGAAGTGTATGAAGATCCTTCAGTGTCTCCTCCTGGATCTCAGGCTAAAGGCTCAGAGAGATCTAGACCGGAAGAAGATCGAGTACTTCGAGGCCAAGTGTGAGATTGGTTTGCAGAAGATAAGGTGCGGTGATCATTGCAGATTTGGCTTGTGCTCTGAAATGTAGTTTTAAGGGCATCTGCATGTTGATAACGACAAGCTTGTTCCTGCAGGGCCGAGATGCTTGAAGTTCAGCTGGACACCTACACAAGAGACAAGATAGCAGCTCACAAGAAAATAACGTGAGTTGGGTTTTCACAGGAGTCGCTGTTTTATTGACACTATTTACCTTTTTTAAAGTCCCCCTGTGGTGTAAATCAAGCTTTTAATGTTGTTTATGTGTCTATGTGGTGTTTTTAATCTGCTTTAAGACAAAGCATGTGTAAGTTCATAAGTCGACACCATTGCTGAGTATTTCCTCCTTAAAACTGCAGTGAACCAAAGACAGTCTCAAAAACACGCTTTGAAATCGCTGGTGTTTCTGACGTCACAAACTACCTTGTAACCAATCAGATCAACGTGTGATCGTCAACCAGTGGATCTCTGAGCTGAGTGAGTGAGTGGAGGCGGGGCTCATTTGCATATTCATAGAACCGCGCATACTAAATGAGGCAAGGGTGTCGAGTTACATTCACGATAATGTAAGCCTTTTTTTCAAGGAAAAACGTTTAAATTAGAGCCCGACCGATATGGATTTTTGGGCGCCGATACCGATAAAAAAAAGCCAGATACCGATATATCGGCCGATATTATTTGTGTGTATATTACAATAAAGTAGCAATATTATTTATGTGTATTATAGTACAGTAAGTTTGGACACACTTTCCAATTGGTGTGTAGTGTACAAACTTTTGATGGGTACTGTATATAGAATACACAGTATAAACAGAATAAATATATAAACGTTTTGCAATGATATCTCAAATGTGGTGATCAAACACTTGTGTGACAAAGATATGTAATGGAGGCAGGGTGAATGATAGAATGAGAATTTGAGCTGTAACCAAACTAGTTTGCATTGCATTTTATATTATATTATATTCTAAATACTCTTCTATTTCTCTAATATCTACCAGTGGAGGAAGAACTCAGATCTTTTTAGTAAAGTAAAATTAATAATATCATAAATAAAACGTTTATAATTACATATGTACAGTAGTTTTATACTATTTTAAATAAGTATTAAGCAAAATGTACTAAACGTGAAACTAGGCTATAGGGCTGGACCCGAATATTCGTTCGGTGGGTTGGTATTCGATTTGAAAATTTGACATTCGAATATTTGTTGTTGGTTTTTTTTCACATCTGGGATCCCCCGCGAAACGGTTCTCATTCGTGCTTGAATAAGGCCGGCGACACACTGACTGCGTGGCATGGCAGTTTTTATTTCGGCTCCCATGTTAACAGGTTGGAGTTTGCACACTGCCTGCGTGAGACACGCGTCTCTCAGGCGCGGCTCGAGCCACGCGGAAAACGCGTGCATGCCAGAAATAGAACCGATGTGCAAGTCTTCTCTGGCAAGAGCGCAGAACAGCGGAGTTTGTATGGACGAAGTGCATGTCTGAGCTTGTGTTTTGGATTAAGCTGTGTTGCTTTGACATTGTGGAAAATAGAATAATAGAAACAAAATGTATTAGCCTTTTTACCCGTTATTATCAATCTAAATTAATCTCGTTTTTTAATTTAACTTAATTTCGTTTTTCTTTATTTAAATTTCGTTTAATTTATTTATTTAAATTTTGTTTTTCTTTATTTAAATTTCGTTTTTCTTTATTTAAATTTCGTTTAATTTCTTTATTTAAATTTCGTTTTTTTTATTTAAATTAAATTTTTCTTTATTTAAATTTCGTTTAATTTCTTTATTTAAATTTTGTTTTTCTTTATTTAAATTTCGTTTAATTTCTTTATTTAAATTTCGTTTTTCTTTATTTAAATTTCGTTTTTCTTTATTTAAATTTCGTTTAATTTCTTTATTTAAATTTCGTTTTTCTTTATTTAAATTTCGTTTTTCTTTATTTAAATTTCGTTTAATTTCTTTATTTAAATTTCGTTTAATTTCTTTATTTAAATTTCTTTTTTCTTTATTTAAATTTCGTTTTTCTTTATTTAAATCTACCCTTTACTGTGTCAGTAATTTTGTTAGTCAGAAAAATATTAGACTACCTTAAAAGTATTGCTTAATTTAACAGACCTGTGTGTGTGCATTTTATATCACTACAGTGTCCGTTCTCTGCCGCGTGAGGTGCACCGTTTCCGCTCGCGCTGTTCTGTAGTTTACTAAAAGTGTATTAATTCTGAAGGTGTCACGTCTCCATCTGGCTACTTTTAATGCAAAATGGCCCTATATAAAGTGTTATAATTACATAAATGATTGGAATATTGCTTGATGTTGTAACGTAGCAGAATGAGCTTTAACACTGTGTCTACACTGGACGCGGCTGTTATTTTTTTGCCACTTTTGCCAGTTCTTTGTAACAGCTCTTAGGTGCTTTATTGGCCTTAAATCACTGCATGCTGCATTTTTTTAAATATTAATTTATCGGCCGTTATAAATGCCGATACCGATAGTTAGGAAAATGCCTAATATCGGCCGATAATATCGGCTCGCCGATATATCGGTCGGGCTCTAGTTTAAATATGTAATTTTGGTGATTAAAGATGAGTTTTAAGGGATAAAAAGATTGACTACAGGGGGAATTTTGAATGAAAAAGCTTTTTGCAATTATTGGATGGCAGTCGTGCTAGAAATGTTTTGTTCACGCATCAACAGCACAGACTAGATTTTAGATTAAGAAACCATATCATTACCGATTAAATTAGAGGAATTCATATTGTCAATCCAGAGCTTTGTGTCACAGCTGTGCATAAAATAGACACTGAACAGTCAAAACTAGAGATGTACGATATATCAGCCACTATATTGGTATCGGCCGATATATTTTTTAATGTTATCGTTATCGGCCCGATAAGAAAATTTGTCTGATATATTAAAGCTGATAAATAATGTATTATTTCCTTCAGCTGAGACTCTTCAGATGCGCACCGTTCAACATGATGATTATGAAGTGCTTGAAATATGATTGAAATCACTTTATAATATAGTTCAGTGCAACATGTGCAGCGCAAGTCTGTCATATCGGCTACAGAACATTATAATATATCGGTTATCGGCTTCTAAGTATAACTAATTATCGGTTATCGGTATCGGCCAAAATTTTGAAATGAGTGCATCCCTAGTCAAGGCGTCCCATTGGAGAAGCGTATGTCTGTTTTCTGGTCACTGATTTCGCCCCAAAACTTAAAATAGCCACAAATGTTCTACTCGTAATGATGATGATGATGATAAATCTAACTTTATCTGGACAATAACTTTATTCTAGATCTGCTGTAAAGCCAAACAATCTCTGTTACTGTAATCTCCTGTTATCACTGTAAAGCTGCTGTGAAACAGTCTATAGTGTTATAAGCGCTGTATAAATGAAGGAGACTTGACTTAATGAATGCATGCTGTGGTCCAATGGCAGCTCTGTATACAGTGTCAGCGTTCGAGATGATATGGCAAGCCGTTTTAACTTCTATTAATTTCCAGGATATGAATTCTTGATATCAACAATTCAATTTTCACTAGGTCAAATTATGGTTACTGATATCAGGAATTAGATTTATACTAGTAACAATGGCAATTTTGATATCAGAAATTACATTTCCACTAATTAAAATGCTCATTCTAGATATCAGGAATTGAATTTCAACTAGTAAAAACTATAATTCTTGATATCTGCAATTGTATTGTCACTAGTGAAATGTCACCATAGGCTGCCATTCAAAATCACCTGTTGATATCAAGAATTGATTGCTTACTAGTTGAAATTCCGAGTACACACATCAGCTTTGTATTTCTTACTAGTAGAAATATCATTTTTGATATCAATAATTACATTGTTACTAGTAAAAATGTCTATTCTTGATATCAACAATTGAATTGCTACTAGTAAAAATGTTAATTTCTGATATCAATATAATTTCAGATATCTAAAATGGCTTTCATACTAGTAACAATCACATTCATGATACCAGAAATTAAGTCACTAGTGAAAATTGAGTTATTGATATAAAAAATGAACATTGTTACTAGTAGCAGTTCAATTGTTGATATCAAGAATAGACATTTCAACTAGTGACAGTTTAATTCTTGATATCAAGAATAAAGGTTTTTACTAGTAAGAATTGTATTTCTGATCTGTGACATTGGAATTTCAACTAGTAAGAAATAAATTCTTGATATCTGTAATTGAATTTCAACTATTCTTGATATCAACAGGTGATTTTGAATGGCAGCCTATGGTGACATTTCACTAGTGACAATACAATTACAGATATCAAGAATAGTTGAAATTCAATTACAGGTATCAAGAATTAGTATTTCTGCGAGTGATGACGTCATTAGGCGCGTTTCCATTACACATTTGCGCAAAACTTTTGCGATTTTATTTTTATAAATTATTATTATTTATTTATTTATTTTCTAAATGTCGACAAAAAACGATTGCGAAATGACGCCGTTTCCATTAACTGATGTTATGCGACTAAAACTTCATTAACTTCCATTAACTGATGTTATGCGACTAAAACTTCATTAACTTCCATTAACTGATGTTATGCGACTAAAACTTCATTAACTTCCATTAACTGATGTTATGCGACTAAAACTTCATTTTTTCCTCTCGCGATCAGTAAAATCACTCCACAAACCGTGCGTGCGTGCGTGCGTGCGTGCGTGGTTTCCAAGCAGTAATGGTGAGGAACGACCCTTATACTGTGAGCGGCACATATGAGGAGTTTCTGGGTGTTTCTCCCTCAGATCTGCGTCGAGGTCTTTGATTGTGGCCTTTATTTGAGGTTTAGAATCCATTATTCCTGTAATTCTTTTGTCTTATATGAATTTCTGTCCTTCCTGAATCCGTCCTTCGGATGAGACGTTAAACCGAGGTCCTGACTCTCTGTGGTCATTAAAAATCCCAGGATGTTCTTCGAAAAAGAGTAGGGGTGTAACCCCGGCATCCTGGCCAAATCTGCCCCTTGGCCTCTGTCCATCATGGCCTCCTAATCATCCCCATATACTGACTGGCTTCATCACTGTCTCCTCTCCACCAGTAAGCTGGTGTGTGGTGGGCGTTCTGGCGCCATATGGCTGCCGTCGCATCATCCAAGTGGATGCTGCACATTGGTGGTGGTTGAGGAGATTCCCCCTTCCTTGTAAAGCGCTTTGAGTGCAGAGAAAAGCGCTATATAAGTGTAACAAATTATTATTATTATTATTAATTTAATAAATAAAAGAGCTCTGTCTCGTATTCTGTCCACACACACCGCGTCATCTACGTCAGGTGACCTATAAATGTGCAAAAACTGTTTCCATTGCAGATTTGCAATATTTCTTTTTCGAATTGCCTGAAAAACCTCCTCATGCGAGCGGGAACACTGGTTTGCGATAAATGGGAGTTTCTGCGAAATTGACGTGTTTCCATCGGGCGTATTTTCAATTCGCAACTTCAATTTGCGCAATTTGAAGGGTAATGGAAATGCAGCTACTGTTGATATCAAGCACTGTAACTAGTGGAAATGTAATTCCCGATATCAAGTATTATCATTTGATCAATTATCTTATTAATCAATGAATTCATCCGCTATTATCTTGCCCTAATCAGTGTTGCGTCTGTGATTGTCTCAGGGAGAAGCTGAACGCAGAGCTGAGGACCTCTGAGATGGACAAGCAGGCGGTGGAGTCGAGGCTGGCGTCCTTCGAGATCTACGGCAGAGACTTCGAGGCTCTCGCTGAGGAATACTCTCGCCTGCAACAGGAGATCGCCACCAAATCCTGGGCTCTGAAGGAGTTCTCCACATGAGGGTGTGGATGATGAAAGCTTGCCCTGTTCGTCTGTTGTCCTGTAATGAATATTGGTTTTTGCATTTATTTGTTATATTGTTGACCGTGTAATATTGTTAATTTAGTCATTAATCAGTGTCACTCAGCAAGTTTAGGTTTAGGCAAAATTGACTGTCAGCTGCTGTTAATACATTAAAAAATGTTTGTCTTGATGTTATTTTCTTTTTCTGATATTTGTCTCCAACGTAGTATAATCTGAAATATTCTTCTGAAATATTGGTTCCAATACATTTTTGAAAGAATTTATTTAGGGTATTAATAAGTATAATTTGCCGGTCCGGATTTTGCAGGTGTTTTTTTTTTTTTTTTTTTTTTACCTCATGGTCATATATTCCTTGTAACTTTTACTTTAAATTTAATACATACTTTATTTTTTTAAATAGACACATTTTAACTAAACACATTTTATATGTAGTTAAATAAGATCATAAAAAAAGTTAATTTTTGAAATGTACATTCTTATTTAAATTTTTTTTTAATTAATTATATATATATTATATACTATAATCTATATGTTACGTTAATAAATACAAATTCCCATTCGAAATATATATAAAAAAAGTTTTATATTTGAATAGAATCAATAATAAATTAATTATATTCAAATAAATAATAAAAAGTAACAAAAATATACAAGCACATACATTATATTAAAATAAAACCTAAGAAATATTAAAATAAGTAAAATCATATTAAAATAAGTATATATACAAGTTAAATGAATTAAGAGGAGAATAGATGATTGGATGAATAAGTTAATTTAATTATATATTAATATTATATCATTAGTATATTGTATAGAAAAGACAAGTGCATCATTAATGTGCCATATTATATTATATTTATTACGTTCCTCCACGCCTGTATGGGTCGCGCTGTGAGACGGAAGTGACGTGTGATCTAGACTTACGTCAACTTCCTCTTTCTGCACAGAGCTGTTTGTAGTTAGCAGTGCTAGTTTTATTTATTTATCAGCGAAATGGATGTGGTTCTGTATATCGTGGCTGCGATTATTCTGCTGGTTCTGATCGTGTTTGCTGTGAGAGTTCGTGGACGGACGGAGGAAGGTGAGTGGAAATATGGACATTAATACAGTAATGCGACAGAGCAGCTGTCATTAATAACCTCATATTACTGCTCGAAACACTGGTGTTAAACTCAGAATCTCAGAAAAAGAACATTTACTTAGTTTAAAGTATTTATAATATTGCATACGTATTAATACTGTGTGAGAAAAGCATTTTGCTTTCACAATAAATATCATTCCAGAGCTGATTTACTTTTAGTTTTCACTTTTGCATCTTAAAAACTATTTTTGTAAAATCTTTTATTCCCTTCAAAATGTCCATGAACCTCCTAGAACACGCGGGAAAGTTTAGAGGAAAACGGTGTACAAATGTACTAATAAAAAAATACTAAAATAAATAAGTAAATTAATTATATTAACATAATAAAAAGATTAAATAAATAATAAAATTAATTGGTAAAATAAATATAAAATGTATTAAAATAAATAAGTAAATAGATTATATTAAAATAAATAATACAAAATATTAAAATTAATATGTAAATAAATTGTTTATAAATATAAATTTTTTAATAAGTTAATAGATTATATTAAAATAAATAATACAAAAGATAAAAAATAAGTTAATAAATTATATTAAAATAAATAATAAAAAATATTAAAATGAATATGTAAATAAATTGTTAAAATAAATATAAACAATTTAAATAAGTTAATAGATTATATTAAAATAAATAATAAAAAAGATTACAATATATAAGTAAATAAATTGTTAAAATAATTATAAAAAATGTAAATAGGTTAATAGATTAAACTGAATATGTAAATAAATTGTCAAAATAAGATTAAAATAAGTAAATAGATAAGATTAAAATAAATAATAAATAATATTAAAATAAGTAAATAAATTATACATACAAAATTCAATGATATTGTTATGATTACATAAATAATTTGATTAAAAAAAATAAATACTAGAGAAAGAATAATACATCTAACAGCACAGCACTACAGTGAGGAGAGAAAAAAAACAATGTAACTTAATTAGAAATTGATTATAACCATAGACTGTAAAAATGTAAGTTTTAAAAAAGTAATGAAGTGTAGTATGTAGTGTGTGTTTATACACAAACATCTCTAGCTGTGTTTGGATGGGTCTGAACTCTTGTGTCTTCTTCTCCCAGCGGACCGTGAGGACCGCCGGGATGTGGCGTCTCGATCCGTGTCTCGTCCGCAGGCTCCAGAGGAGCGTCCCGTGGGAATGCCCCGCCGCCGGAGAAACCTGCACACCCGAGTGAGCGCCCAGCGGGCACAGCGGGCATCAGACAACGGTACTCGATCAGCACAGTCATTCATAAACCACTGCGCTCCACACGCAACACTGTAACAGTGACAATCAGCACAGTCATTCATAAACCACTGCGCTCCACACGCAACACTGTAACAGTGACAATCAGCACAGTCATTCATGAACCACTGCGCTCCACACGCAACACTGTAACAGTGACAATCAGCACAGTCATTCATGAACCACTGCGCTCCACACGCAACACTGTAACAGTGACAATCAGCACAGTCATTCATGAACCACTGCGCTCCACACGCAACACTGTAACAGTGACAATCAGCACAGTCATTCATGAACCACTGCGCTCCACACGCAACACTGTAACAGTGACAATCAACACAGTCATTCATGAACCACTGCGCTCCACACGCAACACTGTAACAGTGACAATCAGCACAGTCATTCATGAACCACTGCGCTCCACACGCAACACTGTAACAGTGACAATCAGCACAGTCATTCATGAACCACTGCGCTCCACACGCAACACTGTAACAGTGACAATCAGCACAGTCATTCATGAACCACTGCGCTCCACACGCAACACTGTAACAGTGACAATCAGCACAGTCATTCATAAACCACTGCGCTCCACACGCAACACTGTAACAGTGACAATCAGCACAGTCATTCATGAACCACTGCGCTCCACACGCAACACTGTAACAGTGACAATCAGCACAGTCATTCATGAACCACTGCGCTCCACACGCAACACTGTAACAGTGACAATCAGCACAGTCATTCATAAACCACTGCGCTCCACACGCAACACTGTAACAGTGACAATCAGCACAGTCATTCATGAACCACTGCGCTCCACACGCAACACTGTAACTGTGACAATCAGCACAGTCATTCATGAACCACTGCGCTCCACACGCAACACTGTAACAGTGACAATCAACACAGTCATTCATAAACCACTGCGCTCCACACGCAACACTGTAACAGTGACAATCAGCACAGTCATTCATGAACCACTGCGCTCCACACGCAACACTGTAACAGTGACAATCAGCACAGTCATTCATAAAACCACTGCGCTCCACACGCAACACTGTAACAGTGACAATCAGCACAGTCATTCATGAACCACTGCGCTCCACACGCAACACTGTAACAGTGACAATCAGCACAGTCATTCATGAACCACTGCGCTCCACACGCAACACTGTAACAGTGACAATCAGCACAGTCATTCATGAACCACTGCACTCCACGCAACACTGTAACAGTGACAATCAGCACAGTCATTCATGAACCACTGCACTCCACGCAACACTGTAACAGTGACAATCAACACAGTCATTCATAAAACCACTGCGCTCCACACGCAACACTGTAACAGTGACAATCAACACAGTCATTCATAAACCACTGCGCTCCACACGCAACACTGTAACAGTGACAATCAACACAGTCATTCATAAAACCACTGCGCTCCACACGCAACACTGTAACAGTGACAATCAGCACAGTCATTCATGAACCACTGCGCTCCACACGCAACACTGTAACAGTGACAATCAGCACAGTCATTCATAAAACCACTGCGCTCCACACGCAACACTGTAACAGTGACAATCAACACAGTCATTCATAAACCACTGCGCTCCACACGCAACACTGTAACAGTGACAATCAGCACAGTCATTCATGAACCACTGCGCTCCACACGCAACACTGTAACAGTGACAATCAACACAGTCATTCATGAACCACTGCGCTCCACACGCAACACTGTAACAGTGACAATCAGCACAGTCATTCATAAACCACTGCGCTCCACACGCAACACTGTAACAGTGACAATCAGCACAGTCATTCATGAACCACTGCGCTCCACACGCAACACTGTAACAGTGACAATCAGCACAGTCATTCATAAACCACTGCGCTCCACACGCAACACTGTAACAGTGACAATCAGCACAGTCATTCATAAACCACTGCGCTCCACACGCAACACTGTAACAGTGACAATCAACACAGTCATTCATAAACCACTGCGCTCCACACGCAACACTGTAACAGTGACAATCAGCACAGTCATTCATAAACCACTGCGCTCCACACGCAACACTGTAACAGTGACAATCAGCACAGTCATTCATAAACCACTGCGCTCCACACGCAACACTGTAACAGTGACAATCAGCACAGTCATTCATAAACCACTGCGCTCCACACGCAACACTGTAACAGTGACAATCAGCACAGTCATTCATAAACCACTGCGCTCCACACGCAACACTGTAACAGTGACAATCAGCACAGTCATTCATAAACCACTGCGCTCCACACGCAACACTGTAACAGTGACAATCAGCACAGTCATTCATAAACCACTGCGCTCCACACGCAACACTGTAACAGTGACAATCAACACAGTCATTCATAAACCACTGCGCTCCACACGCAACACTGTAACAGTGACAATCAGCACAGTCATTCATAAACCACTGCGCTCCACACGCAACACTGTAACAGTGACAATCAGCACAGTCATTCATAAACCACTGCGCTCCACACGCAACACTGTAACAGTGACAATCAGCACAGTCATTCATAAACCACTGCGCTCCACACGCAACACTGTAACAGTGACAATCAACACAGTCATTCATAAACCACTGCGCTCCACACGCAACACTGTAACAGTGACAATCAGCACAGTCATTCATAAACCACTGCGCTCCACACGCAACACTGTAACAGTGACGGCAGAGGAAGGCGTTACATTTGTAGTGAAGTTCATTGTTTTGGCAACACTTTACAATAAGGTTCATTAGTTCACAATCACATGAACTAAGAATGAACAACACTTCTTCAGCATTTATTAATCTTAGTTAATATTAATTTCAACATTTACTAATACGACTGGAAACAACACAGAAATACTGAGTGAGAAAAGCATGTTTTGCAGTGTTTGAATAATTTTGTCCACCACTGTACATCACAGAACAGGTTTTCAGTGAACTTGAAAGTGTTTATCTCTCTTCAGAGGACAGTCCTGTGGAAGCCGATGAGCATCAGGAAGACGGGCCAGCGTCTGAAGAACGACCTCAAGCCACCGGGAAAGTGGGAGCGAAGAAACAGAAGAAGCTGGAGGAGAAGCAAGCGCGGAAAGCTCAGAGAGAGGTCACAACACCACTGCCACTGTGGAGTCAATCCTGCATTCATGTTTATATTATCTAGGCTCATTTATGTATATATTTGTAAAACACAATACATATTTGTTACTCCTCTGCGTTTCCGCTCAGATTGACCTTTGTATTATTCGCACATTGCTTTCTGTTTGTTTGCGAGTCGAGTTTTCCTTTGCAAAGCAGATCGAGTTGTAAAATGTAAAATGCTGGATTTGTTTGTTTATGGCACAAAATTCACTCCATATGCTACGTCTCACGTATCAGACGTATGGTGATTAATGTGTGTGTGTGTGTGTTTTAGGCCGAGCTGGAAGAGCGAGAGGAGAGGAAGAAGATGCAGGAACTCCGAGATCAAGAGAGACAGAAAGAAGAGGAGAAGGAGAAACTGCAAGAGCAAAAACAGGTCATTTTGACAAATAAAGCTTTTCTGTTTGGCGACACTGCAAAACATGCTTTTCTTACTCAGTATTTTTGTCTTTTTCCAGTCCAAACATCTACAAATTCTTAAATCAAGATGCATTTACTAGATGAATGAAATGCCATTAGATATTATGTCTTGTTTACTAGGGAAATAAATCAAAATGGAAAGAATTGCTGCTTAAAAATATAAAATAAAAAATAATAATAATTTTAATGAAAAAAATTATGGGGGAAAAAAATAATGTTCATTGAAACAGAAACAATATTATTTTTCTGACCCCATTGGCTGATAATTTAGCTTGTTTTAAGCAACAACTCTCTTAATTTTGATGTATTTCCCCAGAAAACAAGATATAATTTCTAATGGCATTTTACTCATCTAGTAAATGCATCTTGATTTAAGAATTTTTAGATATTTGGACTGGAAACAAGACAAAACTAAGTATTTTTGTCTTGATTTAAGACTTTTAGGTATTTGGACTGGAAACAAGACAAAAATACCAAGTAAGAAAACACTTACTATAGTAAGTGTCAGAAGCGGGACTTTTATTTTGACAGCGCTGAGAACCCAGATAAGCAGAAGCACCAATTCTCTGTCTTCATCAGTTTACTGTCTTTGTCTAACAATGGAAATCAAACGCTATAATACGTTGTCCATATACTGTCGGCATGTAGTAAAAAACACATTTTAAAGTCGGCATGAAACGGGATTTGCGCTAGTCGTTTCTTCCCTATTGTGACGTATATCCGTTTCTGGAACAAGAACAAATGTAGGGCGGGGATTGATTTTGTCCGTGGGGAATTGATCACAAATTAATTCATTTTCAAATTATTTATTTTGTATTTTTAGGGATGCACGATATATCGGCCGCTATATCGGTATCGGCTGATATCGGTTCATTTTTAATGTTATCAGCCTGATAAAAGAATTTGCCCGATATATTAAAGCCAATAAATAAACGATTATTTCCTTCAGCTGAGACACTTCAGATGCGACTGTTCAACATGAGGGTTTCCAATTGATAGAAATATTAAAATCATAAAAAAGGAAAACACAGTTCAGTGCAACATGTGCAGCGCAAGCCTGTCATATCGGCTACATGAAATTATTATGAGAACATTATAACTGTGTGTTTGGGACGTGGATTTTACTGGTGAAGCTTTTGTTTTTGTAACGAGGCTCTCAAAAATGATATAAAAACTTGGATTTAGATTTATCGGCCGATATATCGGTCATCAGCTTTCAAATATAAAGAATTATCGGTTATCGGTATCGGCTGAAATTTTGATATCGGTGCATCCCTAATTATTTTAGTAAACATTATGTACAATACATATTAATTCCATTGCAGAAATTACGCATGTGTTATTTACTACCTTAAAATAGGGCTTTATTTTGACCTAATCGAACCAAGATATTGGCATTGGGCATCAAAAAATAACTTTATATGTGTAATTCACTGTGAAACTCATGTGTAATTCACTGAAAAACAGTCAGCTTTCCTGCTTAAATATCAGTGAATGTCTGTAAATGTCTCGTCCACAGGAGGATGAGTTGCGTCGTGCCAAAGAGGATCAGGAGAGGAGAGAAGAGGAGGAGTACCAGCGGATGAAGGAGGCGTTTGTGATCGAGGATCAGGGAGAAGCAGAAGAGCTGGACGAACAAGAGGTGTGTTCCTCAGATCATCTGTGGCCCTGTCCATCCGGTGCTAAAGTTACTCAGTGTTTAGAGACGGGAGTGAGTGTGTTTGCAACAATGTACCCGTGCAAACCTGCAAAGGTTGTAAAAGTTCATTTTAGGGTCATTCCTGGTTCATTTATTAAAGGAGTGAATTCTTTTTATCTTAATATTTTCCTTGAGGTTCATTTATAATTTTAATAGTTTTTTTGCATGAAAAACAAATATATATGTAGAAAAATGATTATTTTTAACCCTCATTCTGAGCCTCAGTCTGACATTATCTTTTTCTTTAAAGCGTGGCTCCTTCAAAGTCTCCCTTTAGTAAATAATTGTATCCCTTAAAACACCAAAATGACATATTTAAACGTTTTTTCTGTCCTGTCCATCCGATGCTAAAGTTACTTTGTGTTTAGTGACGGGAGTGAGTGTGTTTGCAACAATGTATCAGTGCAAACCTGCAAAGGAAGTTGGGTAACGCTTTAAATTACAGTGTCCTTGTTACATATGTTACATGTAATTACCATAGTAAATTATGCATAATTACATGCAACTAACCCTCAACCAAACCCTAATCCTACCCTAACCCTATAGTATTGCTTAATATTACTCAGTACTTAAATATATAATTACACTGTAACAATGACACCTTAAAATAAAGTGTAACCGTAAGTTGTTACATTTGTTGTAAGGTTCATTTATTAAAGGGGTCATGACATGGATTTTTTATTTTTTATTTTAATATGTTCCTTGAGGTTCACTTATAATTTTAATAGTGTTTTTCCAAGAAAAACAAATATATATGTAGAAAAATTATTTTAACCCTTTTTCTGAGCCTGTCTGAAATAATCACCTTTAAAGTCTCCCTGTATATAATCATTTGATCACCAAAATGACATATTTAAATGTTTTTTACCTTGAAAAAAAGGCTTAAAATATCTTGACTGTAACTCGACACCCTTGCTTCATTTAGTATTCGCGGTTCTATGAATATGCAAATGAGCCCCGCCTCCACTCACTCACTCAGCTCAGAGATCCACTGGTTGACGATCACACGTTGATCTGATTGGTTACAAGGTAGTTTGTGACGTCAGAAACACCAGCGATTTCAAAGCGTGTTTTTGAGACTGTCTTTGGTTCACTGCAGTTTAAGGAGGAAATACTCAGCAATGGTGTCGACTTATGAACTTACACAGGGTTTGTCTTAAAGCACATTAAACACACCACATAGACACATAAACTACATTAAACGCTGGATTTGCACCACAGGGGGACTTTAAGGCTTGTCAGTAAACGCCACTGTTGTGATTGGCTAACGTCACTGCACAGGAAACCATATCAACACCCACTCGCAATTGAAAACATTATCCATATAAAACCATCCACTGTCCCTGACGCTGGGATCTTCTGAAGTCTTTACAGAGACTCAAACCAGCTGGATCAACGTTCTTTCACTCCTGCATTTGTCCTGTTGTCGACAGACTCGAGCGTGTGGAGTCCGTCAGAAACTGAACTTCATTTCTCATGTCATGACCCCTTTAAGGCGAGACACTACAGGCGAGACGATCTGAATGTAAAGCAAAATCTATCAGATTTTAAAGTTATTTTGTGTTTTTCAGTCTCGCAACCTTCTGCAAGAGTTCATCCAGTACGTCAAGGTAAAGCGTGTCCGTTATACAGTCAGATTAAAGCTGTTGCATTCATATTAATGAGTTGAAAGGCAGCGGTGTGTTGAAATATGCCTTTTATGATAATACACTATAAAGTATGATATGCTGTACTAATGAAAGATATTTTATTATAATTGTCTCTTTTTATTTGGAACTTGAATGATGCGCTTAAAGCAAACGATCAGATGATTATGGAAGCTTGTTTCCGCCACAGAATAAAACATTTTAAAAGATAATTGCGACTTTTTATCTCACAATTGCGAGTTTACATCTCACAATTCTGACTTTATTTCTCAGAATTGCGAGATATAAAGTGAGAATTGCGTGAAATAAAGTCGCAATTGCGTCTTATAAAGTCAGAATTCTGACTTTTTCCCGCGATTGCATGTTTATATCATGCAATTCTGACTTTATATCTCCCAACTGCGTGTTATAAAGTCAGAATTGCGAGATATAAACATGCAATTCTGAGAAAAAAGTCAGAATTTCAAGTATGTTTCTCACAATTGCGAGTTTATATCTCATAATTCTGACTTTATAACACGCAATTGCGACGTTATATCACGTAATTGTGAGATTAAAAAGTCAGAATTGTGAGATTAAAAAGTCGCAATTACCTTTTTATTTTCACTCTGTGGCGGAAACAAGCTTTCATAGATGATTGATATCAAATTAATGAATCAGTCTTTTTTATGGAATCCAAAACAGATTCTGATTCAATGAATCAATTCAAAGGTGTTGAAAAGTAGTAAAATAGGCACATTTGTACAGAACTGTGATGCACATCTGGTGTAAATCTAATGTGAAGCATACATACAGTCAAACCATAAGTATTCAGACACCAGATATCATTTTTGATATTTTTTTCCTAGTGTGATCAGGGCACTATAGTTCATTTATGAAAGTGAGGAGAGCAAAATAAAGTAAATTGTGACACATTATACACCACAACTCTTCATACAGAGACTACCAGTGACATTCATACAAATGTGGGACCAAAAATGATTGGGACACTTTGAGCTGATCATGTTTTGCTGAAGTGTTTTGTCTTTAATTGCTAATGCTCTTTTTACACACAGACTGAACACAATGAAGCATTGCTTGGTGATTGGTTGAGCTAAACTGGTATTCTCTAATTGTGTAGTTAAATTTAACAGCTGACAGATATTCAACATCATTCATGTGTGAGACAGTCTAACAGAAGGACGGACAAAACCAGTCAAATATCAACTGAGTTCTGCTCATATTTTATTACCATTTTCTAAACTATAGCGAATAAACTGTGATAATGTGAGAAATGTTGAAGGCGTCTGAATAAACTCTGGTTTGACTGTATGTTCTGCTACAACAAGATATATTTATGGCACTTGTATTCACTTCTATCTCAGAAATCGAAAGTGGTTTTGCTGGAGGACTTGGCGTCTCACTTCGGCTTGCGCACACAGGTCAGAGTTCAGGGCCACAGTTTTGACTTCTGAACACATCTGAGAGCTTTAAGCTGATTCATGCCATGTGTTTCTTCACGTCAGGATGCTATTGCCCGACTCCAGGACCTGATCGCAGACGGTTCCCTTACAGGTACGAGTGTGTGACTTCATCCTGATGCAAAACACACACTTTACACCATTACAGCAGCTCCTCAACCTTCCTGTTTTTTAGAGATGCACGATATATCGGCCAACATGTCGGTATCGGCCGATATTTTTAATGTTATCGTTATCGGCCCGATAAGAAAATGTGTCTGATGTATTAAAGCTGATAAATAATGTATTATTTCCTTCTGCTGAGACTCTTCAGATGCAAAGTTCAACATGATGGGTTTAAATTGCTTGAAATATGATCGAAATCACTTTTACAAGCATAAGTCTGTCATATCGGCTACATAAAATGATCATGAGAACATTATAATTGTGTGCATGGGACACGGATTGTAATGGTGAGACTTTTGTTTTTGTAATCAGGCTCTCAAAAATGATACACAAATCTGGGTTTAGATTTATCGGCCGATATATCGGTTATCAGCTTTCAAATATAAAGAATTATCGGTTATCGGTATCGGCCAAAATGTTGATATCGGTGCATCCCTACTGTTTTTATAATACAATACAGGGTTTCTGCTGGTCTTAAAGTCTTAATTCATACGTTCACAAATTATGTCCAAAAAAAACAAATGTGGGCGGGGCTTGAATTTGTCCATGTGGAATTGATTGGATGGTTGTGGTTTGCTGTTGGTGGATCTGATGTGAGTGACAGGTTATAGCCCCGCCCTCGTCACCAGAGAAGAGATTAAGATAATCTGTTGTGTTTCTCCAGGAGTGATCGACGACCGAGGGAAGTTTATCTTCATCACGCCGGAGGAGCTGAACGCTGTGGCTCAGTTCATCAAGCAGAGAGGACGAGTGTCCATCACTGAACTCGCTCAAGCCAGCAACACCCTCATAAACCTCACGCCCGACATCCAGAGCACACCCGCAACATAAAGGCCTTTTCTTCTCGTCACGAGGACTTGTGAATCAAGAGGGATGCAGCGTATCATTTATAGTCTGTCATGTCAGAACTAAAAAGTATAAGAAGTAAAAAAATATAAGAAAGGAAACTTAATATCTCACAATTCTGACATTATTTCTCACAATTCTGTTTAAATCTCACAATTCAGAGTTTATACACTGCAAAAAATGCTTTTCTTATTTAGTGTTTTTGTCTTGTTTCCAGTCCAAATATCTAAAAACTCTTAAATCAAGATGCATTTACTAGATGAGTAAAATGCCATAAGATATTGTGTCTTGTTTTCTGGGGAAATCAATCAAAATTAAGTGAGTTGTTGCTTAAAACAAGCTAAATTATCCACCAATGGGGTCAGAAAAATAATGTTAATTCAAACAGAAACAATATTGGCAGATCATTTTGCCTTTTTTAAGCAAAAACTCACTTAATTTTGATTTATTTCCCCAGAAAACAAGACATAATATCTAATGGCATTTTAGTCAATTAAATGTACTAGTAAATGCATCTTGATTTAAGATTTTTTTTTTATATTTTAACTGGAAACAATAAAAAAATACTAATAAAAACAGTTTTTGCAGTGTCTCTCACAATTCTAATAAAAAAAAAGTCTGAATTGTGAGTTCTAAACGATTATAAAGAATAAATCATTTTTAGTCATGAACAAAAAATAGCAAATCCCTTTTTTATTTTTTATTCCATGGCAGAAACGAGCTTTCATACAGAGCCATCGTTCAGGACTCAAACCTGCGGTGATATTTGCCTTATTTCAGCGCAGAGGAATCATTTTCAGTGCTTGAGAAGGAGATTGTATTTCTTTAGTCTCACTGTATCACTGTAGTTTTGATTTTCATAGTATATTTTTCTAGCAAGGATCAAGTCTACAATATTTCATGCACTTATAATGTCTGTTATATGATTGGTTAAGGCCTTTATCACAAACAACTGAAAAAGTCATGGATGTTTATTGGTCAGAAACTGGGAACCCTGTCACTGTGGACTGTCCTGTCCAATAAAAAGTATCACAAAAAAATTTACATTTATTGTAATGACAATTTAAACATGTAATGCTTTTATTGTTTATTTTTCCTTAAACTAGCTGGTCGTTTTTATTATTTTGATTCTCCACTGTAGTATCGAATGAGAAACGGAAAGCATGCATATGAGAGAGGACTGCTTTATTCCCGGCAGGAATTATAATTGTTTACTGGTTGTTTGGCTTGTGACATTAATTTTCGTGAAGCACAACTTTTCTATTTGCACATCATTTTTGTATTGGTTTTAAAGATTTAAAAATACAGCCAGGGTTTATATGTAGTATAGGATATATTATACGTTAGGATAAATAGAAAAAAAATAAAATAAAATCAAAAGAATTCCGAGTCAGATGTCTCGTGTTGTGCATGTGTGCGTCGAGCCTCTAGAGGGCGCTGTGTGAGCGGAGCTGCGCATGCGCAGTGTTCCTCATCTGCTTATGTTGTTGATTCGTTCCGTGTTTTAAACCGCCACGATGAGCTTTTATGCGCTGGAGATTTAAATAACGCGACCAGAAGACATATCGTTCATCTTTATCCGTGTCCAGCATGAGAGGTGCAGAAAATAGACGCTTTGTTTAGCGTAGAGAATGTTTTATAGCGGTTATAATGTCATGAGCGATTCTTCGACTGCCAAGGTGAGAAACGTCGTTTTCATTCGGTGACGTCACGCGGAACTCTGTCAGGTATTATGTAAATTTAATCTCTGTTTTGTTTTTGTTTTCCTCGAATGGTTTGTAATGCTTAATATCGCATTGAATGAGGTAGTTACGGTCCTGAGACCGGGGCTACTTGTCACGTGATCTGGACCAAAGGGCAGGGTTGTCACGTGGTTGTTTTATGTTGTGATCTTGTAGTTTATTAATTACGTTACATTCTCTCTAGGTTTTAATATATATATATATATATGTGTGTGTGAGAGAGATTTTAAGGTTTGTGTCTAACTAATAAAAAATAAAATAAAAACCTACCCTGAGAAATATTCCATAATATTCACTAATGTGACAACTAGCCCCAATCTTCTACACAAGTGCACTTTATGTGTGTCACCAGACAGTAATATTGCTGGTGTTTCTGTTTTCTGTTTATGAGGAACCTTAAACGCTCAAAGTGTGCAAAAGCATTGGAATTCAGTGCATAAGATGCATGACATGTGCATTTTTTCCCTTGAATTATTGTTTCCACACAGAATGTGCTGCTTTTAAATCCCATCTTTCACTCAGCATGACCCTGGCGTTGACCCCTGCGGCCGTGTGCCAGTGCTTCACTCTGGTGTCGCTGTGCACGTCCATCGCAGACCCAAACTGGATCCAGGTCCAGAACTCCTCCAATCCCGACAGCAAACTCATCTACGGCGTGGCCTTCACGATAAACGCGTACCAGAACCGCACAGACACAGGTTTGACCCGATACTTCTGGATTTTCCTATAAACACAGTACTTATGTAAGATAGTGATTAGTGACATCACAAACCCTAGAATTTACATAAACCCCGCCCCCTGAACACGATTCATAGATTATCATGACAGAATATGCTAATCAATGACTAGAAGATAACTACACATAAGCTACATAAATCTAACCATTCAGAAATGTCCTGTTGCTTCCAAGGTTATTTTCGTAAACGAAAACTGAAACTAAGACTAAAACTATTGGTCAAAAAACATTTTCGTAAACTGAAATAAAATTAGAAATTTATAATAAATGAAAAACTAAAACTAAACGAAACTAACAACAGTTACTGAAAAACTAACTGAAATAAAATAATAATTAGCAAAAATAAATAATCGTTTTCGTATTTAATAAGCTCTTTACTTTGGTGGAAAGTCTGACCTGTGGCTGTTTAGGGAAATGCCTGTAATGGCGCTTCACACACACGTGAAGTTGCTGAGGCGATTAACCGCTGTCCTGTGACGCGCTCAATGAAGGACCAGCGAACACATCACTAGTCTTAAGTGGCTGTTCTTAAAGGATGCGTCCGTGGCAGTGGAATGGGAAATAATAACTCAAGGTAATGAGACGCAAGTTGAACTTCTTTTAACTTGAGCAAAGCGTTTTTAGAATGTCCTTTCATTTGCGTGCGAGACGCGGGTGCAACAGCAAAACAAGTCCGTCAAGCACAAACATACCTTTAATGTGGTGATGTCATGCTTTCATGAAGGTTGACAGGCTGAAAGGTGCTGTTGTTATCTTTGTTTTTACAAAAGATTTTCTGCTAATAATATTGTTATCCATGTGGAGACATGTCCACTCACACACACTCTCACTCTCTCTCTCTCACTCTCTCTCTCTCTCTCACTATCTTTGTTGGGATTCTCCATAGATGTAATGGTTGTTATATTGTACAAACTGTATATTCTGTCTCCTTACACTAAACCGACCCCTAAACATACCCATCACACACACACACACACACACACACACACACACACACACACACACACACACACACACACACACACACACACACACACACACACACTAACCCGACCCATCACACACACACACACACTAACCCGACCTCTAAACCGACCCATCACACACACACACACACGCGACCACACACACACACTAACCCGACCCATCACACACACACACACACACACACACACTAACCCGACCCCTAAACTGACCCATCACACACACACACACACACACACACACACACACACTAACCCGACCCCTAAACCGACCCATCACACACACACACACACACACACACACACACACACACACACACACACACACACACACACACACACACACACACACACTAACCCGACCCCTAAACCGACCCATCACACACACACACACACACTAACCCGACCCATCACACACACACACACACACACACACACACACACACACATACACACACACTAAACCGACCCATCACACACACGCGCACACACACACACTAACCCGACCCATCACACACACACACACACACACACACACACACACACACACACACACACACACACACACACACACACACACTAACCCGACCCATCACACACATTTTCAAAAAAACTCATTCTGTGTGATTTAATTTAGGCCCACAGTGACACAAGTCCCCATGAGTGTTTGTGCATTCAGGTGTAAGTCCCCACCACGTTAGAAAAACATGTACACACTCACACACTGCATAGATACTTCATTATTTAATCACACTGGCTTCACAGCAGGTTGTCAGATTAATTTAGCTGTTTTTTTGTTGTATGTACCATGCAGTGTCACTCTGAAAAAAGCGTCACTCTGCGTCTCGCTTTGGAAGTGTTCTGTTTGCTCTGCTAAACTATAATTACTAAAACTAAAACTGAAACTAAATAAAATAAAAACTAAATAGAAATGTATTTGCTAAATAAAAACTAAACTTAAACTAACAAAACCATTAATGAAACTAACTAAAACTAAACTTAAATTTAAAGCAAAATTGAAAACGATATTAAAATAAAAACTAATTTAAAAAAGCAAAACTATAATAACCTTGGTTGCTTCTACATGTTGTCACTTCTTCTTGAGTCTCTCCATCATTGACTCCGGTTTGAACATAAAAGGCTAAAAGTTTGTGAAATTTTCAGAACGCAAGCTCTTGAAGCTCCGCCCCCTGTGCCGGGAGCAGCAGCTCATTTGCATTTAAAGGGACAGACTTTTTGCTCACCCTCAAAAAGTGACAATTTTAACATGCTGTATAAAAATATCTGTGGGGTGTTTTAAACTAAAACTTCACACACACACTCTGGAGACATCAGAGATTTTACATCTTGTGAAAAGGGCATTATACCACCCCTTTAATTTAAAACCCACAATCACAATGAAAAGCCTCTAGTCTAAGGCTACGTCTACATTAATCCGGGTACATTTGAAAACGGCGTTTTCGTTTAAAATCGCTCTCGGTCCACACTTGCGTTTTCAGGCGTTTTCCGACATCATCTCGCAGGTCTTCTGACAGGATCATTTTATTTAGCAGAATATCTCTTCATTCCCTGAAGCGTCCAGGTCGCACTCACTCACCGTTATATGTTTGGTCTAAAATGCTAAAACTGCTGTCATGTGTTACCGCCGGACAGCAGATGTGAGTAAACATTTCTGTCATGTTTGCAGGACTGTGATATGAAGAGTGTGTGAAGTAACAAATTTTAGTAGCAGTGTGAAAGTGAACAGCACATAACAGGCACAATACCGGTATAAACATGAATTATACTGAACGTAAAATATGCGTCACATGACTAAACTTACGTCATCGTTCTTAAATACCTCCGGTTTCACAGTCCACACTACAACACGAAACAGCGTTTTTCAAATGTATCTGCGTTTTCAAAAAGCATAGTTTTCATTAATAAAAGGCCGTGTCAGTGTGGACGGGCGGAGGGACGAAGCGGAGAGAAAAAGATGCGCTTTCAAACGAAAACGTATTAGTGTGGACACGGCCTCAGATGCTGATGTGTTGTTGTCAGAATAACTCCGGTTGGCATGGCTGTGCAGAAGCGATAAATAATTCTGTATTATACATTTTTAAGGCCAGACAAGTAGTTTGTTGAGGTCAATTTGTAAAGAAAGACTACACACCTGCGCACTGATACACATGTGCACGCCGGCAGCGTTTTTGAGGTTTGCGCAGAGATTACCTTTTTAAAAATTGTAAAAAAAATTCCCTCACCTTCAAACTTTGAAAACCGCCTTACGTCCTAACCAGACGTGATGCGATAAGATTCCAGCGACAAATAATGTGTCTGTCCACACTAGACGCGACGCGAATGCGAGATGCTTCGAAATCAATCAAAACCCACAGCCAATCAGAACAGCGTGTGGGCGGAGTCAGCCAATCAGAACAGTGTGGGCGGAGTCAGCCAATCAGAATATCGTGTGGGCGGAGTCAGCCAATCAGAACAGTGTGTGGGCGGAGTCAGCCAATCAGAACAGCGTGTGGGCGGAGTCAGCCAATCAGAACAGCGTGTGGGCGGAGTCTCGCGGCACCAGAGAGTAATCTCGACGGCACTCGCAAGAACATGGATAAGTCGCTACATAATCAAATTCACAAATATTACATTTAAACATTATTAAAAATACATACTGAGTTACTAAAACAATCTATGTCAAAGAATACACTTGTTTGTTCACAGTTTGAACGTTCTTGTTTCCATTTGTTTAATTTCAAGTTCTGAGGTGAATTATCCACTGTTGCTTTTACAGCCACAAAGCTGGAGCACTAAATGATGTTCAGAGTCACATGACACACTTTTAACATTAAATAAAGCACATAAACAGTACCTGAGATCATCATCGCCACACTTTGTGTTTGTTGTTCCAGCGCGACGTCACAGAAAAATAGAAACCGTTTCTAAAACAGAATCGTTGCGTGTCGCCGTCGCGGCTGGATAGGACAAACGCGTCGTGTGTAGTTTGGACATGGTGTTAGCGGCCACTAAGTTAATAACTAATGATCGTTGCGACAGAAGTGAATCAATCAAAACTAACTTTATCTGGACAATAACTTTATTCTAGAGCTGCTGTAAAGCCTAAACAATCTCTGTTACTGTAATCTCCTGTTATCGCTGTAAAGCTGCTGTGAAACACTCTATATTGTTAAAGCGCTGTATAAATGGAGACGTGACTTGTTCTGGTGTGTGTAGGTCCGCTGGGTGGATTGCACGGATGGGGAATGTGGCTCCTGTATTTGCTGGCCGCTCTCAGTTACTGCGCCGTCTTGTTTTCAAGCTTCTCATTCCTGATGGATTTCCTCGGAGCGTCTGTCAATCAATCCAAGCTGGTGACATCACTGCACGTCTCCACAGGTGACATCACTCAACCTGAACTCACTGCACGAGTGTAAAGGGAATCGTTCCTACAGTCAAACCAAACTTTATTCAAACACGTTAGTTTTGCTAAAGAATTTTTAGATATTTGGAAAAATACATCTTGATTTTTTTGAATTTTTTTATATTTGGACTGAAACGAGACAAAAATACATCCAGATTTTTAGAATGTTTTGATATTTGGACTGAAACAAGACAAAAATACATCTTGATTTAAGAATTTTTCGATATTTGGACTGAAACGAGACAAAAATACATCCAGATTTTTAGAATTTTTTGATATTTGGACTGAAACGAGACAAAAATGCATCTTGATTTTTTGAATTTTTAGATATTTGGATTGAAACGAGACAAAAATACATCTTGATTTTTTTTATTTTTAGATATTTGGATTGAAACGAGACAAAAATACATCTTGATTTTTTGAATTTTTAGATATTTGGACTGAAACGAGGCAAAAATACATCTTGATTTTAAAATTTTTTAGACATTTGGACTGAAACGAGACAAAAATACTAAGTAAGAAAAGCATTTATTGCAGTGCGCCAAGATGAATTCATCTAGCATCGCATTTCTTCTACTAATGTGTGTGTTTCGCTCATTTCAGCGGTCAGCTGTGTGTCGGTGCTGGGTGTGTGTGTGGCGTGCATGTGTGTGATCGAACACAACCTGCAGCGAGGGAACCCCGGATCTCAGCCGAACCGCATCCTGATCCCCGGGGAAAGCTTCTTCATCCAGATGTTGGGTTTGCTCTTCTCTCTCGCCGCGTGTGCTTTCACCATCAAGGCTCGGCCAGAACCCGTCAGGTCATGTGACTACCTGAGCGTGGGCGGAGACGACAGTGATACGGAACCTCTGATTGGTCGAGCTGAGAGGGAGGAGTAAAGTCGTATAGAGTTTAACCTTTATAAAGTAAAGAGGTTCACTTGATTTATGCACTTTATTTCTTATGACGGGAAACAAACGCGATCGGGCAAACACATGCAAAATTCGGCGTTTATGAAATTCAGGGTAAATTTGAGTTGAATTGGTCATACAGGATGTAGAATTGGAATGACAGGAAGTATTTATTTACTGAGTTACGGTTCAGAGAAATTCAAAACTTCACTGAGATAGTATGATACTGTAGTTTTTATAAATATTTTAAATTGTTTTGTTTTTTAATATATTTTCCATTTTCATTTTGATTTTTATTGTTGTAATTTTGTTTTGTTTTTATGTCTGTTTTTTTATTTCAGTTTTAGTTTATTTCAGTACATCACTTTGAACTAAATGAAAATGAGAAATGTTACTGAAATAAAGTGTTTGTTTTTTATATTTTTATTTTATTTTGTTAAAATAAATTCAGTTGTGTTTGTTTTATTTTAAGCAACAACATTTTTTGAATGCTTTAATTTTAGTTTCAGTTAACTATAACATAAATTTTACTAAGTTAAAGTTCAAAGAAATTCAAAACATTGAGAGAGTATGATATTTTTCATTAATATATATATATATATATATTTTTTTTTTTTCGTTTCCGTTTTCATTTTAATTATTTTTTGTTGTCATTTCTGTTTTTGTTTTTTTTATGTCTGATTTTTATTTCAGTTTTAGTTTGAGTTATTTCAGTACATCAAGAATTAAATGAAAATGAGATGTTACTGAAATAAAATACGTTTTTTTATATTACTTTAATATATTCATTCAGGTAATGTTTGTTTTATTTTAAACACCAACATGTTTTAATGCTTTAATTTTAGTTTCAGTTAATAACACTGAAACATATTTTGATAAAACACAATTAATTTGGACTAAATTACATTTGTTTGTTTATATTTGTCTGAATTAATTTGCCATTTTTCTCTAATATTGTTAAAGCAATTAGCAAACTTTGGTCCTGCAGCACCAAAACAAAACAGTTTGACTCTTATTTTGAAATGTCAAATTCTGGAAAATGAAGTCGTCTCTCATAATAATCCATAAAATCACATTTAATTTTTTTACAATAAGATTCACATTGACTTTCTAAGTGAAAAGAATCACAGCTGCTGTATATGAATTAAAAACAAATTTCATTCTAAAAATGAAAAATCAAATTTTTCTTAAAAATAGCCACATTTTTGTGTGATGACGAGAACATATTTATGAGTAATTCATAGTGAAAAATGAAATGTTTTGGATTTTATTCTATTTGACTTTTATGATTTTATTTTTATTTTTGCACGGTTAAAAAAATAAAGAACAATAGAATACAATGTGGGGGATAGGCAAAAACTGTAAGGACTTATATATTTATTTCACCTGAACAATATTTAATTAAATTAACTTCATTTACAATTCTGTATCCTGTTTGCTACTTCAATTATAATTCAGTTCAGTATTCAATATTGGCTTCACTTCAGCACTACTACTATCATTACTGCCAGAATTATGGGAAATGTAGTTTTTCTGTAAGTATGATCATTCCAACATGTCTTGAGGTGCTTCACGCAGTAAAACTCAGTTTACTCTCGGACCAAATACAGAAACCACTGAAGTCACACTCGGTTTGTTTCAGGGGTTTAAGAGCAGAATTACATGTGAACGCTCTAAATGAACCCCTTTATACTGAAATAAACTCAACAAGCCTTTATGCTGCATAATCATATTTAATATTCAATTTACATTGTGCATAAATAAGAGGAAATCATATAAAACTCAGTATAATGTTGTATCTGACCAGGTGTGAACCGAAAGTGGACTGAGACCCGATCAGCATTCAACTGGACTAAACTGAGATCAGAGTCCGCTTTCTAATGCACATACAGTGTAAAAGTTCTTATTCACTTCACTTAAAGGGTGAGTTTGGATCTTGTAAAGATGAAAACTAAGTGTAAAGTGTGAAAACTTAATACATTCAGGGCTGATTTCATCTCGCTGGCGTGATTTCTGTGGAGAAATGAATCAAACACCGATCCTCAGTGTGCCTTGAGCTTCCTGGAAGAACTTTTATTCTGTAACGTCACGTGTCTGAAAAGAGGTTTTAGAGCTGTTAAAGGGATACTTCAACCAAAAAATAAATACAAATTCTGTTATTTATTCACCCTCCGAGTTCTAAACCTGTATGACAAAAATGCTATGGAAGTCAATGGGGTCCAAAACCGGTTTGTTCAAAACATACTTCAAAATATCTTCTTTTGTGTTCAACAGAAGAAAGAAGCTCTTACATGTTTGGAACAACATGAAGATGAGTAAATAACTCTTAAAAAATAATATTAAAATTTTTATTTTTAGGTGCACTGTCCCTTTAAATCACCTGCTCCTTCTTCAGAACATCAACAGATAAGCGTTACATTTTCTAACAACATTTCTCTGATATCTTGATAAATCAAATGAATTCTGTCTCATACTGTATTTGTATTTCCCTCTTTTAAACAGAATAATATTGCACCATTCGTTGTCTGATATTGTTATTTCAGCGTAATTATGACGTGTTTCTGTCATCATGTTGTACAAACCTTTCTTTCTTCTCATCGAGGAAAAGATAATAAGCAAATATTGATTTAAATGTGATACAAGAGATTCAGAATATAATGCACAGATTGTTATGATATATTTAGAGAGTGTAAAATCTCATTTATGTGCATTTTTGAACGAATCTCACTGCATATTTCACAATAATCTTTCATTTTGAGACATGGTAAACACTGTGATTTCAAAAAAAATTGTTTAAAGAGGAAATACACAATCTTTGTTCATGTCTGGTGAAGCCATTGCATTTAATTGCGTGTAATACAAAAAAAAAGATCATTTCTTCATTGTTTCTTGTCCAAAGTTGAGCTTCAGACGTGTTAATGATCTGGACTGTTCACTAAACGAACCTTCATGGTAACAGTGCAATCATGGGAAGTCGTGCCTTAATTTCTCAGCTCTAATTAGACTCGTTCTCCTCCGTCACATGACACCAGCTTGTGCTCCAGTTGGATGGAGACCATCGCCATAGTAACCTTGAGAAGTTGTTAATGTCACAGATGAATTTGTGAATGGGGAGAGAGAAATATTAATGTGACGTTCATCAACGGCAGGGTTAGTGGTGGATGTCAAACCGTGATTAAGGTCTGAACGGTACAATAGAAATGATGTGGAATTGAAGGAAAGCTGATATTTGCACTGAAAGGACCGTGTTTATTATGAGGAGAAAACAATCTTCATCTCAAATGTGTCATGAGTTTGTTTTTAAAGCAATGCATATGCATGATATATATTCATTCTGATGATGTCATTTATGCCTGATGAATCTTTGCACATTTAAATTAATATAATGCTTTGAACAATACAACAATCTCACTTTATTTCCTTTATCTTTACTAATGAAAATAATATTGACAATATATTCTCACAGCATTTATTCATTTTTGTTAATGTCATTTAAGATACAGTTGTTCTTTGTTCATGTAAGTTAAAAAATACACCCATCTTTTTATTTTTAATAATGCAATTAATTACTAATTTAATAAAGATACTTAAAGTTGGATTCATGAAAAAAAAAATGTTTTTAGGAAAGTAAGATCAATTCTAACCCACACCAAAACAACAACAACGACATGGTAACACTTTATTTTACATTGTTACATTACTATAGTAATAACTAAAAATGATGCATAATTACATGCAACTAAACCAAACCTCAATCCTAACCCTATAAGTACATGTAGTTAATTATTATTACTTGGTAGTAAGTCCCCCTCTAGTCAATAACTTTATCCCTTAAGACTCATCTTTGATCACCAAAATGACATATTTAAAAGTTTTTTCCTTAAAAAATGCCTTAAAATATCTTGAATGTAACTCGACACCCTTGCCTCATTTAGTATGCGCGGTTCTATGAATATGCAAATGAGCCCCGCCTCCACTCACTCACTCAGCTCAGAGATCCACTGGTTGATGATCACACGTTGATCTGATTGGTTACAAGGTAGTTTGTGACGTCAGAAACACCAGCGATTTCAAAGCGTGTTTCTGAGACTGTCTTTGGTTCACTGCAGTTTTAAGGAGGAAATACTCAGCAATGGTGTCGACTTATGAATTTACACATGCTTTGTCTTAAAGCAGATTAAAAACACCACATAGACACATAAACTACATTAAACGCTGGATTTTCACCACAGGGGGACTTTAAATGTATAATTACAGTCTAATAATGACACCTTAAAATAAAGTGTAACCCACTTTACAATAAGGTTCATTTGTTAACATTAGTTAATGTATTAACTAACATAAACTTACCATGAGCAATACATTTGTTACTGTATTTGTTAATCTTTGTTAATGTTATAGTTAATAAAAAGTTTGTTTGTTCATGTTAGTTCACAGTGCGTTAACTAATGTTAACAAGATTTTAATAAAGTATTAGTAAATGTTGAAATCAACATTAACAAAGATTAATAAATGCTGTATACGTGCAGTTCATTATTAGTGTTAACTAATGTAGTTAACTAATGTTAACTAACGAACCTTATTGTAAAGTGTTACCGTTCAAATTATATGCGGGAAGGGGGCGTGGCTGCCCGCGTCCAAAAGGGGCGGGGTTCAGGTGGGTGTGTCTCTCAGCTGATGCGCGCGCGCACTTCATCTCCAACGCGGGCGTCAGCGGCAACGCATCGCGTTCGTTCGTTCGCTCGCAACGGCAGATCAGCATCCGAACGAACGGACAGACACACGGACTGACGGATCCGCGGTGAGACAGTGAGTATGTGTGTGTGTGTGTGTGTGATGGAGAGACTCGAGTCACTGGATGCTGCTGTTGTCATGGAGGGATGCGGATTCAGTGATGCATCATTTTGCATGAGCAGAAACACGCATTATGTAATGCGATCAGGTGAACGCTGGATCTTCATTGTGCATCCGTCGTTAAATGCACAATTTATGATGTTATTATGATAAACGCAGACTATTGAGCGCGTCGGTAACTGGTTAGTAGCATCACTAGGCCTATTCACTGATGCTGTTAATGCTTGTTAATAGATCATGTTGCGCGAGCCGCTTCGAAAGGTGAAGATGCGTTATTAGTGCATGTATAGTGAGATGTCATCTTTAAAGCACGAGGGCTGTGTGTGTGTGTGTGTGTGTGTGTACAGGCCTCCATCTCCTGTTTTTACTGTCAATGTAGTGTGTTTTTGCGGTGCGCGAGTCTGATGCATCAACCCTGCATGTTTACATTTATGCATCGCGTTTGCGTTTGTGCCATCGAGTTATAAGCGTATGCGGTGATTATTAAACAGTGTATCAGGGTATTTAAGTGTGTGTGTTGGATTTATGAAGCATGTGAGCGATGATGTAATGCCAGTGAGTGAGTGACTGTGGTAGTAGAGGCACGTGCCAGTGCTGATCTGATCCAGTAATGGTGGCTCTGCTGGACCAGTGATGCCACTGCACATCGTTTGCAATGGCATAGAGTTTATAGAATAGTAGAGCATGTGCACATTGTGTGCTTTTACAAAAAAACATTCTTTAAAGTACCTTCGGAGGGCTGTGTGAATAGCCTACCATGGTATACAAATATGGAAATCATCTGTGTTTATCAAAATGCCAAGATATATAAATATATGATACCATTATTACTGTACCATGGTACTGTCATGTGCTTGAGAACTGATCCGTTGAATGTTGCTATATTCTTACACTGTTCATTTTTAGGGATGCATGATATATCGGTATCGGCGATATCTGTTCATTTTTAATGTTATCGTTATCGGCCCGATAAGAAAATTTGTCTGATATATTAATTAAAGCTGATAAATAATGTATTATTTCCTTCAGCTGAGACACTTCAGATGCGCACTGTTCAACATGATGGGTTTGAATTACTTGAAATATGATTGGAATCACTTTAAAAAAATGAAAATACAGTTCAGTGCAACATGTCTGTCATATCGGCTACATAACATTATAATGAGAACATCATAACTGTGTGATTGGGACATGGATTTAATGGTAAAACAGACTTTTGTTTTTTTTAATCAGGCTCTCAAATATTATATACAAATTTGGACTTAGATTTATCGGCCAATATATCGGTTATGGGCTTTTAAATATAAAGAATTATCGGTATCAGCCAAAATTGTTATATTGGTGCATCCCTATTCATTTTATTGACACATTGTTACCCTTGCAAAGAAGTACTGGTATTGGGATCTCAATATGAGCTCTAATATTTCTCATCAGATGTTCTGAGCGGCTCACATTCATTTTTAGACTTTTAAAATATTTCAGTCTATTTCTTATTACCTTTTCTTTAAAGGGTTAGTTCACCCAAAGATCATCATTTACTCACTCATGTCGTTCCAAACACGTAAGATTTTCGTTCGTCTTCCGAAAACAAATGAAGATATTTTGTAATGAAATCTGAGAGATTTTTGTCCCTCCATTGTCAGTCAACTACCACTCTAACGCTTCAAAAAGTTCATAAAGAGATTGTAAAACTAATCCATATTAATTGAGTGGTTTAGTCCAAAATTTCTGAAGAGACTTGATGGCTTTATATGATTGAATTTAAGCTTTTATTCACATATAAACATTGATCAGCGAACATAAACAGAAACTCAACCGAACATGCTTGATGCACAAGAACAAACCTCTTGCTGAAGCTCAAACGTGCTGCGTAACACGAGAATGAACCTCATTGGTTCTTGCTGAGGCTCAAACATGCTGCGTAACACGAGAATGACCCTCATTGGTTCTTGCTGAAGCTCAAACATGATGCGTAACACGAGAATGAACCCCATTGGTTCTTGCTGAAGCTCAAACATGCTGCGTAACACGAGAATGACCCTCATTGGTTCTTGCTGAAGCTCAAACATGATGCGTAACACGAGAATGAACCTCATTGGTTCTTGCTGAAGCTCAAACATGCTGCGTAACACGAGAATGACCCTCATTGGTTCTTGCTGAAGCTCAAACATGATGCGTAACACGAGAATGAACCCCATTGGTTCTTGCTGAAGCTCAAATGTGCTGCGTAACACGAGAATGAACCTCACTGGTTCTTGCTGAAACTCAAACGTGCTGCGTAACACAGGAATGAACCTCATTGGTTCTTGCTGAAACTCAAACATGCTGCGTAACACGAGAATGAACCTCATTGGTTCTTGCTGAAGCTCAAACGTGCTGCGTAACACGAGAATGAACCTCATTGGTTCTTGCTGAAACTCAAACGTGCTGCGTAACAGGAATGAACCTCATTGGTTCTTGCTGAAGCTCAAACGTGCTGCGTAACACGAGAATGAACCTCATTGGTTCTTGCTGAAACTCAAACGTGCTGCGTAACAGGAATGAACCTCATTGGTTCTTGCTGAAACTCAAACATGCTGCGTAACACGAGAATGAACCTCATTGGTTCTTGCTGAAGCTCAAACGTGCTGCGTAACACGAGAATGAACCTCATTGGTTCTTGCTGAAACTCAAACATGCTGCGTAACACGAGAATGAACCTCATTGGTTCTTGCTGAAACTCAAACATGCTGCGTAACACAAGAATGAACCTCATTGGTTCTTGCTGAAACTCAAACGTGCTGCGTAACAGGAATGAACCTCATTGGTTCTTGCTGAGGCTCAAACATGCTGCGTAACACGAGAATGACCCTCATTGGTTCTTGCTGAAACTCAAACATGCTGCGTAACACGAGAATGAACCTCATTGGTTCTTGCTGAAACTCAAACATGCTGCGTAACACGAGAATGAACCTCATTGGTTCTTGCTGAAACTCAAACATGCTGCGTAACACAAGAATGAACCTCATTGGTTCTTGCTGAAACTCAAACGTGCTGCGTAACAGGAATGAACCTCATTGGTTCTTGCTGAGGCTCAAACATGCTGCGTAACACGAGAATGACCCTCATTGGTTCTTGCTGAAGCTCAAACATGATGCGTAACACGAGAATGAACCCCATTGGTTCTTGCTGAAGCTCAAACATGCTGCGTAACACGAGAATGAACCTCATTGGTTCTTGCTGAAACTCAAACGTGCTGCGTAACACGAGAATGAACCTCATTGGTTCTTGCTGAAGCTCAAACGTGCTGCGTAACACGAGAATGAACCTCATTGGTTCTTGCTGAAGCTCAAACATGCTGCGTAACACGAGAATGACCCTCATTGGTTCTTGCTGAAACTCAAACGTGCTGCGTAACACAAGAATGAACCTCATTGGTTCTTGCTGAAACTCAAACATGCTGCGTAACAGGAATGAACCTCATTGGTTCTTACTGAAGCTCAAACGTGATGCGTAACACGAGAATGACCCTCATTGGTTCTTGCTGAAGCTCAAACATGCTGCGTAACACGAGAATGACCCTCATTGGTTCTTGCTGAAACTCAAACGTGCTGCGTAACACAAGAATGAACCTCATTGGTTCTTGCTGAAACTCAAACATGCTGCGTAACAGGAATGAACCTCATTGGTTCTTACTGAAGCTCAAACGTGATGCGTAACACGAGAATGAACCTCATTGGTTCTTGCTGAAGCTCAAACGTGCTGCGTAACACAAGAATGAACCTCATTGGTTCTTGCTGAAACTCAAACGTGCTGCGTAACAGGAATGAACCTCATTGGTTCTTGCTGAAACTCAAACGTGATGCGTAACAGGAATGAACCTCATTGGTTCTTGCTGAAACTCAAACGTGATGCGTAACAGGAATGAACCTCATTGGTTCTTGCTGAAACTCAAACGTGCTGCGTAACACGAGAATGAACCTCATTGGTTCTTGCTGAAACTCAAACGTGATGCGTAACAGGAATGAACCTCATTGGTTCTTGCTGAAACTCAAACGTGCTGCGTAACACAAGAATGAACCTCATTGGTTCTTGCTGAAGCTCAAACGTGCTGCGTAACACGAGAATGAACCTCATTGGTTCTTGCTGAAACTCAAACGTGCTGCGTAACAGGAATGAACCTCATTGGTTCTTGCTGAAACTCAAACGTGCTGCGTAACAGGAATGAACCTCATTGGTTCTTGCTGAAACTCAAACGTGCTGCGTAACACAAGAATGAACCTCATTGGTTCTTGCTGAAACTCAAACGTGCTGCGTAACAGGAATGAACCTCATTGGTTCTTACTGAAGCTCAAACGTGATGCGTAACACGAGAATGAACCTCATTGGTTCTTGCTGAAACTCAAACATGCTGCGTAACAGGAATGAACCTCATTGGTTCTTACTGAAGCTCAAACGTGATGCTTAACACGAGAATGAACCTCATTGGTTCTTGCTGAAGCTTAAACGTGCTGCGTAACACGAGAATGAACCTCATTGGTTCTTGCTGAAGCTCAAACGTGCTGTGTAACACAGGAATGAACCTCATTGGTTCTTGCTGAAGCTCAAACGTGCTGCGTAACAGGAGAATGAACCTCATTAGTTCTTGCTGAAGCTCAAATGTGATGCGTAACACCAGAATGAACCTCATTAGTTCTTGCTGAAGCTCAAATGTGCTGCGTAACACGAGAATGAACCTCATTAGTTCTTGCTGAAGCTCAAATGTGATGCGTAACACGAGAATGAACCTCATTGGTTCTTGCTGAAGCTCAAACGTGCTGCGTAACACGAGAATGAACCTCATTGGTTCTTGCTGAAGCTCAAATGTGATGCGTAACACCAGAATGAACCTCATTAGTTCTTGCTGAAGCTCAAATGTGATGCTTAACACGAGAATGAACCTCATTGGTTCTTGCTGAAGCTCAAACGTGCTGCGTAACACGAGAATGAACCTCATTGGTTCTTGCTGAAGCTCAAACGTGCTGCGTAACAGGAGAATGAACCTCATTGGTTCTTACTGAAGCTCAAACGTGCTGCGTAACACGAGAATGAACCTCATTGGTTCTTGCTGAAGCTCAAACGTGCTGCGTAACACGAGAATGAACCTCATTGGTTCTTGCTGAAGCTCAAATGTGATGCGTAACACCAGAATGAACCTCATTGGTTCTTGCTGAAGCTTAAACGTGCTGCGTAACACGAGAATGAACCTCATTGGTTCTTGCTGAAGCTCAAATGTGATGCGTAACACGAGAATGAACCTCATTGGTTCTTGCTGAAGCTCAAATGTGATGCGTAACACCAGAATGAACCTCATTGGTTCTTGCTGAAGCTCAAATGTGATGCGTAACACCAGAATGAACCTCATTGGTTCTTGCTGAAGCTCAAACGTGCTGCGTAACACCAGAATGAACCTCATTGGTTCTTGCTGAAGCTCAAACGTGCTGCGTAACACCAGAATGAACCTCATTGGTTCTTGCTACCTCATTGGTTCTTGCTGAAGCTCAAATGTGATGCGTAACACCAGAATGAACCTCATTGGTTCTTACTGAAGCTCAAACGTGCTGCGTAACACGAGAATGAACCTCATTGGTTCTTGCTGAAGCTCAAACGTGCTGCGTAACAGGAGAATGAACCTCATTGGTTCTTACTGAAGCTCAAACGTGCTGCGTAACACGAGAATGAACCTCATTGGTTCTTACTGAAGCTCAAACGTGCTGCGTAACACGTGAATGAACCTCATTGGTTCTTACTGAAGCTCAAACGTGCTGCGTAACACGAGAATGAACCTCATTGGTTCTTACTGAAGCTCAAACGTGCTGCGTAACACGAGAATGAACCTCATTGGTTCTTGCTGAAGCTCAAACGTGCTGCGTAACACGTGAATGAACCTCATTGGTTCTTGCTGAAGCTCAAACGTGCTGCGTAACACGAGAATGAACCTCATTGGTTCTTGCTGAAGCTCAAACGTGCTGCGTAACACGAGAATGAACCTCATTGGTTCTTACTGAAGCTCAAACGTGCTGCGTAACACGTGAATGAACCTCATTGGTTCTTGCTGAAGCTCAAACGTGCTGCGTAACAGGAGAATGAACCTCATTGGTTCTTACTGAAGCTCAAACGTGCTGCGTAACACGAGAATGAACCTCATTGGTTCTTACTGAAGCTCAAACGTGCTGCGTAACACGAGAATGAACCTCATTGGTTCTTGCTGAAGCTCAAACGTGCTGCGTAACACGAGAATGAACCTCATTGGTTCTTACTGAAGCTCAAACGTGCTGCGTAACACGTGAATGAACCTCATTGGTTCTTACTGAAGCTCAAACGTGCTGCGTAACACGAGAATGAACCTCATTGGTTCTTACTGAAGCTCAAACGTGCTGCGTAACACGAGAATGAACCTCATTGGTTCTTGCTGAAGCTCAAACGTGCTGCGTAACACGAGAATTAACCTCATTGGTTCTTACTGAAGCTCAAACGTGCTGCGTAACACGAGAATGAACCTCATTGGTTCTTGCTGAAGCTTAAACGTGCTGCGTAACACGAGAATGAACCTCATTGGTTCTTGCTGAAGCTCAAACGTGCTGTGTAACACAGGAATGAACCTCATTGGTTCTTACTGAAGCTCAAACGTGCTGCGTAACAGGAGAATGAACCTCATTAGTTCTTGCTGAAGCTCAAATGTGATGCTTAACACGAGAATGAACCTCATTGGTTCTTGCTGAAGCTCAAACGTGCTGCGTAACACGAGAATGAACCTCATTGGTTCTTGCTGAAGCTCAAATGTGATGCGTAACACCAGAATGAACCTCATTGGTTCTTGCTGAAGCTTAAACGTGCTGCGTAACACGAGAATGAACCTCATTGGTTCTTGCTGAAGCTCAAACGTGCTGCGTAACACGAGAATGAACCTCATTGGTTCTTGCTGAAGCTCAAATGTGATGCTTAACACGAGAATGAACCTCATTGGTTCTTGCTGAAGCTCAAACGTGCTGCGTAACACGAGAATGAACCTCATTGGTTCTTGCTGAAGCTCAAACGTGCTGTGTAACACAGGAATGAACCTCATTGGTTCTTGCTGAAGCTCAAACGTGCTGCGTAACAGGAGAATGAACCTCATTAGTTCTTGCTGAAGCTCAAATGTGATGCTTAACACGAGAATGAACCTCATTGGTTCTTGCTGAAGCTCAAACGTGCTGCGTAACACGAGAATGAACCTCATTGGTTCTTGCTGAAGCTCAAATGTGATGCGTAACACCAGAATGAACCTCATTGGTTCTTGCTGAAGCTTAAACGTGCTGCGTAACACGAGAATGAACCTCATTGGTTCTTGCCGAAGCTCAAATGTGATGCGTAACACGAGAATGAACCTTATTGGTTCTTGCTGAAGCTCAAACGTGCTGCGTAACAGGAGAATTAACCTCATTAGTTCTTGCTGAAGCTCAAATGTGATGCTTAACACGAGAATGAACCTCATTGGTTCTTGCTGAAGCTCAAACGTGATGCTTAACACGAGAATGAACCTCATTGGTTCTTGCTGAAGGTCAAATGTGATGCGTAACACCAGAATGAACCTCATTGGTTCTTGCTGAAGCTTAAACGTGCTGCGTAACACGAGAATGAACCTCATTGGTTCTTGCTGAAGCTCAAACGTGATGCTTAACACGAGAATGAACCTCATTGGTTCTTGCTGAAGCTCAAATGTGATGCGTAACACCAGAATGAACCTCATTGGTTCTTGCTGAAGCTCAAACGTGCTGCGTAACACGAGAATGAACCTCATTGGTTCTTGCTGAAGCTCAAACGTGCTGCGTAACACCAGAATGAACCTCATTGGTTCTTGCTGAAGCTCAAATGTGATGCGTAACACCAGAATGAACCTCATTGGTTCTTGCTGAAGCTTAAACGTGCTGCGTAACACGAGAATGAACCTCATTGGTTCTTGCTGAAGCTCAAATGTGATGCGTAACACCAGAATGAACCTCATTGGTTCTTGCTGAAGCTTAAACGTGCTGCGTAACACGAGAATGAACCTCATTGGTTCTTGCTGAAGCTCAAATGTGATGCGTAACACCAGAATGAACCTCATTGGTTCTTGCTGAAGCTCAAATGTGATGCGTAACACCAGAATGAACCTCATTGGTTCTTGCTGAAGCTCAAACGTGCTGCGTAACACCAGAATGAACCTCATTGGTTCTTGCTACCTCATTGGTTCTTGCTGAAGCTCAAATGTGATGCGTAACACCAGAATGAACCTCATTGGTTCTTGCTGAAGCTCAAATGTGATGCGTAACACCAGAATGAACCTCATTGGTTCTTGCTGAAGCTCAAACGTGCTGCGTAACACCAGAATGAACCTCATTGGTTCTTGCTACCTCATTGGTTCTTGCTGAAGCTTAAACGTGATGCTTAACACGAGAATGAACCTCATTGGTTCTTGCTGAAGCTCAAATGTGATGCGTAACACCAGAATGAACCTCATTGGTTCTTGCTGAAGCTTAAACGTGCTGCGTAACACGAGAATGAACCTCATTGGTTCTTGCTGAAGCTCAAATGTGATGCGTAACACCAGAATGAACCTCATTGGTTCTTGCTGAAGCTCAAATGTGATGCGTAACACCAGAATGAACCTCATTGGTTCTTGCTGAAGCTCAAACGTGCTGCGTAACACCAGAATGAACCTCATTGGTTCTTGCTACCTCATTGGTTCTTGCTGAAGCTCAAATGTGATGCGTAACACCAGAATGAACCTCATTGGTTCTTGCTGAAGCTCAAACGTGCTGCGTAACACGAGAATGAACCTCATTGGTTCTTGCTACCTCATTGGTTCTTGCTGAAGCTCAAATGTGATGCGTAACACCAGAATGAACCTCATTGGTTCTTGCTGAAGCTCAAACGTGCTGCGTAACACGAGAATGAACCTCATTGGTTCTTGCTGAAGCTCAAATGTTCTGCGTAACAGGAGAATGAACCTCATTAGTTCTTGCTGAAGCTCAAATGTGCTGCGTAACACAGGAATGAACCTCATTGGTTCTTGCTGAAGCTCAAATGTGCTGCGTAACACGAGAATGAACCTCATTGGTTCTTGCTGAAGCTCAAATGTGCTGCGTAACACGAGAATGAACCTCATTGGTTCTTGCTGAAGCTCAAATGTGATGCGTAACACCAGAATGAACCTCATTGGTTCTTGCTGAAGCTCAAATGTGATGCGTAACACCAGAATGAACCTCATTGATTCTTGCTGAAGCTCAAATGTGATGCGTAACACCAGAATGAACCTCATTGGTTCTTGCTGAAGCTGAAACGTGCTGCGTAACACGAGAATGAACCTCATTGGTTCTTGCTGAAGCTCAAATGTGATGCGTAACACGAGAATGAACCTCATTGGTTCTTGCTGAAGCTCAAATGTGATGCGTAACACCAGAATGAACCTCATTGGTTCTTGCTGAAGCTCAAACGTGCTGCGTAACACCAGAATGAACCTCATTGGTTCTTGCTGAAGCTCAAATGTGATGCGTAACACGAGAATGAACCTCATTGGTTCTTGCTGAAGCTCAAACGTGCTGCGTAACACCAGAATGAACCTCATTGGTTCTTGCTGAAGCTCAAATGTGATGCGTAACACCAGAATGAACCTCATTGGTTCTTGCTGAAGCTCAAACGTGCTGCGTAACACCAGAATGAACCTCATTGGTTCTTGCTGAAGCTCAAATGTGATGCGTAACACGAGAATGAACCTCATTGGTTCTTGCTGAAGCTCAAATGTGATGCGTAACACGAGAATGAACCTCATTGGTTCTTGCTGAAGCTCAAACGTGCTGCGTAACACCAGAATGAACCTCATTGGTTCTTGCTGAAGCTCAAATGTGATGCGTAACACGAGAATGAACCTCATTGGTTCTTGCTGAAGCTCAAACGTGCTGCGTAACACGAGAATGAACCTCATTGGTTCTTGCTGAAACTCAAATGTGATGCGTAACACCAGAATGAACCTCATTGGTTCTTGCTGAAACTCAAATGTGATGCGTAACACCAGAATGAACCTCATTGGTTCTTGCTGAAACTCAAATGTGATGCGTAACACCAGAATGAACCTCATTGGTTCTCGCACGTCAAGCAAACATGCTTGTCCTTTCGTTTACCACAACTAATGTGTGAGATGATGAAGACTAAGTGCAAATCAAGCATGCAGTTATGATGCATGTTCAGTTTGATTAACATAAGTATCATCACATGAATTGAAAAAAAAAAAAAGTTTCTCATGCAATTTGTTTTCACAAATGTAAGCGGCCAAGATCAGAATAGAAAATTTCATTGATTTACTGTGATTTTGTGCCATTTCGAAACGGATGCCACATTAAGCTGAATGTAAACTCTGCCTAGTTTGCAGGATTTACAACCACAATGACAATTCAGAATCACGTCAGATTATCTGTGTGGTTGGTCAATGTTTAACTCCAGATAACACATTAATCAGGGTGCAGTTTCGCTGAAACAGATCCGTGTTGATGTTTACATGCGCTTCACGAGACTCTTCTGGAGAAGCTCTTTACAGTGTTTTTCTTTTATTCGTTGGCATGAGTCGGGTTTTTTAAGGAGGTCTAATAAACGTTTAACATGAGGAGGAAGCAGTTCTGCTTTTCTAATTCTCAAGGGACGCACGTATGTCGTTTATTCACAGCTATATTTCCTTTTTATATTTCCTTTTCTTGACCTGTCAGCATAATATCCATTTATTATGTTGGCTTGAGAAAGCCAATATTCTGATCTACTACTCAAGCTTTTTATTCTTCTTCTGAGACTAAAAGTTCTAAATGCATCTATCTATCTATCTATCTATCTATCTATCTATCTATCTATCTATCTATCTATCTATCTATCTATCTATCTATCTATCTATCTATCTATCTATCTATCTATCTATCTACAGTATTGATCTATCTACAGTATCTATCTATCTATCTATCTATCTACAGTATCTATCTATCTATCTATCTATCTACAGTATCTATCTATCTATCTACAGTATCGATCTATCTATCTATCTATATATCTACAGTATCTATCTATCTATCTACAGTATCTATCTATCTATCTATCTATCTATCTATCTATCTATCTATCTATCTATCTATCTACAGTATCTATCTATCTATCTATCTACAGTATCTATCTATCTATCTACAGTATCGATCTATCTATCTATATATCTACAGTATCTATCTATCTATCTATCTACAGTATCGATCTATCTATCTATCTATATATCTACAGTATCTATCTATCTATCTATCTACAGTATCGATCTATCTATCTATCTATATATCTACAGTATCTATCTATCTATCTATCTATCTACAGTATATATCTATCTATCTACAGTATCTATCTATCTACAGTATCTATCTATCTATCTATCTATTTTGATAAATGTGGTCTTTATACATGAAAATATTTACATCACTGTTCAAAGGTTTGGGGTCAGTAAGATTCATTTTGTTGTTGTTGAAAGAAATTAATATTTTTATTCAGTAGGGATACATGAAATTGATCAAAAGTGAGAGTAAAGATGTGGTTTTTTTTCTTTCTATTTATCAAAGATTCCCCAAAAATAAAATACATCACGATTTCCACAAAAATCTCTTTTCAACATTAAGCATAATAATCATAAATGTTTCTTGAGCATCAAATCATCATATTAGAATGATTTCTGAAGGACCATGTGACACTGAAGACTGGAGTAATGATGCTGAACATTCAGCTTTGATCACAGGAATAAATTACACTTTACTGTATATTCACATAGAGAACAGCTGATTTACATTAGAATAATATTTCACTGTTTTTACAATATTGTTTTGATTAAATACAACGCAGCCTTAGTGAACAGAAGAGACTCTTTCGAGAATTGTACCGACCCCAAACTTCATATATTTGAGGGTCGTTGCATGTAACTTCTGCTGGTGTGTTTGTGTTGCAGTGTGTGTGTGTGTGACCCGGCTCCCGTCTCCTTCATGCCCGTGTGTGTGGGCAGTGGAGTGAAGCGCTCGAGGCTCCTGGCATGGGCAGCGTAGGGAGCGGGGCCTCCAGTCAACGGCCCATCACCATGCGTAGCGTTGGCACCCGTACCACCCCGAACGGCCCGCTGGCACCGGCACCGGCCCCGGCCCTCGCCCCCGCCTCGACCCGCCGGCGCCTGGACGACCGAAGCTTCAGCGCCGACCGAATCCCCGGCCCGAACACCAAGACCAAAGGCGTCTGCGCCGACGAGAGGGATTACGCTCGCAACGCTAACCGGCAGCACACGGTCAACGGCGAGAGGCTCGTGACCAACGCGGTGTTCGCTAACGGCGCGCGCAGAGACGGGCACCGGCGCGGGGAGAGTCTGGATCTGTGCGGGAACAACGTCGTGTTGAACAACGACAGAAATCATCAAGCTCCAACGCTGCACAAGGACAAGAGCAAAACCAAACCTGATAATCACAATCCTCCCAACATACTGCCCGTCTCTGGGAAACTCGAGCATGCACAGGTACTAGCGTTCTTTCCTTTATAATTGTATCCCTTAAATCGCCAAAATGACATATTTAAATGTTTTTTTTTCTTGAAAAATGCCTTAAAATATCTTGAATGTAACTCGACACCCTCGCCTCATTTAGTATGCGTGGTTCTATGAATATGCAAATGAGCCCCGCCTCCACTCACTCACTCAGCTCAGAGATCCACTGGTTGACGATCACACGTTGATCTGATTGGTTACAAGGTAGTTTGTGACGTCAGAAACACCATCGATTTCAAAGCGTGTTTTTGAGACTGTCTTTGGTTCACTGCAGTTTTAAGGAGGAAATACTCAGCAATGGTGTCGACTTATGAACTTACACATGCTTTGTCTTAAAGCGCATTAAAAACACCACATACACATATAAACAACATTAAAGGGGGACTTTAGCTTATTCCCCGTATCCCCCAGAGTTAGATAAGTCCACACACACCCTTCTCATCTCCGTGCGTGCCGTAACTCTGTCTGACGCGCCCACCGCTAGCCTAGCTTAGCACAAAGACTGGAGGTAAATGGCTCCAGCTAGCATATTGCTCTCAATAAGTGACAAAATAACGCCAACATTTTCCTATTTACATGTTGTGATTTGTATAGTCACAGCGTGTACAAATAACAAGGTCACATGAGACACAACCATCTTCTAACCGTACACATACTGGGAACTATATTCTCAGAAGGCGAAGCACTGCTACTCTGGCGGAGCAATTTACTCCAACTCAGAGGAACTCTCTGCTCCTCGCCACAGGCTTCTCAGGCGCTGCGAGCAAATCTGCTGCTTTTAAAAGCTGGATTTTCACTACAGGGGGACTTTAAGCACAAATACACTTCATTTTGATAAATTTTTATGTATATATTTTGATACTTCAGTCATTTTGCTTCTCCAGTAAATGTATCTTGATTTAAGAATGTTTTAGAAATTGATGCTGGAAAACAAGACAAAAAACACAGAAGAAGAAAGAACATCATTAATAGTAAAATGTTAATTGTATATTTCATGCTGCCGTTTCTGTGGTTTGTCTCTCCAGACCAATGGCACGACTGACCAATCAGAGTCAAGTATTTCACAAAAGATCATGGCCATGACTGGAACAGGTTTAATGGTCCTGATAACAATAGCCACACTTGAGCTCCTCGCGGTCAGAAATGACGCATTGGAAATGAATGCGAGACGAGTTTCCTCTAGTGGAAGCGTTTGGTACTGCAGCCGAACAACATCTCACTGAGAGACCAGTTCTGGAGATATCAACCTCACATTTGAACACAACTTGTTTAGATTTATGGTTTTGATTTTCTCACAGTTTTAGAGTAAAACATGTTTAAAAATATATATATTTCATATAAAAATGTAAAATAGTATTTTTGCAAATTTTTCATAACAATAAACGTAAAATTCTGTAACTTTTTTTAAGTTCACTTTTAAAAACTTTTTTCTCTTCATCAATAATCTGCCAAGTGTCGTGTTTGAAAAGAGATCAAACTTCAGTCTGTCGCTCTAAAGCGTTCAAGATTTACCACAGTTTAAGCTGGACATTTAATGTTCAGGTCTATGCTCAAAAAGTGAATAAATGGATTATAAATACAGCGTAAATAATATAATTTACTACCATAAAATACACAATATTAAATGTAAAACATTATCGAACTAAAACATAGTACATTGAAGAAGAAGAAAATTCCGGTCATTTTTGACCGACACACGAAGATGTTTAGATGTTTGTGCTGGAAAACAGGACAGAAACCCTGAAGAAGAAAGAACATCATTATATAAATAAAATGTTATTTGTGTATTTAATGCTGCCGTTTCTGTGGTTTGTCTCTCCAGACCAACGACTCTCTGGTGCGTCCGTCGGCCTTCAAACCCGTGGTGCCGAAGAGCTTTCACTCCATGCAGAACCTGGTGTGTCCCCTTCAGACGGGCTCCGGCTCGGCTCCGGGTCCGAGTGGTGTCGGTGCCGGCGGGTCCGAAGCGGGTCCGAACCAGGACAGTCCCGGCAGCCGAGGAACACACACGGGCCCGGGCCTCTCGGACTCGGGGAGGAACTCTCTCACCAGCCTTCCCACGTACACCGGGTCCGGCTACGGTCCGGCTCCGGCTCTCGGGCCCCTCAGCGCCTCCACCAGCCACATCAACCGGCTCGGCACCGGAGTGCCGGATAAACCGGGCTTCCAGAACGGGCTCAGCGCGTCGGACAGCGGGCGCTCGTCCTCGGGGAAGAGCTCGTCCTCGTACCAGCGCCTCAGTCACATGAGCGACGGCCCCGGGCCCCTGAGACCCTCCCCGAACTCAGACGACGTCATCCAGGACCTCGAGGACCGGCTGTGGGAGAGAGAGCAAGAAGTGAGTGAGGTGACAAACTTTATATGATCCTTTTACACCCAGCCTACATGAAAGTCTTTATTTATATAGTCGTTCATTCATTCATTCATTTTCTTTCATTTTGGATACACCATTGCATATTTAATTTATTAAATTATATATATTTTTTTAAGGCTAAATGGCAAGTTAAATTCACTATTTATATGTTCATTCATTCATTCATTCATTTTCATTAGTTTTGTATAAACTATTGAATATTTAATTTATTTTATTCATTTAATTTATTTTAAGGCTAAATGGCAAGTTAAATTCACTCTATATTTAAAGTTGCTCTGAATAAAAGTGTTTGCCGAATGAGATTTACTGTACTTGCTGAAGCTTATTTTTACACTGTGCTTTTGTCACCACTAGAAACTGTTTATAATCAATGACAAAAATCAAGATTAAAAAACTTGACATTTTAATGTTTGAATTGGAGAATGGTGTTTTTTGCTTTTACATTTATTGTATTTAATTGTATGCATATATATATATATATATATATATATATATATTTTTTTTTTTATATATATAGCACATTTACAACAAAAATCAAAGTGATTTCAGAACAACAATTATTTAATTTATTTTATTTTGCATACACATTGGATATTTTATTTTATTTATTTATTTATTTAATTTTATTAATTTGTGAACCAGTGAATATTTTATTTATTTATTTTATTTGAATACACCATTGGATTATTATTTATGTATTTATTTTATTTTGCATGCACATTTTATTTATTTTTTATTATTTTTTATACACTATTTAATTTTTATTTGTTTATTTTAATTTAATTTGTATACACCATTACAGTTTTTATTTATTCATTTATTTTTATTTAATTTAATTAATTTGTATACACCATTGAATATTTTGTTTATTGATTCTATTTAATTTAATTAATTTGTATACACCATTGAATATTTTATTTAATTAATTAGTTTAATTTGAATACACCATTGGATAATTATTTATTTATCCTCTTTATTTTTGCAGACACCATTGGAATTTTTTATTTATTTAATATTATTAATTTTCTTTACTTTTGCATAGGGCATTGAATATGTTTTAATTTTTCATTGGATGAATTGCATTCATATAAATGTGTGAAGGTAAGTCAAAGCAAGTCAATGAATGCAACATTTTAAAATGTCCTTTTGTTTAACAGGGAAAAATTGTTACATTATAAATTAAACCGCCATTTTTATGGCTATAATCGAATCAGTTTTTATTGTTCCAAGAAGTTGCCAATAAGTTTATAAACATTGTATATGCATGTATACTACATGCAATTTTATGCTGTTGTAGCTTTAACAAACCTCTGGACAGATCCTGAGGTTTCCTTCAAATGTCAGTGTCAGTAAACCAGATGATGTGTTGCATTATGAATCTGACACATGGCATTTGAGAATGCACCTATGCCTGAAATGAAGAGTGTGTTGTGGTGTGTTTTGTCCTCGCCTCAGGTGATCCACATGCGGCGTAACCTGGACCAGAGCGAGGCGGCCATCGCTCAGGTGTTCGAGGAGAAGCAGCGCGTGTGGGAACGAGAGATGGAGGATCTGAGGCAGAACTACGCCGGCCGGCTCCAACAGGTGAACACAGCATTGGAAACGCAAGGCTAATTTTTCTTCATTTACATTTATTCATTTTTAGCATTAAGTAATGTATTTGTAATAAACACTTTAAAGGGATAGTTCACCCAAAAAAGAAAATTAGCCCATGATTTACTCACCCAGAAGTCGTACTAGGTGTAAATGACATTCTTATTTCAGACGAATACAATCGGAGTTATATAAAAAAATATATGGCTCTTCCAAGCTTTATAATGGCAGTGAATAGGTGTGTGTCTTTGAAAGTCCATCAAAGTGCATCTATCCATCATAAAAGTGCATCTATCATCATAAAAGTGCATCTATCATCATAAAAGTGCATCTATCATCATAAAAGTGCATATATCCATGATAAAAGTGCATCTGTCCATCATAAAAGCGCATCTGTCCATCATAAAAGTGCATCTGTCCATCATAAAAGTGCATCTGTCCATCATAAAAGCGCATCTATCCATCATAAAAGTGCATATATCCATGATAAAAGTGCATATATCATCATAAAAGTGCATCTATCCATCATAAAAGTGCATCTGTCCATCATAAAAGCGCATCTATCCATCATAAAAGTGCATCTGTCCATCATAAAAGTGCATCTATCCATCATAAAAGTGCATCTGTCCATCATAAAAGTGCATCTATCCATCATAAAAGTGCATCTGTCCATCATAAAAGTGCATCTATCCATCATAAAAGTGCATCTGTCCATCATAAAAGTGCATCTATCCATCATAAAAGTGCATATATCATCATAAAAGTGCATCTATCCATCATAAAAGTGCATCTGTCCATCATAAAAGTGCATCTATCCATCATAAAAGTGCATCTGTCCATCATAAAAGTGCATCTATCCATCATAAAAGCGCATCTATCCATCATAAAAGTGCATCTGTCCATCATAAAAGTGCATCTATCCATCATAAAAGTGCATATATCATCATAAAAGTGCATCTATCCATCATAAAAGTGCATCTGTCCATCATAAAAGTGCATCTATCCATCATAAAAGTGCATCTGTCCATCATAAAAGTGCATCTATCCATCATAAAAGTGCATCTGTCCATCATAAAAGTGCATCTATCCATCATAAAAGTGCATCTGTCCATCATAAAAGCGCATCTATCCATCATAAAAGTGCATCTGTCCATCATAAAAGTGCATCTATCGTCATAAAAGTGCATCTATCCATCATAAAAGTGCATCTTTCATCATAAAAGTGCATCTGTCCATCATAAAAGCGCATCTATCCATCATAAAAGTGCATCTGTCCATCATAAAAGTGCATCTATCGTCATAAAAGTGCATCTATCCATCATAAAAGTGCATCTTTCATCATAAAAGTGCATCTTACATCATAAAAGTGCATCTTTACATCATAAAAGTGCATCTATCCATCATTAAAGTGCATCTGTGCATCTATCCATCATATAAGTGCATATATCATCATAAAAGTGCATCTTTACATCATAAAAGTGCATATATCCATAATAAAAGTGCATCTATCCATGATAAAAGTGCATCTTTACATCATAAAAGTGCATCTATCATCATAAAAGTGCATCTATCCATCATAAAAGTGCATCTATCCATGATAAAAGTGCATCTTTACATCATAAAAGTGCATCTATCCATGATAAAAGTGCATCTATCCATGATAAAAGTGCATCTGTCCATCATAAAAGTGCATCTATCCATCATAAAAGTGCATCTATCATCATAAAAGTGCATCTTTACATCATAAAAGTGCATCTATCCATGATAAAAGTGCATCTTTACATCATAAAAGTGCATATATCCATAATAAAAGTGCATCTATCCATGATAAAAGTGCATCTGTCCATCATAAAAGTGCATCTATCATCATAAAAGTGCATCTTTACATCATAAAAGTGCATCTATCATCATAAAAGTGCATCTATCCATCATAAAAGTGCATCTATTCATGATAAAAGTGCTCGAAATGGCTCTGGGGGGTTAATAAAGGCCTTCTGAAGTGAAGCGATGCGTTCATGTAAGAAAAATATCCATATTTAAAACTTAATCGACTAAAATAACAAGCTTCCGGCAGACGGACGCACGCATCGATTTACGCCAAAAGAGTAACACTTGAACTTGACGTAATGACGAACGCGGTTGCCCAGCCCTATGTGTTTGAGCCGCGAGAGGCGTCAGTTGCCGTCATTACGTTGTGCGTCAAGTTCAAATGTTTCTCTTTTGGCGTAAATCAATGCGCAAGTCGACTTGCGTACGGCCGTCTGCCGTGATTTCTCTTTAGGTTTGAGACTTTGAGCTTTGTAACTCTGCAGATCTTATACTTGCACTAACAGCTACATAACACACTAAAGACACGCATCGTATGACCTCATATGACATTTATGTGACAAATCATATGACATTTAAGCATTAACTTACTTAACTTTGCATTGTTTAAAATGTACTGTTTTTCGTCCTGGAGAATGGACCAAATTTTACATTTTATTCAATAGACTTTTAGGGCCCTATTTTAACGATCTGAAACGCAAGTATCAAGCGTGAAACGCAAGTAACTTTGTGGGCGGATCTCGGTTGCTATTATACCGGCGGGATAAATGACTCTTGTGCCCGACGCAAATCTAGAATGTGTTGGTCTGAAGTAGCTTCATTATTCATAGGTGTGGTTTGGGCGTAACGTGAAATAAACCAATCAGAGCCTCATCTCACATTCCCTTTAAGAGCAGGTGTGCTTGTTCCATGGCGGATTGCTATTATAACGGCGGATTTGCCAGGATTTGCCAGGAGCGGTTCACAGCCGAGGAGACCGACGTTCTCGTCAGGGCCGTAAAACACAGAGAAGTGACATTGGGGATGGAGAAACACACACAAATTAGCTTCGGTTAAACAGGCGTATGATAATTTGGGTAAATGTGTAAGCTAGATTTATGCCTATTTTTCACATCTTCATGGACAACACAATGATTTCCCTCGTGTGGTAATATTTTTCCTTGTAATAATGTATGGTTTGCAAAAATGAGAACTGCTGCTTCTGTGTGTAGATGAGAGAAGCAAAGTGTGTGTGCGTTGTGCTCACGCTACATTATGGCCAAGCATGCGCCCTTAAAATAGCATCTGAATAACATGCGCAACGCCCCACTGACTTTAGACGAGGTTTCTCCTGGTCAGTGGAGGAATTGTTTTCTGAAACTGCAAAATAGCAGCAGGGAACGTTTGTGCCGGAACACGCCTCCTCTTTTCCCTGAACCGCCCCCGGGAGCGCAAGTTCATTCCCTAATTTACCGACGTGTGTCTGTGGAGGGAAAAGTCTGCTGTGCGTCGGGTGCAGAATAGGAATGATACATGCGTCAGTGTACAAAGTCAATTGTGCTGGGTGCGAGATAGGGCCCATAGACTTGATATTGTTTCTTATTCAAAAGTGGTGACGCACCTAAAGCATGTTCCCGCTTCCTGCAGGTGACCCGACGGGCCCAGCGCTCCCAGCATGCACTGCAGGCCCAGATCGGGCGTCTCCAGCAGGACAAGCGCCGGCTCCAGGACGAGATGACGCTCCTCCTCGCTCAGAGAGAAGAACTGGAGAAGAAGTGCTTGGACTTCAGGAAGGAACAGGCCGATATTCTGCCCCGACTCGAGGAGACCAAGTGGGAGGTCAGTCCGTCGGGATCAGTCGGCCGTTTGAACGAGCTGACTCACTCGTTAAGACATTTACCGCCACCAATCGCAGTTTTAGTTTCTTATTTAGAGTATCATTTCATTAAAAAAAATACTATCATATTTTGAGGATATTTTGCCCTGAAATTAACCATTCTGTCACCATTGACTCTCCCTCAGGTTGTATGACTCTTGCAGAACATAAAAGAAGATATTTTGAAGAATGTTCACCTGTAGACAATAATTGTATCCCTTAAACTCATCTTTAATCACCAAAATGACATATTTAAGCGTCTTTTCCTTGAAAAAAGATACGTCATACCTTAAAATATCTTGAATGTAACTCGACACCCTTGCCTCATTTAGTATGCGCAGTTCTATGAATATGCAAATGAGCCCCGCCTCCACTCACTCACTCACTCAGCTCAGAGATCCACTGGTTGACGATCACACGTTGATCTGATTGGTTACAAGGTAGTCTGTGACGTCAGAAACACCAGCGATTTCAAAGCGTGTGTTTGAGACTGTCTTTGGTTCACTGCAGTTTTAAGGAGGAAATACTCAGCAATGGTGTCGACTTATGAACTTACACATGCTTTGTCTTAAAGCAGATTAAAAACACCACATAGACACATAAACTACATTAAAAGCTGGATTTACACCACAGGGGGACTTTAAACTGAACTGTTTTGGTCTGTAAATACATCTAAATACCAAGCATGGCGGTTGTAGCCTAAAAGTTAATGTGTAATAAATTCTATGTTTAATTTAAAAAACGATCTCTTTTTTAAAGCTACTTTTTGTAATGTCTGTTTGATGCTTTTCTCATTTAACACAACAATGACTTTAAATTATCTTTTTGGGGTAATTTCTCAGCCAAATTTGATGTTATTATTAATTTACAAATAATTAGATTAGATTACACTTTATTAAAAAAATTTTTTTGAATTATATATATATTATATATATACACACATTTATTAAAAAAGTTTTTAAAATAAAATCACACACACACAAAATAAAATAATTTATTTATTATATTATATTTATTATTTATATATATATGGACTCTCAAGCAATTAATTTTTTTATGTAATTAATTACATGATGTTCCATTTAATGTAATTAATCGTAAATTAATCGCACATCAAATTTGGCCGAGAAATTACCCCCAAAATATAATTTCATTAAAGCAAATATTTTGTTAAATGAGTTTTTGTTTTTTTTAATTAGAGGTTCATAAACTCACTGGTGAAGCATCTGTCATATAGTGAAATATTTGTTGCTTTTGCTTTTGACTAAAAACTATTATTTTTAGTCATTTGATCTAAATAACCGGAGATCGTGTGTGTATATGTGTGTGTGTGTGTGTGTGTGTGTGTGTGTGTGTGTGTGTGCGTGTGTGTGTGTGTGTGTGTGCGTGTGTGTGTGTGTGTGTGTGTGTGTGTGTGTGTGTGTGTGTGTGTGTGTGTATATATGTGTATGTGTGTGCGTGTGTGTGTGCAGGTGTGTCAAAAGGCGGGTGAGATCTCTCTGCTGAAGCAGCAGCTTCGGGAGAGTCAGGCCGAGGTGACGCAGCGCGCCGGAGAGATGGTGGCCCTGCGGGGTCAAATGAAGGAGCTCAACGCCCAGCTGAGGGAGCGAGAGGAGAACGAGATCAGCCTCAAAGAGTCGTTCTGCACCAAGACCCTGGAGCTGGAGCGCTGCGAGGCCGAGCTGCAGGCCATGCTGGCCGAGGTACACACACATCACACAAGTGCTCGTCTCGCAGGCTTGTTTGTGTGACACACACTGCAAAACATGCTTTTCTTACGTAGTATTTTTGCAGCACAACACTCTTGTAGCCAATCAGCAGTAGGGGGCGTGTCCACTCATGATGGGGGAGGAGAGAGAGTGAGCCAGTCAGCAGTAGGGGGCGTGTTCACTCATTATGGGGGAGGAGAGAGAGTGAGCCAATCAGCAGTAGGGGGCGTGTCCACTCATGATGGGGGAGGAGAGAGTGAGCCAATCAGCAGTAGGGGGCGTGTTCACTCATGATGGGGGAGGAGAGAGTGAGTCAATCAGCAGTAGGAGGCGAGTCCACTCCTGATGGGGGAGGAGAGAGAGTGAGCCAATCAGCAGTAGGGGGCGTGTCCACTCATGATGGGGGAGGAGAGAGTGAGCCCATCAGCAGAAGGGGGGCGTGTCCACTCATGATAAGGGAGGAGAGAGAGAGTGAGCCAATCAGCAGTAGGAGGCGTGTCCACTCATGATACGGGAGGAGAGAGAGAGTGAGCCAATCAGCAGTAGGGGGCGTGTCCACTCATGATGGGGGAGGAGAGAGAGTGAGCCAATCAGCAGTCATGGGCGTGTCCACTTGCATTGTGAGTTCATGCATTTGGGGGCGTAGCAATGAAGGGAGGGGCGTGTCTGTTTCTCAGAAATCTCTTACTGCACCTTTAAATCATAATGGCTATTTATATCAGAAAGAGCGCTATTCGATATTTTCCCCACTCTTTCTTGAAATGTTGTTGATATGTTTACCCTTGTCTTCAGGTCACGGTGCTACGGGACAAGCTGAGTGCGTTTGAGTCGGAGGTCACGCGTCTGAAGAAAGCCCTCAGTGAACTCGGCAGCAGCTCCAGTCGTCCCAGTGATTCCAGTCTGTCCGAAATGGGGCAACTGGTGGCGTCCCGTAGCCGAGAGCATCTCATGTCCCCTTCGGATCCGCCAACGTCACTCCCGGCGCTCCCGGCTCCCGATCGGCTCCTCAGCGACGACTCCAAGGTCCAGTGGGCGGAGTCAGGTGACCTTCGCCGCCAGCTAGAGCGACTGCAGGGCGAGCTACGTCTCGAGCGGCAACAGCGCGAACGACAAGCGCTAACATTCGCACAGGAACGCCAAACCTGGCATGACGAGAAAGAGCGCGTGCTGAAGTACCAAGCGCAGTTGCAGCTAAGCTACGTGGAGATGCTACAGAAGAACCAGGCGCTTGAGGAGCGCGTGGACAAGCTAGGAGCCAAAATGGCCGCCCCGGCTCTGGCTTTACCAGAGCCGCCAGTTTCCGTGTCAATATCGCTAACGTCTCCGACCCCGCCGGTGGAAGAGAAGAAGAAGATGCCGGAGATGCACCAACTCGCCCCGCCGTGGCCCGTTCCGACCCGACTGGAGAGGATCGAGTCCACCGAGATCTGACTAAAACCAAGATTACAATAGCATTCAGTACAATCCGAAAACGAAACCGCTTCCGAGGACTGTCCAAGGATGCCCTGCTTGTCTAGGGCGGGTGTTTGGGTTGAGGGCAGGGTAGTTATGAGCCTTAGCCTTAGCTTTATCGGCTTGTCGAGGGCTGGATAGTAGTGCAGATGAGCTGGCCGCTAGTCAGTCGCGAGAGGAAACGTAGCACTCAGGGGTTTAAGGGCGTAGACTGGGTTCAGGCTATTAATGAATCACGAATATACTTGCTAGCAGCATTCAAAACAATCAAAACGGGAGTTAAGAGACGAGAGAGTTTCTCTTAAAGGGAAGATCTCGCGACACCGTCACCGTTTTAGGACCAAATCTTAGTGCCAGTCTTGATGCCGTTTGTGTATTGCACTGGAAGGCCAGAAACATACTCTACACAAGTGCGCAGTCGTGCATAACTAATGAGACAGTGTTCAAAAGTGTGGGGTCTCTTCTGTGATCAGAAATGCAGTAAACATTATTGCATTTTAAAACATCTGTTCTCTATGTGAATATATAGTCAAGTGTAATTTATTCCTGTGAATTTTCAGCATCATTACTCCAGTCTTCAGTGTCACATGATCCTTCAGAAATCACTCTAATATGAGGATTTGATGCTCGAGAAACATTTATGATTATTATCAGTGTTGAAAACAGTTTTATTTTTGTAGAATCCGTGATACTTTGTTGCAGAGATGAATAGAAAGTTCAAAAGAACAGCATTAGAACATTATAAATGTCTCTTTTGATCAATTTAATGCATCATCGCCGCATAAAAGTATTAATGTCTTTTTAAAAAAAGAGAAAATCGTACTGACCCCAAACTTTTGAATGCTTGTGTAGCTAGATATAGACAACTAACATGCTCAGAATGCATTGAGCGTTGTGTTACACTGCAAAAAATGCTTTTCTTACTTGTTTCCAGTCCAAATATCTAAAATCAGAATGTATTTTTGTCTTGTTTCCAGTCCAGATGTCTAAAATATTCTTAAATCAAGATGCATTTACTAAAATCGTAAAATGCCATAAGATATTATGTCTTGTTTTCTGGGGAAATAAATCAAAATTAAGAGTTGTTGTGTAAAAAAAAGCCAATGGGGTCAGAAAAATAATCCTAATTCAAACAGAAACAAGATTCTTTTTCTGACCCCATTGGCAAATCATTTTGCTTGGTTTAAGCAACAACAAAAAATTTGATTTATTTCCCCAGAAAACAAGACATAATATCTAATGGCATTTTACTACTTTAGTAAATGCATCTTGATTTGAGAATATTTTAGATATTCTGACTGAAACGAGACAAAAATACATCTTGATTTGAGAATTTTTAGACATTTGGACTGAAACTAGACTAAAATACATCTTGATTTAACAACATTTTAGACATTTGGACTGAAATTAGACGAAAATACATCTTGATTTGAGAATTTTTAGACATTTGGACTGAAACTAGACAAAAATACATCTTGATTTGAGAATTTTTAGACATTTGGACTGAAACTAGACTAAAATACATCTTGATTTAACAACATTTTAGACATTTGGACTGAAATTAGACAAAAATACATCTTGATTTGAGAATTTTTAGACATTTGGACTGAAACTAGACAAAAATACATCTTGATTTGAGAATTTTTAGACATTTGGACTGAAACTAGACTAAAATACATCTTGATTTAACAACATTTTAGACATTTGGACTGAAATTAGACAAAAATACATCTTGATTTGAGAATTTTTAGACATTTGGACTGAAACTAGACAAAAATACATCTTGATTTAACAATATTTTAGACATTTGGACTGAAACGAGACAAAAATACATCTTGATTTGAGAATTTTTAGACATTTGGACTGAAACGAGACAAAAATACATCTTGATTTGAGAATTTTTAGACATTTGGACTGAAACGAGACAAAAATACATCTTGATTTGAGAATTTTTTTATATTTGGACTGAAACTAGACAAAAATACATCTTGATTTTAGATATTTGGACTGGAAACGAGTAATAAAAGCATTGTTTGCAGTGTATGACCTGTGTTCTGGCACATGGGCTTGTTAGCGTGTGCGCTGACGCTCTTGTTTGCAGTATGTTTGCGGGACAGAGGAAAACTCAACTCTTTTGCCCAAAGCAGCAGCGGCGGAGGACGTGTATTCATTTCAACTCAGAACGTACTGTATCACCTGAATGTTGTTTCTGCCCTTTTCTATGTTTTGAGCGATGTAGAGTACAGTAGAGCGAGAGATGGAGATCGACGTGTTAGTGCACTTGACGCCTGGGTCTCGGACCGAACTGAGTGAGGTTTGGTTTATGAAGCTGCTCGACGGCTGAGCCAAAACCCGGAGCAAATTAGATTATATTTGACTTTACATTCTTCCAAAAAGAGCATATATAATATGTGTCAATGTATACTTACTGAAAGTATCATTTTAGATTATTTGACTTTTAAACATGTAATATGCAGTAGATTGAAGTGATGCTTTAAATGTTTTGAAGTGCACCGAGATCACGTGGAGTGTGTGAATGGGTTGAGGAGTGTGTCTTGGAGAGAGTGTGTGAAACGCTACGCATACTATTTCTGCAGAATGTATTCTGTGCAACAGAGCACACTGCGCACAGTGTCGTTTCCCATGATGCAAAGCGCTTGACTTGACGCTGCATTTACAGTGTGATGAATGAACTGGAAATTTGAGGCGTTGAATTGGAAGACTTTAGTTAATGTTAGTTAATACACTAATGAGCAATACGTTTGTTACAGTAACGCTAACGTTAGTTAAAGGTTTCTGTTCAATTTGTGTGCGTGTGTGTCTGTGTGGGAGTGTGTGTCTGTGTGTGAGTGTGTGTGTGTGTGTGGGAGTGTGTGTGTGTGTGTATAAGTGTGTGTGTGTGTGTGTGTGTGTGTGTGTGTGTGTGTGTGTCTGGTGTGGGAGTGTGTGTATCTTGCCTGTGCGAGCAGCGGCCTGTACCTGTCCTGTAGTGTGAGTGTGTGTGTGTGTGTGTGTGTGTGGTGTGGGTGTGTGTGTGTGTGTGTGTGTGTGTGTGTGTGTGTGTGTGTGTGTGTGTGTGTGTGTGTGTGTGTGTGTGTGTGTGTGTGTGTGTGTGTGTATAAGTGTGTGTGTGTGTGTGTGTGTGTGTGTGTGTGTGTGTCTGGTGTGGGAGTGTGTGTATCTTGCCTGTGCGAGCAGCGGCCTGTACCTGTCCTGTAGTGTGAGTGTGTGTGTGTGTGTGTGTGTGTGTGTGTGTGTGTGTGTGTGTGTGTGTGTGTGTGTATGAACAGAGGAGAGTCTGCTGGAGAAAAGAGAACAACACAGAGCTCGTTATAAAACAAGAATCAACATTAGCTTGGCTTTAAGAGCTGATGAGAACTGGCTCATCTCGTTAAACGTCAACTGCTCACACACACACACACAACCGCTCACACACACACACAACTGCACACACACTGCACCTTTAATACAATAACATCCGGATCCAGAGAGAGAAGTTCTGGTTCCGTCATCACACTGGATGGTCAGGTCGAGTGGACAGTGTGCTCTCTTGTATACAAATTGCACAATTCGTATGGTTGTATGCTTTCCCCAACATGGCCAGTCAACTCATGAACTACAGGCTCTGACGAGGGACAAAAGTGCTTTGCTATTAAAGCGGTAGCAGTTTATAGAAACAAAGTCTTTACAGTTTTTTTACAATCACTAGGACACATTTATCAAGACTTAGTTTGGACACTTTATCAAAACTCTTCACACAGTTCTCCTGACCAGCCGTCAGCCTCACAGCGGTTCAACATGAGCTAAATTTACCCAGAACACTTCATTCATGTCTCAGTTCAACTCACTCTTCCAGGACATTAGCAAACAATGCTAATGCTAAAACAATGTTTTAGGCAAAAACAGGCACGTTATGATACCAATATTTTAGATACCAATGAAAATACACAATTCTCTATTCCAATTTCAAAACCACAGCTAAAACTATGAGCCTAACTAGTATAAATTTAAAACATTATTAATGACAAGTAACAGTATATTTCAGGTAGAGTCTTTGAATACAGTAATCATATGTAAGCTAACACTGGATAGTCTTCATTGTATCAATTAAACATAGATTAATCCTAATTAAAGATATTCAGTCAGAGAGCAGCGAGTGATTTATTTCTGTCTTTTATTGTTTAAAGGTGCAGTGTGTGATTTTTAGCGGCATCTAGTGGTGAGATTTGCGAATTGCAATCGGTCAATAATTCGCGGCCTTTCCTTGAAATTTCAAACTCGAATGAGAGGCTACGGTGGCCGACGTAGGAAGCCGCGTCTTTTTCTGCTGCTTCTCATTCAAGTTAGTGATGAAACGCGTCTGTCTGTTCGCTGTCGGCTACGGTAGAAACATGACGTCACGATATGGCGACCTTCATAGAAGGGGTGGCCGCGGTTATGTACATATAAATGACTCATTCTAAGGTAATAAAAACATAACGGTTCATTAAGTAAGGTCTTTATACACCACTGAAAACATAGTTATGGATCTTATATTGCATTTCTGTCAATAGATCCTCAGAAATATCACACATTGCACCTTTAACTTTAAAAACACAGCAGGAATATTAGGCTACTGTCACTTTAAGACCGAACACCACAGATCTAATATACTGATATTGTTACACATGCATTTACTGTTTACATTCACTTAAGACATAATCCACAGTGTTTACTAGGAAAGTCGCCGAAACGCGCATCATTTTGCGTGAATTTGTCAGTTCAAGAAGACGTGAAAGCGAAACTCAATTCAGGATTTGTGCTTCGGATGTTTGAGCACACAGACTTTCCAGCCAGTAACGATTTGAGCTCCTTTCGCGGCTTGCGCTTTGGAATATATTTAATATTAGAATTACTGTAAAAATAGGCTCTTTGTATTATGTTAGGTTTTGACAGAATGTAAACATGCAGCCTGTTGAGTTTTAGTGGTGGTTTTGTTCGAGTGATTTGAAGAAGCTGTCGTTGATTGTATTTTGCACCAAAGCAATGATAAATGCTCCAGTTTATCCCAGTGTGTGAAGAGTTTAGAGAAAGTGACATGAGTATAATTGAGAAATGTCCTAGCGATTGTAAAAAAAGAAAGAGGAAAAAAACACTTTATATGCTATAGAAATTATACAAATGAACCACATCTCTGGTTCACATTCCTGACATCATATCGCAGCAGAAACACGCCAGATCCCCTCTTATCCCTCATCCTTCCCTCTTATCCCTCATCCTTCCCTCACTCTCTCACACATCTTTTTTCAAAATGACCCGAAGCCCTAAAATTATACTTAGTGTCCAGAAAGCTTATTTTATTTCGTTTTAATTATCATTTTTCTATTTTTAGTGCAATTTTTTATTTTTTACCTTTAAATGACTAGATTCAATAAATAAATAGTATTTTAAGCTCATATTCCTCACATTCTTTCAAATTAAATTCAAAACTAACTCACAATTTGAATGCATAACCCTTTTAATTCAGCTCTAAATATCTTACATTGGGTGTCTTTGTCGATCTCTGGTGTAAATATAATAATATAAGGTGATATTTCATGACTCTAGATGGCCTTATAGCTCTATATGGAGCAAATGAGCTGTTCCGCTGGGTCCTAAAGTCAGTTCTTCAGTGTGCATTCACATACACATGTAGACATTATAATTTTTATTTATTTATTTTTAAGTTTTAGCATTTTTAGTTTGAATTTTGAGCTTTTTGTGCACTGAAACATTCAATTGCCCCGCGAGGGAAGGATTTGTTACTTTTTTCAATTTCAACCACAAAACTCCTCTAATACATTCAGTATTTTTGTGTGTGTATTCGTGGTTCAAGTGAGACAAAAGTCCTCGGGTCTTTCAGTTTCGGGTGAAATGACCCGAGGGAATGATGGGGGATTGCGTATGAAATGCGTCTGGAAGCAACAAGCACAACAAAGTTATATATTTCCCTCAACGTATATCGCTATAGAAATGCAATAGAAAGTGGAAAGCGGAGTCTTGCAGTGTCTCTCTCCCGGTTTTTCCCCAAAAGCTTGTGCCTCTTTTTTCCCCAGTCATCCGCCAACTAGAGATAATCATCCCAGACCCGCTCAGCTTTACTCGTGTTTGGACACAGACGCCACACATTTGCTGCTATGTGCTTCTGTTGTGTTCTTCAGTAGAGACGAAAGCATGTAAATATCACTGTTCCTTATGTGTACAGAACTATTCTATCCAAATATACCGAGCTAATGCGTGTGAATACTTTTGTGAAGTAATGAGACTGACATGTCAGCTTTTATTTTTCAAACTATTAATATAGGAATATAATATACATATATGAATCTTAAAACCTTTGATCGACTATATTACAGTAAAAGTCATACATTCAAGAGTCCGATGTCTTTTCCCTTTCTCGATCAGTTCTTGAGATGTATGAGTGCAAGGTTTTTTTTGTAAACATTTCATTTCTTTTTTTTTCTTTTTTTTTTCTTCTGCAGAATTTGCTCGGAAAAGCATATCTTAGCAAATATTAATTTAAATAATAAAGATGTGAATAAGAAAAAAAAATTACTGTGTCTCTTCTCTTCATGACTTCTTTTAGAATGTATAAAATTGCACATGATCAAAAACCACACATTTCATTTCTCAATTTCTAATGAGAATTAGGTAAGGCGAATTCAACTACAGCACAAATAACTAATTTAAATGACTAATTGCTTACATGTTTGTCTAGATTGTAGATCTGTCCATATATATATACCACACACACACACACACACACACACACACACTACCGTTCAAAAGTTTGGGATCGGTAAGATTTTTTATGTTTTTAAAAGTCTCTTCTGCTCACCAAGGCTGCGTTTATTTGATAAAAAATAAATAAGAAAGAATAAATAAATAAAATAAATCAATACTTTTATTCAGCAAGGATGCATTAAATGCATAAAATAAATGAAATATAACTTTCTATTCGTCAAAGAATCCTGAAAAAAAAAATGTCCACAACTGTTTCCAACATTGATAATAATCATAAATGTTTCTTGAGCGTCAAATCCTCATATTAGAATGATTTCTGAAGGATCATGTGACACTGAAGACTGGAGTAATGATGCTGAACATTCAGCTCTGATCACAGGAATAAATTACATTTTAAAATATATTCAAATAGAAAACGGGTTATTGTTGGAGCCATTATGTTAATTTGTATTTTTTGTTTGTGACACTAGAGGGCGTATTAGTATCTGAGTATATGATGATGAGGTACAGGTGCGGAGATTGAAGGTCAAACAAACTTTTTGACCGTGCCGTGTTTGAGAGTCATGTTTGTACAAGACTGTGCTCATACCAAAACAGTTTGTTAGCAATAAGTCAAAGTAAAGTGTTGAGTATAATTTTTGTTTGTTTTATTTGTTATTTGCAATGCCAAAATGGACAATAAATGGATTTGGCATATCCGAATATTGAGAAGGTATGGACAATGAATATTTTATTCCTCAAGACAAAACACGCGTCAGAAACAGACTAAGCAATCTGCGTCCCTACACTTATTTTAAATTGTCATAATAAACAAAATTACTTTTTTTTTTTTTTTTTATCAAATAAATTCAGCCTTTAAAAAAAACATTACAAATATTACCGATCCCAAACTTTTGAACGGCAGTATGATTACCGTAATACTGTTTTTCGCCTACTACACAGTATGGAAATGTGCGATTTCGTATGCTGCCAGTGACTGACTGTGTTTCATGTCTCTTACGAGCTTCCGTACCGCGCATGACATCTGCCTTTACCACTACACACATTCACGTGTGGATTCAGCACACAAGTGAGTGTTTTTGCGATGTATCCTCATGAGATAAATACTCCATTTGAAGACCACACGCGCTGAAGGTACGTTTAACTTTCTACAGTCGCTCGGATTGTGTTGTTGTTCGGTGTGTTATTTAACAGATGAATGTGAACGAGTGAGTTCTGCTGCTGTCAAGGACGTGCAGTAGCTTATGATTGATAAAAGACGTTTCGCCACAAGGAAATAAGGTTTTAGTTATCTTTAAAAAAAAAAAATGCTGACCAGAAAAGGCCTCTATTTTCGCGAAATGCCATGTGCTGTAACATCTGGGATCAATTCTTTTTTGACGAAACCTGTAGTTACGTTTTTTTTCCCTTGTGTGTTTATGGTGTCATTCAGTTTACAGTACATTATAACTAATATTAGAGGAGTAGTTTGTTCCCAAATTAAAGTCTTGGCTGATCTTTTCCTTTAAATGATCGTGAATGCTATCATTGAAAGTGTATGCAATCAACATCAAAAGTGACAAAAATATAATTTTTCTTATGCTTTAAGACTGTAAAAACCTGCACATACCCACATGTAAAACCACCATGAAAAAATTAACAACAATTAATTCTTATTTTTCATGTAAAATTGCAGTGTAAGGGATGCCACCATATCAGTATTGGCGAATTATCGTTATCGGTAATAAGAAAATTTGTCCGATATCTTTAAGTCCTTTGTAGTCAATAATTTTATCCCTTAAAACTCATCTTTTATCACCAAAATGACATATTTAAGTGTTTTGTCTTTGATTTTTTTTTTTTTTTTTGTCATGCCTTAAAGGTATAGCGGAGGATCTTTCCGAATTTTAGATAAGAACCGCCCTCTCCACTTTTTGAAAAAATGCACATGCGCAACACTCTACCTGCTCCCGAGAGGGAACGCCTATTAAACGTGTGCGAGCTGCGAGGTTCTCCTCGTGCACGCTCTGTTTAAAAGTTGCTGTCGGCATCGCTCATACAAGATTACTTTCCAAAAGAAGATTTGCACTTTTTCTCCAAATAGCATGCCAAACTTTACCTGTCGAGTAGAAACTTCGCGACTGAGGCATCAGTGGGAAGCCCAACCTGTGTTTTCAGAGCACGCCATCGTGTGAAACAATCTCCCAAAAACACTCTGATCTTGTTTCTCTCTTCTGAGGCCTTTCTCTTCTTCTCATACAGTTCGTACAAACTTTTTCTCTTGCGACCCTCAGACATTTTCAAAGGACCCGGTGAAACGGCGAGCTTCAATGAATGGCTTAGCTCTAGCTCACCACACATAAACACCTGAAAGTGCGCATGCGCAGAAAGCGAAAACTAAGGGACGAGCACGTACGACGGCCTTACGTAAACATATCACCAGAATGATTGACACTTAGGTGGACCAATAGTTTACACTACCCACCCGGAAAAAGAAAATCCTCCGCTATACCTTTAAAATACCTTGAATGTAACTGGACACCCTTGCCTCATTTAGTATACGTGGTTCTATGAATATGCAAATGAGCCCCGCCTCCACTCACTCATAGCAGCTCAGAGATCCACTCGTTGAGAAAATTTGGCCGATATATTAAAGCCGATAATTAATGTATTATTTCCTTCAGCGTAGACACTTCAGATGCGCACTGTACAACATGATGATTTTTAATTGCTTGAAGTATGATTGGAATCACTTCGAAAAAGGGAAATACAGTTCAGTGCAACATGTGCAGCGCAAGTCTGTCATATTGGCTATAAAATTATAATGAGAAGAACATTATAATTGTGTTCTTGGGACATGGATTTTAATGGGGAAACTTTTTTGGTAAAATTTAGTAAAAAAAAAATTTGAATTTATATTTATCGGCCAATATATCGGCTTTCAAATATAAAGAATTATCGGTATCGGCCAAAATGTTCATTTCGGTGCATCCCTAGTTTATTATAAATGATTTAATTTTAATGAATGTGCCTTCATAATCTTTAATTAAAATATTAGATATACACTAAACTTGGTTTAGGTATTTATCTGACAGAATTATTTGGCAATAAAAGGAAAGGAATCATTCTTACTTTGAATTTCAAACGTATACTTTCTTTGCAAGTACACTGCTGACCTTTAAATTGAAAACACGTCTCTTGTATGATCTTCTCCAGAGTCTGCTGTTGATGTCTGCAACGGTGCTGTTTCATCATTTGGCAAAGCGTCGACTTTACGCCCACGTACAGCGCATCTCCATCTTTAGAGCCCAACATTTGTCAGCAAATGTGGAAAATGGAGAGCAAAAGAGAGAAGAAGAAACGGAAAGAACACTGGTGTACAAGCCCTCGGCTTATTACCAGACACCGCCGGCTCGTTATTCTACCGATGGCTGCTCGGAAACTAAAGAAGAATCGTCCTGTAGCCTATCCTTAAACACAACTTTCCATCAACGGCGCAACCCGTACCGCATTAGCTCCTCACGACGGCTCTCCAGCACCAAGAATACGCCGTCAAACATTGACTACAGTAACGTTGAATCAAACCGAGCCACCAAAGAGCCACGAGTCAACGGTGACCCACGAGCCTTTCAAAGATGTCGACCTGAATACCAGAACATGACCTATGACGTCTCCCAATGCTCTTCTACTGTAGACCTCAACGAAGCCTTGTTAGTCCTTGAAAAGGTCACGGAACTAAAAAGCAACATGGGACCTTCAGATGCAACTAGTTTCTTGTGCAAACTCAGCCAGATTCCCCACGAACAGATCGCGGTCGTGAGGAAAGACACGCGGTTTAACGCACTCCTGCGGCACAGCGCCGAGAACCTGCACAACTTCACGCCGACGCAGTTATTAGATGCGCTGAGATCATTCGTGAACTTGGGCTTGCCTCAATCCCACAGCATACTGGGATTGTATGAAACCGAGTTCTGCCGGAGAGCGAGTGAAATGGAGCTTCACCAGTTGCTTCTCGCCGCCGACTTGTGGCGATGCCTCGGTCGGGTTGTTCCTCGGTACCTTGAAAAACTCTTTGACAACGTGAGCCGAAACTTCAACCAACTGGGTCTTCCGGAGCTGCTTCAACTCTTGTACGTTATCGGAGAAGGAAGGAGATGTCCGGATGCCCTCGTTCAACCCATTGAGTCGTTACTCATGCGTTATTTGAACCAGTTGAAGCCTGAGGAACTGGGAGCTGTTTCTTTAGCCCTCTTTAAGTCGCAGATCTCCCTGTCCGAGAGAGCAACGCGCCGGCTCGTGGACAGGACTCTTGCTGTAGTCAGTGATTTGAGTGATTTCGGGATCGCCAATGTCATGAAGCTTTTGAGATTTAGCTATCTGGACCATCTTCCGTGGTTGGAGGCCATGGGATCCGAGGTGCCTCGACGGGCCCCAAGAATGGAGGTTCAAGGCCTAATGCACGTCGTCTTGTCTTGCTCCGCTCTTCACTACCGGGATAATCGGATTCTCCTGGCTGTGGCCGAACATCTCCCCAACGTGGTCAACCGGTGCAGGAGTAAAGATGCTGCAAAGATGCTTTGGGCCTTTGGGACATTAGGAGTTCTTCCCAACCAGAGTCCTCAACTTTATCCCTGTCTCACTGCGATTTTACGAGAACGTCAACTTGAGTTTCAGCGATTCCCTGAGCATTTACTGACAGGCCTCCTCGGTCTTGCTTTTGCTGGTCTCTTCCCCCAAGACTTGCTCAGTCTGGCTTTAAGCGCAGAGTTCGTGAAGAAAACTTGCAATTCCAAGGAGCTCGAGTTGAAGAAAGACTTGTTCACTTTAGATGGAACTGTTGGCTTGGAGTTGCCCGAGTCGACGATCCCAAGACTTAGCCACGCAACGAGGGAAGAAGTGACCAAGCAACTCTGGGATTTTGCTCAATCGGATATCTGTCGTAAACCTGAGATGCTTGAGGCTGAAGCTGTGTTGCGGAAACTTCTAGGTGGAGAGATGTTTGTGCGCAAGCACATGATTCTTCCGCATTTGCGCTCTATTGACCTGGAAGTGCACTTGGACCAAAACGACCAACCTGTTCCTGTGTGCTCTGAACCTTGTCAGCAAAATCCCGCCTCTCAAAACTTGGAACAAACACTCTCTGGAGTAACCATAACTGACAACCTACTCGCTCAACTAACTCATTCCCAGAAGATTCCAGCGCAGCCGTCCAACAAGTTCCTCCGAAAGCCAGTGGTTCACACTGTTGAACCGGTCCATGTGAGAGAAAGCATTTTCAGTGTTGGTGTCGACTTGACAGACAATCTTCTGACGGCGTTGACCAAATCCGGCAAGCGCTCGTCTCACACGGATGATTCCTCTAAACCATCTATTCAGAGACTGGCTGTTCAAGTGACGAATAGGAATCAGTATTGCTACAGGACTGAGCAGCTGCTTGGATTTCATGCACTGAAGCGAAGGCAACTCGTTCTGGCCGGGTACAGAGTCGTAGAGTTGCCGCACTGGGAATGGTTTCCCTTGTTGCGACGCTCACAAGCGGAGAAACTCGCCTATATGCACTGCAAGATATTTAGTGATACGGGCTCCAAAAAATAGACTAATTTAATTTAGCTACATGTATAAACAACCAGGTCTTACTCCACCTATGCCTCATTGAAGTGTTCTGATGAAATGACTGTATTGTTGCACATCTGCAAGTCAATAAATTACTTGTATTTTTATCTTTGTATATGTTTGCTTTTGTTCTGCTTTATTCTTTGTTTTTGACATTGGTTAGATTAAGGGATGCATGATATCAGCCATCATATTGGTATCGGACGATATATGTTAATATTTAATGTTATCGTAATCGCCCTGATAAGAAAATTTGGCCGATATATTAAAGCCGATAATTAATATATTATTTCCTTCAGCTGAGGCACTTCAGATGCGCACTGTTCAACATGTTTTTAAATTGCTAGAAGTATGATTAGAATCACTTAAAAAAAAGGGAAAATACAGTAAAGTGTAACGTGCAGCGCAAGTCTGTCATATCGGCTATATAATTATAATGAGAACATTATAATTGTGTGCTTGGGACATGGATTTTAATGGTAAAACTTTTGTTTTTGTAACGAGGCTCTCAAAAATTATATACAAATTTGGATTTAGATTTATCGGCCAATATATCGGTTATCGGCTTTTAAATATAACGAATTATTGGTTATCGGTATCGGCCAAATTCATCCCTAGTTAGATTAATTGATGGAATCAGACACCATTTTCCTCAATTGAAAATTATTTGACTGAACCCTCTATATACTCAAGCCAAAGTTTATGAAGAAGTAGGCCAGATCAGATAAGTATACTAGCTTAACTTAATCACCCTAGCTTTAATTTGTAATGAAAGTCCTCAGAAATGTGGTGTTACTTTGGGTGTGTTCACACTTGGAATGTTTGGTTCAATTAAAACAAACCCTGGTGCGGTTACCTCTCTTAGTGTGGTTCATTTGAATAAGTGTAAACGCTACTATCCGAACCCCGGTGCCACCAAAAAAGCGGACCTAGGCCTAGACGGCTGAAAAAAATACTTTCAAACAAACTCTGGTGTGGATCGAATGAGATATGAATGCAACACAGACTAAAGACATGTAAACAAACCAAAAACAGGACATGATGTCATAAGGACATGATGTGACAGAGGGATTCCTGCTGCTGTTTTGACTCCTTTACTCAGTCAGCTGGTCAGAATACCATCATATGGTACATATGATGGTACATATGGTATGGTACAACGAGTGTATTTAGCCCAGAGCACAGCATTGTTTTGGATGTTCGACAAGTTGCAAAATATACCTAATAAAAGACACAATCAGTCACAATCAAAGCCGATCAATCAGGTTGTGAACACATATCCCTATGCCTTTAGATTCTGTATCTTTAGGTTTGGTGTTAAAATGTCAATACGCTAAGTGGACCAGGACTAAATGTTTTGGGGTGTTTTTAGTCCTGACCAAATGAACCAAGTGAACCGAACTACTTGAATTTCTACTCTGGGACTTTCCATGAAAATATTTTATTGTAAAAAACAAAACAAATCTAGATTGGAATCATATTTTACTAGACACACCAATGTTTGAAAATCAGAATTATTTCCACACACTAGTATTCAGTGAATGACATGATGACAGTATTACCCTGTAAATCAATTTCACGGTTGGTGTATATGAAATGTAGATACAAATACAAAACGGTAAATTGTAAATAAATTCAGAAATGTATATTGATAAAGTTAATTGGTCAAACATATGTCAAAAACCCCACTAGATCATTTAATGCAGTAATACTAGTGTAATTTTGACTCACTTGAAACATACTGAAATACACTGTCAGGTTGTTCCTCATCATTGCATCATTACATGACACAGAAATTAAGTTGTTTTTGTATGCAGATAGTTTTGCTAATACTCTGCCCAATGAGTAACCGTCCAAACCACAGAAATATAATTGTGAATGTGCCATATTTTAACACACACAGATTCTTCATTGACCCTCAATGGTTAAATAAGCTGAATATTATAGTGTTTGATAAATGGTCAAACATTTTTGTACGAGGCAAAACTGTATAATTTATCATAGTCTCAGTAAAGTGAGTTTCTCTTATTATGACACTGTTCTCACAACATAAACTAATTTACACTCAAATCAAACTTTCATGTCCATATATTAATGTATTCGTTTTGCAGCGATGCAATAAGGAAGATATTAAACACAATTTCCCTCGTTTGAAAATGAATTGACTGAGATCTCCATATATTCCAAGCCTAAATGCTTATTTTGAGAACAGTAGAGTCACGTGCCAATGTATATATGTATGTAAAATGTGTAAACCCGAGTTTTTGATGAAAGACTCTCGAACTATTTCAATTTCTTGGCCAGGTTCAAATGCGACCCTCCTCCATCCAGAAGCTTCGCAATCTGACTGACACTCGCGTAGGCCAATCAAATCGCTCCAGTTCGCCTCATCTGATGACGTCTCCGCCACCCGTACGTGTGCAAATCAGCATCAGCCAGCGTGCAACGCTCAGCCAATGAGCGCCTTCCAACGAGCTGCTCTCTGGCCAATAGCGAGGCTCCACGACGGGGAAGCGGTGACGGCTTATATACAGGCGAGCGCAGCGCCATGAGTTACATTTGAGACAGAGAGAAAACACGAGAAACACAGAGAGAGAAAGAGACAGAGACAGACAGCACATTCACTGCGATCAGCCCACGCCCTTGAGATTACTGCTTAATACTGCTTTATCAGGTGAGAATTATGGATATATGTGTTCTCTTACGAAACCGCTTTAAAGATAACATTGAGCCATTATGATTGGATAGACTCGAGAAATGGATATTCATTAGATAGTAACCGGCGAAACAATGTCTTTATCTTAAATATGTTTCGATATGTAACGTTATGTGTTTTTACATTTTTAAGGGATTTTGAGTGTATACTACAATAATAACAACAACAGTAATATTAATATTTAGAGTATATTGTAATGAGTATTTGATGATCAGTGATTTGGCAGCACGAGGTTGAACAGGATACTGACTGTACGTGAATATGATTTATTCATATGACCATCATATCTGCTTCTGATGTGTGTTTTATTTTTGTTATGTTTTATTTTGAAAATGGTGTCCATTGTTTTCCATTGATAAATGGCCTTTAATTATGGTTTTAGTGTTCTCTCATTACTTTCACTTGAGCTGCAGCTGAATCCAGTGCATCAGTTCATGCCATTTTGGGTTAAAATATCTAGAACAGTACATTGAGTTTTTGCATGAAGATGTAATGCTTGATTTAAAAAAGAAGAAAAAATAGGCCAGTTTTCCAGCCAGTGAGTGACGTTTGCTGTGCTCTGTACTGCCCTGACCTTTGACATTCATGTTTGATGTATTCTTTACAGGAATTGGTGAATTTGAGCCCGGATCTGAGCCAGAATGCGCCTGCTCTGCCTGTGTCTGCTGGTGGCCGGCAGTGTGTTTGCCGAAGATGATGATAAGCGGGAGAGTGTTGGGACGGTGGTGGGAATAGACCTCGGGACCACCTACTCATGGTGAGGATGAGCTTCAATTCATATGTAGTCAATCAAATTGATTTCCAAGACAAGAAAAATACATCTATTTTATTTTTTTAAACACACACACACACACATATACATACATACATATATATATATATATATATATATATATATATATATATATATATATATATATATACATACATTTTTTATAAGTTATTTCTATATTCAACTAGAATAAATTATCTAATTATAAAATAATATATTTAATAAAGAATACACATCATTTTATATATAATTGAGATTTTTATTAATTTATACGTCTTACTCAACTAAACACAAAATGTATAACTATAAAAATAACCTATATTTATTTAATATATAGTTTTATTTATTTAAAATGTATATACAACTTTCAATAAGTATTTAAATTTATATGTAATAGAATAAAATGTATAATTATAAAAATAATATATATAAAAAAGGAGTGTTTTTTTATAATTTTAATATAATTTTAATAATTTTAATTCATATATATTTGAATTAAATGTTTTATTAATTTATATATATTTTTATTTAACTAGAACGAAGTATATTATTATAAAAATATTTAATAAAAAATATATACAGTATTTTATACACTTCACATATTTATCATTTTATATAATGGTTTTATTACATTTGTATTTTATAAATATTTTATCTTTATGTAAATATACAAAATTTTTAGCTTAATTTAATGTTAATATGCATATTTATTTAACTTGAACAATATAATTATAAAAGCATATATTTAATAAATATATACAACATTTTTTATATATATATATATATATATATATATATATATATATATATATATATATATATATATATATATATATATATATATATATATAAATAAAATGTTGTATATATTTTTATTAAACGTAAACAACATTTATATGCATGTTGAAGTATATTTATGTTGAAGTGTGTGTGTATATCTATATATCTATAGATTTTTATTTTTTAACTATGTATATATTCCCGCACGCTTGCTCGGCTTTAAAACACTTCTGGATTATGCTCTATAATAAGCATAATGCTCTATAATAAGCATAATGCTCTATAATAAGCATAATGCCGGTGTCCTCTTACGGTTTTGTGGTGTTTCCTCAGCGTTGGAGTGTTCAAGAACGGCCGTGTCGAGATCATCGCGAACGACCAGGGGAACCGCATCACTCCCTCATACGTGGCCTTCACCACCGAAGGAGAGCGTCTCATCGGAGATGCTGCGAAGAACCAGCTGACCTCTAACCCCGAGAACACGGTCTTCGACGCCAAGCGTCTGATTGGACGAACGTGGGGCGACTCCGCCGTGCAGCAGGACATCAAATACTTTCCCTTTAAGGTACAGCCGCTGTTGAGCCAAAGCATTTAACTTGGCAAAGTCGACTTGCGCCAAAAGAGAAACCCTTTTCATTTTCGTGTGAACGCTCCCTTTAACTCCTGCTTCCTGTCTCCAGGTGATTGAGAAGAAGAACAAGCCTCACATCCAGCTGGACATCGGCTCAGGCCAGATGAAGACGTTCGCGCCGGAGGAAATCTCCGCCATGGTCCTGACTAAGATGAAGGAGACCGCTGAGGCGTACCTGGGAAAGAAGGTAACGTTTTGATAGTTAACACTCAGAGGAAAGCGGAGGTAGTGAACTCCACGTCTGATTGGTTGTGCTCCTGTTAAAGGTCACGCACGCTGTGGTCACGGTTCCCGCTTACTTCAACGACGCTCAGCGCCAGGCCACTAAAGATGCAGGAACCATCGCCGGTCTGAACGTCATGAGGATCATCAACGAGCCGTGAGTTTAAGTGCATCACGTTTAAATTCACATCAGTGGTATTTTAGTATCATTAAAAAAAAAAAGAGTGTTAAAAAAAAGTTTTATTTATTTTACATTATTTATTTTTGATACATAAATTAAAAAAATATTTTATTTATTTCTTATACATATATAAAACATTTTTCTATACATATTTAGTAACTTGTATAGTAGTAATTTTTCACTATTTAAAATAAAATATTTATAGTTTTTATTATTCCTTATATAACTTTTTTTTTTATTAAAAATATTTATTTTATTCAGTTTATATAATTTTTTTTATTGTTTTGTCACTTTAAAAAAAAAATCCATATTTTATTAATTTGATTACTTCAAGTTTAACTAAAATTTGAAATGTTGATTTTAGTCATTGTAGTAACCTTTTATTTATTTTTTTTTACTGAAAAGTTGTTAAACTGAAAAAATAAAAGCAACATTTCAAATGTAGTTAATTTCTTCTATTCCAAGTACCAAGCGTGTGTGTAGCTGTAGTGAACGCTGATGTTCTCTCCACAGAACGGCGGCTGCGATCGCGTACGGTCTCGATAAGAAAGACGGAGAGAAGAACATCCTGGTGTTCGATCTGGGCGGCGGCACCTTCGACGTGTCCCTGCTGACCATCGACAACGGCGTGTTCGAGGTGGTGGCCACCAACGGGGACACACACCTGGGCGGAGAGGACTTCGACCAGCGCGTCATGGAGCACTTCATCAAACTCTACAAGAAGAAGACGGGCAAGGACGTGCGCAAGGACAACCGGGCCGTGCAGAAGCTGCGGCGCGAGGTGGAGAAGGCCAAGCGAGCGCTGTCCGCCCAGCACCAGGCCCGCATCGAGATCGAGTCCTTCTTCGAGGGAGAGGACTTCTCCGAAACACTGACCCGGGCCAAGTTTGAGGAGCTCAACATGGTGAGAACACACTCCAGTCTATACCAGATTAGAGGAGCTTTTTTCATTCCCATTTAGTTTAGTCATTTATTATGTACTAAATTACTAAAAATAGATCAACTAAATAGAAATATAAAAAACTAAAAGAAAATGTAAAAATAATACTGAAATTAAATTGAGAAATTAAATTAATTGAGTTAAATTAATTTTATATTAAAGTTAAATTATTAGAACTAAAAATTAAGTTCTCATCAAATATTATATATCTTACTTCCTTTTAGTTTAATATTTCTATTTAGTTTATTCATTTATTATGTAATTAAGTACTAAATTACTAAAATAAGTCGATAAACTAAATAGAGATATTAGAAAATTAAAAATAAAACAAATAAAATGTATATTAATATTTTTATTTCCTTTTAGTTTAATTTCTATTTAGTTTATTCATTTATGTAATTAAGTACTAAATTACTCAAATAAAAGTGAATAAACTAAATAGAAAATCAGAAAATTAAAAATAAAACATAATGTATAATATTAATATAATTTTTATTTCCTTTTAGTTTAATATTTCTATTTAGTTTAAGTTCTAAATTACTAAAATAATAACAATAAACTAAGAACTTAAATATAGACTTATTTCACTTTGTTTTCATTTCCTTTTAATTAAAAAAAATATATATTGTCTTATTTTTTTCTTAAGTACTAAATTACTAAAACGGAGATAAAAAATAAACTAAATAGAAATAAAAAAAAGCTAAAACGAAATAAAAAATAAACTTTCCTCATCTTTTTTTATATATGCATATATATGCGCGCATTTATAATTTTGTTTAACCTATTCAGCTTTAAAACTAATAAAAATCACAAGTTACAGAATTATTTTATTTATTTAAAAATATCAAAATAAAACCTAATTCCAAATATGAATAAATACTATAGTATTTTACTAGCGACACTGAAGTAACCCTGTCTGATGTGTGTGTGTGTGTGTGTGTGCAGGACTTGTTCCGCTCCACCATGAAGCCGGTGCAGAAGGTCCTGGAGGATTCGGACCTGAAGAAGACTGACATCGACGAGATCGTGCTGGTCGGCGGATCCACTCGCATCCCGAAGATCCAGCAGCTGGTGAAGGAGCTGTTCAACGGCAAAGAGCCGTCCCGAGGGATCAACCCGGACGAGGCGGTGGCGTACGGAGCCGCGGTGCAGGCTGGGGTTCTGTCCGGGGAGGAGGACACCGGTGAGTCCGTCTGCAGATTGTGAATGGGTCGCCTTATTTATCAGAGCTTTTACACGTCCGCACTCAATCGTCCAACAGGGCTGCACTATATATCGAAATATCACAAATGTATATCATCACAACGGCTTGCAATAACTGCAGTTATGAAGAAAAGACAGAAATCACTCGCTCTCTCGGCTGAATAACTTTTGTAGCTTTAATAAGAATCAGGATATATGTAATTCAAACAGTGAAAACTAAGCAGTGTTTTATTTTTACATTTGATTATTGAGTTTGTGTTTAATAACCCTAATGTAGGATAACCTGACCCCCTGTGGTTTACACTGATGTTAAATAACACTTCTGATATACAGTAAAACACTGATGTTCACTGTCAGAAACTATAGGGATGTTTTACTGCCACAAAGATTTTGAAACCCATATGAAGGTTATATAATATTAATATCTATTTTAAAGATAATTTAAGCTTATTTTACACACTTTAAGCATTATCATATCGCATTTAATGAGTTATCGCATTTCTTTAATATCGTGCAGTCCTATCGTCCAATCAGATGTTCCGAGATCCAGGTTAAGTCTGTATTCCTTAGCTTTCATTTCGAGTTTTGCTATGGTGACAGTGTTAGGCACTGGTCAACTGTGGTGGTGGTTTTAAGTGTGCTATACAAATACATTTGAACTTTAATATGAACAATAATCCAGTTAAAAACATCTTTGCCAGTCAAACAACCCTTTTTGTGTGTGTGTGAGCTGGTTAATGACTGAACTGTGTTGATCAGGTGACCTGGTGCTCCTGGACGTGTGCCCTTTGACCCTGGGCATTGAGACCGTTGGAGGAGTGATGACCAAACTCATTCCCAGGAACACCGTCGTTCCCACCAAGAAGTCCCAGATCTTCTCCACCGCTTCTGACAACCAGCCGACCGTGACCATCAAAGTTTACGAAGGTAAGCCGACGATTTCAGCGTCAAAACTCACTGTATCTTAACGAATTACAGCAATTACAAACATGCGTACTCATTACAGGTCATATTTTGCTACATTTTAGGCCGTTTCATAATCCGTCTTTAATCCCTTCAGAATCGGGGATACCTCTATATTTTCTGGGATTTTCTCCATAATGATCATTAGAGGATATTTTGCGGAGTGTGTTATTGTGTTGGTATCCTGGCAGGTTTAGGACCTGAACAGCAGAGACATAAATCATCTTTTCCAATAAGATTAAATAGATTTTTACCTTTTATGGGCATTTTTATTTTTATAAACCTAATTAAATGTATGCATCTCTTGTATCAAATTCTTGCATTAAATCAAATTCTATTATAATAAAACACAATAGACTGACAGACTTGCGCTGCACATGTTGCACTGAACCGTATTTTTCTTTTTTGAAGTGATTTCAATTCATATTTCAAGTTATTCATAATCATCATGTTGAACTGAAGTGTGTGAAAGCTTGTTTCCGCCACAGAGTGAAAAATAAAAAAGGTAATTGCGACTTTTTAATCTCACAATTCTGAAATTTACTTGAAATTCGGATTTTTTTTTCTCCGAATTGCATGTTTCTCGCAATTCTGACTTTATAATACGCAGTTGGGAGATATAAAGTCAGAATTGCATGATATAAACTCGCAATTATGTGTTATAAAGTCAGAATTGCGAGAAATAAAGTGAGAATTGTGAGAGAAAAAGTTGCAATTATCTGTGACGGAAACAAGCTTCCATAGAAGTGTCTCCGCTGAGCTTTAATAAAGTAGCCAAATCTTCTTCTCAAACCGATAACATTTAAAAATGAACCGATATCGGCGGATACCGTGTGTTTCTAAAGTGAGGGACACATTTGATGATGTCAGATCACATGATTAATCAGTTCTCTCTCTCTGTGTGTTTCCAGGTGAGCGTCCCCTGACCAAAGACAACCACCTTCTGGGAACCTTTGACCTCACCGGGATCCCCCCGGCCCCTCGTGGCGTCCCTCAGATCGAGGTGACCTTCGAGATCGACGTCAACGGCATCCTTCGCGTCACCGCCGAGGACAAAGGCACCGGAAACAAGAACAAGATCACCATCACCAACGACCAGAACCGCCTGACGCCCGAGGACATCGAGCGCATGGTGAACGAAGCCGAGCGGTTCGCCGACGAGGACAAGAAGCTGAAGGAGCGCATCGACTCGCGCAACGAGCTGGAGAGCTACGCGTACTCTCTGAAGAACCAGATCGGGGATAAGGAGAAGCTCGGCGGGAAACTCTCGACCGAGGACAAAGAGGCGATCGAGAAAGCGATCGAGGAGAAGATCGAGTGGCTGGAGTCGCATCAGGAAGCCGATCTCGAAGACTTCCAGGCTAAGAAGAAGGAGCTCGAGGAGATCGTTCAGCCTATCGTTAGCAAGCTGTACGGCAGCGCTGGCGGGGCGCCGGAGGAGGGCGAGGAGCAGGGAGACAAGGACGAGTTGTAGACGCGCAATGACAACATGGAGATGTACATACTGAACATTTTTGTACGTAGCCGCCGGCCGTGACGCCGCGAATCTCTTCGGGGAAAGACTTGTGTTAAAGAGTTGGTTTTTTTTCTTGTTTTCTCTTCACTCCGGTGGAGATTTAGCCTGGTGTCGAGGCTTGATGCTGCTATTCTCAGGCAGTTCTGGGAGGGGGGGAGGGAGGAGGAGGAGGCGGAGGGGGTTCTGGGTAAATTTTCATGTGACATGCAAAAGTTATTTATTGAAATCTGGCAAACTGTAGAAGATATTTCTACCACATTAAACAATAAAAGTTTGATACAAAATGACCTTGTTTGTTTTGTGTGTGTGAACGTGATGTCACCAAGTACATGATGTTCCTGGATCAACATTCAGCCAATCAGATCCGAGGGACGAGTTTACAGTTTGCAGCAAGAGTTAGTGCTTCTACGCACATCATTCTGTTATTCACCATCATTTCCCTATGATTTCAGGGAGAAGTTATGGGATGAGTTTAGGGGAAGGATTAGGATTTAATATGTACAGGAATGTTGATCCAGGAACATGACTCGGCAAAATCTGTGAGAGTGTGTTTTTGTGTGAGGGAGTGTGTGTGTGTGTGTGAGTGAGAGAAAGCGTGTGTGTGCGTTTTTGTGTGTGTGTGTGTGTTTTTGTGAGAGGCAGGGATTGTGTGTTGTGTGTGTCTCTTGAATTCAAATGTCATGTCTAAACTGAACTGAAAAAAAAAAAAAAAAGTGTTGCCCTGAAATGTACTTTTAAAAAATTTCAATCCATTAAAACGGACTTTATTCAGGTTCTTTTTTTTATTTATTTTTGGCAGCTGAACTCTTGAGTCAAAATTCCCCTGATATTTTAAGTTAATGTCAATAATTTAACAACACATTCAGATATTCAGGGTTTGACATACAGGTAAACAAACACAATATTTGATCATTTCAGTATTTATTTTTGTGCTGTCAAATTGATTAATCACTCCTAACAAAAGTTTGTACGTGTGTGTATATATATATATATATATATATGTATATATATATATATATATATATTTTTTTTTATGTTAGATGCAATTAATCAAGATTAATCTGACCGCACTCATTTAATTTGATTGTTTTTTACTTATTAAAATTTTACACCTACGATTTAATTATTAGCTTTTCATCAACGTTCAAACTACATTTTGAGAAACCCTGTATTCATTTGACTGAAAAAATTCAAATGTACAATTCAATTGTAGAAATTTCTCAAATATTTATGAAGTCGGCATGAATGCAAAGATAACGTTGATATGATCGGCAATCAAACCGAATTAAAACCAAAAGTAATTCTCAGAGATTCCCCATCATTGATGAAGCGTCTCGATGTCGAGTTTTATAGTTTTTACGCTTAAAATCTTATAGGTTCATGATTTAACATGTTGCTAGCATGATTTAGCATGTTGTTAGCCTTATTTAACACGTTGCTAACAAGATTGAACACATTGCCAGCACGTTTTTAAAATGATTTGCATGTTGATAGCAAAATTTAACATATTGCTAGCATGATTTAAAACGTTGCTAACAAGATTTAACATATTGCTAGCATGTTGTTAGAACGATTAGCACGTTGTTAACATAGTTAGCATTTTGTTAGCATGTTGATAGCACAATTTAGCATGTCGCTAGCATGATTTAGCACATTGTTGACATGATTTAACAATAAATAAATTCAATTCAATTAATTGTAGAAGTTTTTCGTAGAAGTCGGCATGGATGCAAAGATTACGTTTATATAATCGGCAATCGAACCGGATTAAAACCTAAAGTAATTCTCAGCGATTCCACTTGATTGACACATGGAGCGTCTTAATGTCGAGATTTATAGTTTTTACGATGAAAATCTAGTTGAATCGAACAGATCTTCAGGTTCAAAGGAACTTTAGTGAAATCAGTTCAGCCATTTTGAGACGGGACACATTTATTGAGTGTTTCACGTGAGCAGCGTCACGAGGCAGTCGTTGAATATGACGCCCTGCGTGTCCATTCCTCCGAAGACGAAGCACAGCCGCTGCTCGTCTTCGTCACGTGTTTCTCCGCCCGCCGTCGTCACGCGCCACGGCACCGAACACATGGAGTGATCCAACCGGCCCGGAGGTAGATCGCCTTCGAACTTTAGCAGCGTCCAGCGCCGCTCGTCTGTCGGGGCACAACTAATTTTTAGATGCTTTGATAATATTATGATTTGATATTTATTTTTATATTTTATTTGACATTTATTCATTATGTAACAGTATAGTTAAATACCCCCCCCCCCCCATTTTTTTTTGTTTTTTGTTTTTAATGTAAACTGAAATAAAATATATTAAAAAACATATACAAATTTTTTGCTAAACAGTTAGTTTAACTTGATGTACATGCTAACATGATTTAACATGATGCTAGCATGAATTAACACGTTGCTAAAAAGATTTAACACAATGTTAGCATTTTGCTATCATGACTTAGCATGTTGCTGGCACGTCGTTAACATGATTAGCATGTTGATAACACAATTTAACATGTTGCTAACATGATTTAGCATTTGCTAGCCTTATTTAACATGTTTGCTAACAAGATTTATCACATTGCTAGCACGTTGTTAGCATGATTAGCATGTTGATAGCAAAATTTTACATATTGCTAACATGATTTAGCATATTGCTAGCATGATTTAAAACGTTTAGAAAAGTCTTGCGCTTCAGAATGACCTGTATTGAATATTCAAAAGGCTGAATACTATTTGAGATATTATCATAAGTTCGTACCGCACTGAAACTTATACATGGAGTTTGTGGCTCCTTCTGATGTCATTCCTCCAAAGATGAAGATGTTTTTCCCAAGGCTTACAGATGAATGCGCTGCCACTCCCGGCGGGATCTCGCCTTTCGCTTTCACTTTCTCCCATTTCATAGTTTCTAAATAGCCATGAGAGAAAAAAATATATAAAATACAACGAGTATGAGGAGGACAGTTGAGCCTTTTCATTTAAATAAATGTGACTACTAGGTTTTCCTGTCCTTTCAGTATTTTGAGGAAACTAAGGGTATGACATCATCCTCTAGGAAGTGACATGTTTTAACATATTGTTAACATGATTTAACACTTTGCTAACATGAATTAACTTTTTTTTAACACAATGTTAAAACGAATTAGCATGTTGCTAACATGATTTAGCACTTTGCTAGCATGTTTTAAAGCATTGCTAAAATGAATTAGCATGTTGCTAACATGTTGTTAACTTGAATTTGCATGTTTTAGCCTGAATTATCATGTTGCTAGGATGATTTAACATGTTTCTAACATGTCTTAACTTGTTATCATGATTTAGCATTAAAAAGCATGTTGCTAGCATGCTTCTAACATGTTGTTAGCATAAATGAGCATGTTGCTAACATGAATTAGCATGTTTTAACACGCTGCTAGTTTTCACAGGTTGCTAGCATGATTTAACACATTGCTAGCATGTTTTAACATGTTGCTAGCATGATTTACCATGTTTCTAGCATGTTTTAACATGTGATAACATAAATTAACATGTTGCTAGAATGAATTAGCATGTTGTTAACATGAATTAGCATGATTTAACACATTGCTAGAATGATTTAACACATTGTTAGTCTGTTTTAGCATTTTGCTAGCATGATTTAACACACTGCTAGCATGTCCTAAGCTAGTTGCTAGGCTTTGTTAGTGCTAGTTTTTCATTTTAATAATGTAACTTGATGTACTAAAACAACTTGAAAATAACTTTTTTTGGTGGGAAAACATCAGACAAGCACCAGCAGTGGATCTGACGACCCACCCGTGTCCAGCAGGAACATGTCGTTGTGAAGCGTCTCTCCAGACATTCCTCCGTGGATGTAGACGTCTGACCCCACGGCTGTGATTGTGTGACCATGCCGAGGTGTAGGAGGAGTCCCGTCGCTCTCCGGCTGCGTCCAGGTCGCAGTAACTGCAGATACACGATCACGCTTCATTTCCCATTAACCCTTTAAGCTCTTGTGTTTGTGTTTGTGTTTGTGAGACCTGAATCAAAGACGTGGACGTGTGTATCGGCGACTGGATCAGCTCCGGCGTCGCCTCCCGAAAACACGTAGAGTCTGTTTCCAACGCAGGCTGAGTTTGTGTGGTACGTCCTGACTGAGGGAGGATCTCCTTTCACTGACACCGTCTCCCACAAACCCTCTGGAATGATTACGATCATTCAATGATTTTGAAAGACCAAGACTGCGTTTATTTGATCAAAGATACAACAAAAACAGTGAAGTAATATTACAATTTAAAATAGCTGTCATGTACATTTCCTGAACAAAATGTGAGTGTAGCTTGCCGTGGCAAAACTCAGCACTCGGTTGCTAGGGTATCCTGGGTGGTTGTTAGGGTGTTGCTAGGTGGTTTGCTAAAGTGTTCTGGGTGGTTGCTAGGGCGTTGCAATTGTGTTCTGAATGGTTGCTATGGTGTTGCTAGGGTATCCTGGGTGGTTGCTAGGGCGTTGCAATTGTGTTGTTGATAGTTGCTATGGTGTTGCTAGGCGGTTGGTAGGGTATCCTGGGTGGTCGTTATGGTGTTGCTAGGCGGTTGGTAGGGTATCCTGGGTGGTCGTTAGGGTGTTGCTAGGTGGTTGCTAGGTTTATCTTGGTGATTGCTAGGGTGTTGCTATGCGATTGCTAGGGTATCCTGGGTGGTTGCTTAAAGGGATACTCCACTTTTTTTGGAAATAGGCTCATTTTACAACTCCCCCAGAGTTAAACAGTTGAGTTTTACCGTTTTCGAATCCATTCAGCTGATCTCCGGGTCTGGGGGGTCCCACTTTTAGCATAGCTTAGCATAATGAATTGAACCCGGACAAGACCATTAGCATCTCTCTCAAAAATCTCTCTCATTCCTGCGTAATAATCAAGAAACTTTGCTGCAGTACCATGGGTGAAGCAGGCGTAATGATATGACGCAGCACCTGATAATAGTCCCCAGCTCAGTAGCCTATTATCAGGCGGCATGTGCTGCGTCATATCATTACGCCTGCTTCACCCATGGTACTGCAGCAAAGTTTCTTGATTATTACGCAGGAATGAGAGTATAGTTCCGAGCCATATCAGCCTAGAAAATCGCAACTTTTCATTTTCATTTTTAAATAGGAAAAATATCGAAACTCTTTGTTCATTTTTTTGAGAGAGATGCTAATGGTCTTGTTCGGTTCAATTCATTATGCTAAGCTATGCTAAAAGTGGGACCCCCAGACCCGGAGATCGGCTGAATGGATTCGAAAACGGTAAAACTCAACTGTTTAACTCTGGGGGAGTTGTAAAATGAGCCTATTTCCAAAAAAAGTGGAGTATCCCTTTAAGGCATTGCTAGGCGGTTACTAAGTTGTTCTGAGTGGTTGCTAGGGTGTTGCTATGGTATTCTGGGTGGTTGCTAGGCAGTTGTTAGGGTGTTCCGGATTGTTGCTATGGTGTTGCTAGGGTGTTCTGGGTGGTTGCTAGGGTGTTGCTAGAACATTGTATAAACATGGGGGTTTGACTATTTTGACTCAAGCTAGGAAACATGCTACACATGTTAGCAGTGAATAGCTAATAGCTACATGCTAATAGCGATTTAGCTAAGTGCTAAGAACATGCAAAACACTCCATAGTAACATATGTGACAACTAACGACTGCCTAGCAACACACTATCAGCCGCCTAGAATACCGTAGCAACCATCTAGCAACACTATAGCAACCGACCAGAATACCTTGGCAACCGCCTAGCAATTCCCTAGGAACCAACCAGACCACCCTAGTAACCACATAGCAACCACCCGCAACACCCTAGCAACCAATCATAACACCATAGCAACCACCCAGAACACCTTCCACCTTTTTTTTCTATTTTTTTTTCTATCTCACTCCAAACTTTTGAATGATAGTGTATCAAAGTTTCCGCAAAGATATAAAGCTGTTTTCAACGCTGATAATAATCATAAATGTTTCTTGATCATCAAATCATCATATTAGAATGATTTCTGAAGGATCATGTGACACTGAAGACTGGAGTAATGATGCTGAAAACTCAGCTTTGATCACAGGAATAAATTACACTTTACTATATATTCACATAGAAAACATCGGTTTTACATTCTAATAATATTTCACAATTTTGACTGTATTTTTGATCAAATAAATGCAGCCTTGGTGAGCAAAAGAGACATTTATTCCAAACGTGAGACTTGTACAGTATGAATGCACAAGGTTAATAAGTGTGTGTTTCTGCACCTGATGCACGCATCACTTGAACACAGTTGCGGTTCCCGCTCTTCTGGGCTCCAGCGAACACCCACACACTCCTCGGCTCGATCTCGGGGACGAAGCTACAGTGTTCGTAACGCGCCTGCAAACCCGTCCATTCTGGAACCTCCCATTCATGAGTATCTGCAAAACAAATAATATGACTACACAACATCTCACAGATTCTCTGCTTTAAAGGGACAGTTCACCCAGAAATAATCGCCCTCAAGTTGTTCCAAACCTGTATTAGTTTCTTTCTTCTGTTGAACACAAAAGAAGATATTTTGAAGAACAGTTGTCACCAATCTACCCCATTGACTTCCATAGTATTGTAAATAGTATTTTCAATGGGGTCCATCAACTGTTTGGTTACCAACATTCCTCAAAATATCTTTTTTAATGTTCAACAGAAGAACGAAACTCATACAGGTTGGAATGGTGAGTAAATGTTGACAGAATTTTAATTTCTGGGTGAACTGTCCCTTTAAGACTGTAACCAGTTCGTACCCTGTTCATGTGACCCCATTATTACCTAGATGTATATAGGATGTATCCTTTTTATTTATTTATTTGTTTTTAGTTATCTATTCTAATTTTTTACTTTTATTTTTAAATAAATTATCTACTTTTTATTTCTTTAATTTCTTTATTTTGATTATTAATGAATTTATTTATTTATTAAGACTGTAACCAGTTCAGACCCTGGTCACGTGACTGTAACCCCATTACTATTACCTAGATTCATCATGTAGGAATCAGAGAAGCTCCCGTCAGGATTGGCTCCACCGACGACTACAATCCTCCCCTTGCCTCCATCAGCGGAGGGCAGAAACACACAGGTGTGACCCACAGAAACACCTGGAGCAGCACCTGAGGCCGACACCACATACCTAGACACACACGTGTTTAATTATACACATACAGTATTAACAATAGATGTTGTTACAAAGTTTTTCTTGAGCATTCAAAACGAGCTGAACTGTGTTGATGTGATAATTTCATGCCAATATGACAAAAGATACTATTATAGTCACCAGTTTATTTTTGCATCCCTAAAAATAATAATAATTGTAAAAATAAATAAAATAAACTGTAATGCAATTATATTAATAATTGAAATTTCCAACACTGTTAAGTGTGAGACACACACGTTAGAGCCGATGCACTGTGAGAGAAACACATATAACCAGTGTTGGGGAAAGTTACTTTAAAAAGTAATGCATTACAATGTTGCGTTACTCCCTTAAAAAGTAACAAATTGCGTTACTTGGTTACTTTTTAGAAAAGTAATGTATTACAATATTGTGTTATTCCCTAAAAAGTAACAAATTGCGTTACTTGGTTACTTTTTAGAAAAGTAATGCATTACAATATTGCGTTACTCCCTTAAAAAGTAACAAATTGCGTTACTTGGTTACTTTTTAGAAAAGTAATGTATTACAATATTGTGTTATTCCCTAAAAAGTAACTAATTGCGATACTTAGTTACTTTTTAGAAAAGTAATGCATTACAATATTGCGTTACTCCCTTAAAAAGTAACTAATTGCGTTACTTAGTTACTTTTTAGAAAAGTAATGCATTACAATATTGCGTTACTCCCTTAAAAAGTAACAAATTGCGTTACTTAGTTACTTTTTTAGAAAAGTAATGTATTACAATATTGTGTTATTCCCTAAAAAGTAACTAATTGCGATACTTAGTTACTTTTTAGAAAAGTAATGCATTACAATATTGCGTTACTCCCTTAAAAAGTAACTAATTGCATTACTTAGTTACTTTTTAGAAGATTAATGCGTTAAGTTACTTATGCGTTACTTTTTTTCCACCTGGGCTGGGCTTGTTGTTTTTTTTTTATCACAAAAGTTATATTTTTTGGCAAATGTAAAGACCAAAAGTGAAATAATAAGCCTCAGGCTGAAGGAAATGCAAATCTACGCGTGTACAGTAGAGGGCGCCGCTCAAACAAACCTTTTCTGGATAACGGAAGAATAAGATGCAGGAGAAAAAAGTTAAACACTTACTTTACCAATAAAAAAAAAAAAAAAATCTATAGTCATTTTTGCTTATGGTTTAACTGAATCATCACAGCAAGTACATTGGTCAATAAAGTGAGATTAAATTCATAAAAATGTATGTTTTATTTAACATATTTAGTTATTGGAGGTTTGCATAGTATTCTGATTCTGCATTTCACTGATTTTATTCATTTTGAGGAATATTGAATCTTTTTTTTTTGTGCAAGTGTAGAGTAAATGCTCACATTTAGTCTAGAACTACAATAACCATCATGTTTTCACACACACACACACACACACACACACACACACACACACACACCTCTGCATTCGTCTCAACATGAGGACAGGAGAGCTGTCAACCAATAACTGGGAAAACAAAGTAACTTGAGTTACTTATTTGAAAAAGTAACTCAGATATTTTGTTGTAAATTTAAAAAGTAATGCGTTACTTTACTAGTTACTTTAAAAAGTAATCTGATTACATAGGCTAACTCAAGTTACTTGTAATGAGTCACACACAACACTGCATACACAGAGAAACAAGCTGATACCACTGTCTGTCCCGAGGCTTCTCCTCTGGCTCGAGAACAGGAATAAGCTCCATCAGTCTGTGTGCTGGAAAATCAACAGATTAATTTTCAGAAGCATTTATATATCGATTATAAGCCTGTTTCCATGGACGCTGGTTCCGTTGCCATCTCGTTGCGTCAAAAAAAAAAAGCACGACGTATTGTACACACACACAGCACGTGAGCGTTATGACGTCATGCCGCATATCTTTGTCCGAAATAATAAATCACAACAATAACGCTTTACCTTTATCGATAAATGTAATGACTGGTGATGATGATGGACATGAATCGATCACTACATTGGAAGAGGGAGCGCGAGAGAGCAGTTAGTGTGAACACAGCTACTGTGATGACAACCTCACCGGAAATCATTTCATAATAAAGGTCTTCATCATGAAAAAAATATATATATATATTATTATTACTATCATATATCATATTTAATATACATAATATTTATATCCTCCTGGGACCCAGGAATAGACTTTTGTCCACTGTAATGAATTTCTCTGACAGCATACATGTCACATGTCACACCTGGGTGTCCTGTAAAGAGCACAATCAGGGCTAGATACCAAATGTTTGGAGGTTTCACTGTGAAAACAACTTCTCCTTAGTCTTTAAAAATGTCTGACATTAATTTAGTGATCAAATGTAGCACTCTTATGGAAATATGATAATATATTGTAATTATAATTTAAATCTGACTACTTTTCAAATTGTATTTCATAAGCCAACATCTCAGGAAAACGTTATGGGGTTTCAAATCAAAAAATTACTTTCTGTTACAGAATTTCATGTTTATCAGGCATTTTGGGAGACACAACAAGTTAATATGGAAATAAGTTATACATCAATATTCCTATGAAATATTAGATATTATTATTAAAATGTTGCTAATTATTACTCCAATTATTACACTTCTTTTTTCATTAAATGTTGCTCCAAGAACACATTAATGTGCACATTAGATACAGTGTATACCGGCAGATACATTGCATTAAATGGGAATATTAATTCATGGCCATTTTACCCACATATTGCATAAAGTAAAATGGTGCATCAATTCATTCCGTTATATCTTTCATAACATAGTTGAGAATCATCTTTATACAAATTTAAGTTCAAATAAATCCTGAAACCCCAACATTTATTGGTGATTGAAAAAAATAAAATCCCATTGTTTTTGCCTATACATATAATTTCATGTCATTTTATTTTTTAAACAACTGAGTCCTGGTGTCCACTACAGAGGACATAGCATAACATATGAATAAAATATCTTTTTTTTTTTTTTTTTTTTTACTATTTTTTTATTATGCTCTAAACAATGTGATGACATGAAAATAAAAAATACAAATTCTGGGTCTCAGGAGGATATATTATATTTATAATATCTTCGAAACTAGTCGAAATTATGACTTTATATTTTTAACTTCGTCAAAACTTCGACTTTTAAATCTAATTATTGATTTAATGACTTTTTAATGTCTTAATTTCGACTTCTTATGTCATAAGTAACTATGTTTTGGAATGGTCTATGGCTAAGCATGATTTTTTTGTTGGCATGCAAAATACATGGTAGGGCTGGTAAGATATATTTATGGCCAGTGCATTTTCTAAAATTATCTTAAATTATAATTTTGTGGCAAATATGTCCAAATTTAAACACTGCTCATGCCGCGCTCGAGGCCCCGCCCACAGACACGCCCATAGCCGCGCCCAGAGCCACGCCATTAGACACGCCCACTCAGCGCTCTCTGACTGGAAATAAACGGTCGTTCTGCTTCACTCACACATGAAACATCTCAGACACACTTCCCTTCATCTTTCCTGATAGGAATCATAATCATAATCATAATCATGTCTTCAAACTCAACCCTCACAACCATGAGACGGACTGTTGAGCAGCTCAAACTTGAAGCCAGCGTGGAGAGAATCAAAGTAAGTAACTGAACATCTCTTCAGTTAAAAGTGTAACTTACAGTAACTTATACGACACGGTCTCAAACAAATTCTAGTTTATTTCACATAAAACAGTCTTTTAATTCAAATATTGTATCTAGTATGTATGTTTGTTTATAATGGCAGCATATGAGATGAATAACCACATCATTACATCGCTGCTCTCAACGGTGTTTGTCTAGTAACGTTATTAATAATATAATGTTGTTTCAGTGTTTTTCCTTAGCATTCAAAACGAGCAGAACTGTGTAGATGTGATCATTTCATGACAATATGACAAAAGATAGCTATGGCAGGTACTAATATGGTCACCAATTTATTTTTTTATCCCTAAAAATAATACTAATTATAAAAAAATAAAATAAAACAACCCAGACATAAACTAATATAATAATTGAAATTTCTAACACTGTTAAAACAGAACAGTTATGGTGGTCATTGCGTGACAAATGAAATGTTTTCCCCACATTTTTTGCAATAGAGGAAATATTTGAAATGACGACATGGAGCAGAAAAGCTGTAGAATTACTTTATTGAGCCTTTTTTTATTCTGAGATGATTCATCAGTTATCATTCATCCCCCAAACAACGAGTCTGTTCTGATGGACCACAGGCACAAATAGCAAATAATATGGTCAAATTGCACATGATCAGATGCAACTAACTGTTATTGTTAATAATGCGACAAATGCAGAATTAGGATGGTGAGATAAATAGGCTTGACAACCTTTAAAAAGAGTTGAAAACTCTTTCGATATCTTTAGTTGTTGATGTCAAAGGTTGTGTGTCCATCAAACTCTACAGTATTTGACACAAATTCATCTGTCATGTGGAAGAATCAAGTCAAATTAGACATGGACAGGTTGGTCTTTGGTAAATCGTAGTTATGACATACTAAATAGTCGAAATTATGACATTCAGAGGAATAATTCTTCTGACTATGACATAATTTCGACTTTTTATCTCATAATAATGACTGACATAATTTTGACTTTTTTATCATAAATATGACTGACATAATTTTGACTTTTATCTCATAATTCTGACTTAGTATGTCATAATTATGAATTATGTCATAATTCTGACTTTTTATCCCAATTTCGACTTTTTAATCTCATAATTATGTCATTATGACTTAGTATGTCATAATTGTGACTGTTTATCTCAATTTAAAATGTTTATCTCATAATTATGCCTTATGTCATTATAACATAGTTTGTCATATTTTAAAGTTTTTATCTCATAATTTCGACTTTATCATAATTACAACTATTGTCACAATTAAAGTCCCCCTGCAGTCAATAATTGAATCCCTTAAAACTCATCTTTAATAATCAAAATTACACGTTTTTTTTTCCTGTGAAAATGATTTCTTCATGCCTTAAAATAGCTTGACTGTAACTCTACACTCTTGCTTCATTGAGTATACGTGGCTTCATGAATATGCAAATTAGTAATGTGGTGCTAATGTTACACCAACCATGTTCCCGTTCACCATCTCAGAGTCAAATCAGCATCCTTAGAAACGCTTAAACATCATAGAAAGCCAGTGGAGAAAAGCCCCGCCCACATGTGACGCGATTGGTCACATGTTTGTGACACAGGAAACGGGCGTTTTTGAGACTGTCTTTGGTTCACTGCAGTTTTAAAGAGAAAATACTCAGCAATGGTGTCGACTTATGAATTTACACATATAAACAACATGAAACACTTGAGTTTCACCACAGGGGGACTTTGACAATTACCAAAGCATGACAAACTCGAAGAAGACACGACCCAGCCTGCATCACACATGGGTTATGATGATTTCTAATGTACAGTTCGATCTGTGTGTGTTTGTGATGCAGGTTTCTCAGGCGGCTGCGGATCTCCAGCAGTTTTGCCTCCAGAACGCCAGTAAAGATTCGCTACTGGTGGGAGTACCGGCGGCCAGTAACCCGTTCAGAGAACCTCGTTCATGCACACTTCTGTAGACTCAAGGTAGACCACAAACACAAGCAGATTCACATCAACACCGGGACACAACGGGCAGGAGAGAGATATGATTCAAGAGAGATCATGAGCAATCAATGAGGTTCTATAAAGAACTCTAGGGTTCTAAATCAATTTAAAGACGCTTTATACCAAAAAGTTTCGATATACTATACATGGCTTAGTATGACATCATTTTGACTTTTTATCTCATAATTTCGACTTTATCATAATTATTACTTATGTCATAATTATGGCTTTTTATCTCATAATTTCGACTTTATTATAATAATGACCTGGGGTCTCATTTATAAAGCGTGCGTACGCACAAAACGGGGCTGGAAACGTACGTACGCCAGTTCCCACGCAAAGGTTGTGATCTATAAAAAACAAACTTGACGGGAGAATGTGCGCACCTTTAAGCAAACTTTGAGCCGTGCGTACGCACATTCTGGAGCAGAAGGGAATTGGCGACACCGATGGTGAGCTGGAGTTAAGTGTCTTTTTGGTCACTTTTAGACAGAAAATCTAAAGAAAATTTTACATATACAGAAAGATAATACAAATATAATTTCACTCACCAAGCCTGCCACTTGAAGCAAATATCCATTCCTTCTTAAATGTCCGCGCCAGTGAGCGCGTTGGGCCGTTTAGTGAAACTGACGCAAATAACAGTTTAAATAAATAAAATAATGATTTAAACTAATGGAGTTAAGCACTTAAACATGAAGTCATTACTGAGAAGTTACAACATTTTTATATTCAAATTCAGTCAATAGAAATATTTGTTGTTAATGCTGTGTTTTTGAACACTTTTCCTCTGGCATGCTGTGTTTTAATGTTTTAACCACAGAGATAACTGCTTATCATGATAATACCAGATTGTCTGAGAAAATAGTTTCGTGCAAATAATGCCCAAGGCCTATCTGTTTCCATTAAAAGTATCAATTAAAAATACAATTCGGCCAGTGGAAAAGATTGAGAAAAACTTTCTCTGAAATGTATTTTACACTATTTGATTTATGTATTCAAAAACAAGGCAAGGATAGGCAACTGCTTGATTTTTATTAATGTAATGTGTCTTGTACCGTTAAACGTTATCACGTGGATGAATAATCATATGCAAATGATATGCAGATGAGGATCTGCATAGTAAAACTAGGCGTTGTAAGCTCCATATATGGTTATTTCGGGGAGGAGACGCATGTGCGCACAATCTTCCGCTGACTGGGATTTATAAAGTGTATTCTGCGCAGGTTCTGGCGTACGAACGGTTTTATAAATCCGAATATTATTTTGCGTACGCCATTTTTGGCTTTCGGGCGCACGTACACTTTTAGTAAGGTTCCTACGCACAGTTTTATAAATGAGACCCCTGGTATGTCATAATTATCACTTATGTCATTATGACTTAGTATGTCAATTTCAAATTTTTATCTCATAATTTCGACCTTTTATCTCATAATTTCAACTTTATCATAATTACGACTTGGTATGTCATAATTATCACTTATGTCATTATGACTTAGAATATCAACTTAAAAAATTCTCTAAAAAAAATCTCATAATTTCGACTTTATCATAATTACTGTCTGGTGATAGACTTTATTTTAATAAAAAAATGACTTGACTTGACTTGACTTGACTTGACTTGACTTGACTTACACAAGGGTTAGGCCTACATGCCATATACAAATGACAACAAACCAACACAGGACTGCAAACACATGGAGAATAAATGGGAGCAAACAAGGCAGTAACGAGGGAGGACAGGTGGGGCAAATGAACCAATAATCAGGGAACAAGGTGGGCGGGGCTAGACAATGACAGGAGAGCACATGGCACAAGGAAACACATTGACAAGCCATGTGCTCACACCAAACATGACTTGAACACAAGCACATGACCAGTAAAACAAACAAAAACCAAGAAATGAACTGGACAGAAGTGACAGAACCTGACAAATTGCGACTTAGTATGTCATAATTATTGCTTATGTCATTATGACATAGTATGTCAATTTCAAATGTTTTCTCTCATAATTTCGACTTTTTCTCTCATAATTTCGACTTTATCATAATTACGACTTGGTATGTCAGTATTATCACTTACGTCATTAAGTGATAATGAAGGCAGACGACGAACTCCTCGCAGATTCACGTCCCACAGGGACACACCGGTCAAGTTCAGATGTATTTGTACATCAGGATATAGATATGATTCAAGAGGAAAGATGAGCAATAATTAAAGAAGCCAGTTCACTCTTAGAAGCATCAGTGGTTCCATATTGAATTTTATGCCAAAAAGGTTTCGGAAATGTCTTAAATAATTGCATCATACTTTCATGTTTAATGGATATTGGCTTTTAATGGATATTTGATGGATTATACCGGCATTGCTGTGCCTGCTATTCACTTTCATAATGTAGCTCGAGATTAATCTCACAACTTTGTCATAATTATGACTAAGTACAGTATGTCATAATTCTGTCTTTTTATTTCATTATTATGACTCATGTCATTATGACTTAGTATGTCAATTTTGACTTTTATCCCAATTTTGACTTTTTAATCTCATAACTATGACTGTTTTAATTTTTTCTCATTATTAAGACTTAATATCTCATTATTAAGACTTAATTATGGCTTAGTATGTCATAATTATGGCTTTTTATCTCATAATTTTGACTTTATCATAATTACGACTTGGTATGTCATAATTACGGCTTTTTATCTCATAATTTCAAGTTTATCAAAATTATATCTTAATATGTCGTAATTATGGCTTATGTCATAATTTCGACTTTTTATCTCATTATTAAGACTTATGTCATTATGGCTTAGTATGTCATAATTATGGCTTTTTATCTCATAATTTTGACTTTATCATAATTACGACTTGGTATGTCATAATTACGGCTTTTTATCTCATAATTTCAAGTTTATCATAATTATATCTTAATATGTCGTAATTATGACTTATGTCATAATTTCGACTTTTTATCTCATTATTAAGACTTATGTCATTATGGCTTAGTATGTCATAATTATGGCTTTTTATCTCATAATTTTGACTTTATCATAATTACGACTTGGTATGTCATAATTACGGCTTTTTATCTCATAATTTAAAGTTTATCAAAATTATATCTTAATATGTCGTAATTATGACTTATGTCATCATTTCGACTTTTTATCTCATTATTAAGACTTGTATCATTATGACTTAGTATGTCATAATTATGGCTTTTTATCTCATAATTTTGACTTTATCATAATTACGACTTGGTATGTCATAATTACGGCTTTTTATCTCATAATTTCAAGTTTATCATAATTATATCTTAATATGTCGTAATTATGACTTATGTCATAATTTCGACTTTTTATCTCATTATTAAGACTTGTATCATTATGACTTAGTATGTCATAATTATGGCTTAGTATGTCATCATTTTGACTTGGCATGTCATCATTTTGACTTTTTATCTCATAATTTCAAGTTTTTCATGATTATGTCTTGGTATGTCGTAATTACGAGTTATGTCATAATTTTGACTTTTTATCTCATTATTAAGACTTTATCATAATTATGACTTCATAATTTCGAACATCATACGACTTTTTCATGTTCCAGAAAAAAAACGTTACATATAGTCTCTCAGTATAAAATATCTGGACTCATGTAGACGTAGCCTATATATGTGTTTGTCCCGCAGCTTCTCTATGAAGTAATGTAGCCCAGAGATCCTCCATAGTCATACGCAGCTGTGTGGGATATTATTATCTTTATCCCGGAGCGCTGGGCTTGCATCCGGCTCAGTGTTTGGGAAGTCTTGCTTTTACATCAACAGGAAGTTCAGTTTACACGCGTGTCGAGGAAGTCCTGAGATAGTGGACTTATGCATTTCACTCTGTGCATTCTGCATTGTGCGTTATGTAATATGCATTGTGTTCTTATATAACACATGTTTTATTGTGCCTCAAATGTGACTTAAGGAAAGTATGAGCTGATATTAGTCCCGACTGGAAACTTCTGCTCTTGACTAGCATGAGTTCCTCCTCTGTGGCTCGATGCTAAACTTAGCTTTAGACGAGATGTGTCGTAACATGTCTGTGTTTTCCGCAGATTTAGTCAGCAAACTGCAAGGACTGAATGTGGAACAGAGTAAAAAGAGTCGGTCACACAAACATTAAAGTTATTAACTCTCTCAAACTCCATAAAATCAGTCCCAATGTTGGGAGAGGTGGTTTTTATCACTTTTTAAACCCATCAACATGTCAACAAAATCCTTCATCCCTGAAACATGTGTTATTAGGCATAAGTTCAATCCCTGGACAAAACCCTTTTTAAACATTTAACACTTTAAGGTTTTTAAAAAAAAATAAGGTAAACAAAAATTGTGTTTTAGAGATTTTGACCATTATGACTTAGTATTTCATTATTTACGTTATTTTTATCTCATAATTTCAACTTTATCTCATAATTTTGACTATCATAATTATGTCTTGGTATGTCATAATTATCGCTTGTTATTATGACTTAGTATGTCAGAATTTTACATTTTTATCTCATACTTCTGACTTTATCTCATAATTTAGACTTTATAATAATAACGACTTGGTAGGTCATAAATATCTCTTATGTCATTACTACTTAGTATGTCATAATTTAACATGTTTATCTCATACTTCCAACTTTATTCCATAATTTGACTATCATAATTATGACTTGGCATGGCATAATTATAACATGTCACTATGAGTTATGCCATAATTTTGACTTTTTATCTCATAATTTCGACTTTATAATAACGACTTGGTAGGTCATAAATATCTCTTATGTCATTATTACTTAGTTTGTCATAATTTAACGTTTATCTCATACTTCCAACTTTATTTCATAATTATTACTATCATAATTATAACATGTCACTATGATTTATGCCATAATTTTGACTTTTTATCTCATAATTTTGACTATCATATGATTTTTAATGTATTGATTTCTCATATTTATTCGTCTTTCTTTCACAGGAGGGAAGAGGCAGATGCTGATTTTTTATATTGTGAAACATCATGAGAAATATTGTGCAAGTCTGAGAATGTTGATGAGTACAAATTTATTTTGGTTTTTATATTGTGCCAATTATATGAAACTGAAGCATTGAATTGTATGAATGGATTTATCTTTTTAATTTGCATTAATGTAAAATAATCATTTAATTATTCCAAAAGAATTAGAGAGACTGTGTTGTTTTTGTCAAATTAAGTGCATTAATTGTTGTGATTTGTCTGATCAATGAAAAAAACTGTTGATTGAAAAGAAAATAAAGAAATATTTTGTTTAAAAATACAAGTCTTGGCGAGTCAAAGTATATTAAATTAACATCCAGAATTAGAAGCACAAACCTCTGGCTCCACAAATACTGGTAAATATGAGCAAAACTGATTTAAAAAAAAAAAATTTCTCCTCTTAGTCTTTCATTCAAAATATTAACAAAAATTCTAACCTTTGATTAAAGTCAAATAGCAAAAAAATTAAGAAAAATTTATCTGAAAAATAATTAAATAAATTTCATTAAAATAAATAAATAAAAATGATTCAAACAAATAAAATTTGATTTAAATAACTACATAAATAAAAATTAATAAAATAAAAATAAAATAAATACATTTGATATACCTAAATAAATAAATAAATACAATTTGATTTAAATAAATAGAAATGCAGTGTAAAAATGAAAGAAAAAAAAACATACAATTGTATTTAAATAAAAAAAATATATATAGTTAATACATTTAATTAAAATAACTTAATTAAATAAATAATATTTGATTCCAATACAAAAAAATGAGCAGCCACATAAATAAAAACATTTAATTAAAATATATAAATAAATAACTAAAATAAATAACTTGATTTTTGTAAATAAATTAGACAAAACTAAGTAAAAATACAATTTTATTCAAATAAATAGTATAAAATGTCAAAATAAATGTAAATAAGTAAATAAATAAATAAATAAATGTATTAAAATAAAAATATTAAAAATAAATTAATACACATGATCTAAATCATTTGATTAAAATAAATAAACAAATAAAACAGTACAGTAATACAATGAGTAGAAAAAGCTCAATCATTTAATGTAACAAACTAAATATTTTGCACATTTGTAATGTTACAGTTTTAATCAGGTCTTTGTACACGACAGATCCAGCAGAGAGTTGGTGCAGGAGATGCTGTTCAGAGGCTGATTTACCGCAGGCTTCCGCTTGAGTCGTGGTTCTGTAGATGAGGTTTGGTCTGACTTCTGGAGACGTTCTGAGAAGGAGATGATAGACTCCATGCTTTTTCTCTCCAGGGGGAAATTAATGAACTAAATGCTTGAAAATACCCTGTTGCTCTGGTGATAATCAGTCGATCTGGGTGGACACAAAATCACTTCTGTAACAATTATGTCTTCTGTGACCCTTCATGCCACTCATTAACTGTACAACTGACTTTATAACTCACAATTACGACTTTATAACTCACAGTTACGACTTTATAACTCACAATTACGACTTTATAACTCACAGTTACGACTTTATAACTCACAGTTACGACTTTATAACTCACAGTTACGACTTTATAACTCACAATTACAACTTTATAACTCACAATTGTGACTTTTATCACGCAGTTGTGACTTTATAACTCACAATTACGACTTGATAACTCACAATTGTGACTTTTATCACGCAATTGTGACTTTATAACTCACAATTACGACTTTATAACTCACAATTATGACTTTATATCTCACAATTATGACTTTATATCACGAAATTGAAACTTTATATCACGCAATTGTGACTTTATAACTCACAGTTACGACTTTATATCTCACAATTGTGACTATATCATGCAATTGTGACTTTATAACTCACAGTTACGACTTTATAACTCACAATTATGACTTTATATCTCACAATTGTGACTTTATATCACGCAATTGTGACTTTATAACTCACAGTTACGACTTTATAACTCACAGTTACGACTTTATATCTCACAATTGTGACTATATCATGCAATTGTGACTTTATAACTCACAATTATGACTTTATATCTCACAATTGTGACTTTATATCACGCAATTGTGACTTTATAACTCACAGTTACGACTTTATAACTCACAATTACGACTTTATAACTCACAATTGTGACTTTTATCACGCAATTGTGACTATAACTCACAATTACGACTTTATAACTCACAATTGTGACTTTTATCACGCAATTGTGACTTTATAACTCACAATTACGACTTTATAACTCACAATTGTGACTATATCTCGCAATTGTGACTTTATAACTCACAGTTACGACTTTATAACTCACAATTATGACTTTATATCTCACAATTATGACTTTATATCATGAAATTGTGACTTTATATCTCATAATTGTGACTATATCATGCAATTGTGACTTTATAACTCACAGTTACGACTTTATAACTCACAATTATGACTTTATATCTCACAATTATGACTTTATATCTTGCAATTATGACTTTATAACACAATTGTGACTTTTTATCACGCAATTATGACTTTATAACTTGCGATTGTCGCAGAAAGCTTTCATAGGTCATGAACATCCAGGAATGATCAAAATGCCTGGAAGTGAAGTCATGGAAATGTCTACATGTTTCTAAATGCCCAGCATGATCAGCTTTACATGCTTTATTCTGGGTCTGAGAATATGGAGAGTAGTGTTTATATAAGATCCCTATGCTGTGGCTCTTTGTTCTCTCAAACCTTTATGCATTTGAATATTGTCCACCTTCTCAGGTCCACAATGCAAATCTTGTGTGGTTGTGTTGTGACACACGTATATCAGCTCATCAGTCATTGTTAATGGTGAATAATAGGGTTCTTTTATAAACAATTGTCCATAAACACAATCATGAACACTTATAGCAGGATTCAGTATCACAGTCTTTGGTGTCTCTTTCTCTTTCCACTTGAACAAGCATAAAAAAAGCATTTTTAATATGTATTTCCTCAGAGAATATTTCCTCCAGGCATTGATAACCACAGATAACATATGCAATGCAACAAGACCACACAATATACAGTGTGACGTGCCTCTGGGCCCGTACTATTGTAATGAGTATTGGGGGGGGGGTTGAGCTAATCATGATGTGAAACACCTGCAGATAATGATAAAAGGTGAGGAGTCACAGACTTCAGCCTTTTTGGTTACCCCTTTGTCATCTGTTGTTTTGAGTTGCTGCTTTATTTATTTATTATTCGTTTGCTTTGTATTAGTTATTGTTTGGGAAGTTTGCAGGCCTGTATTCTTTGGAGTATACAGTTTGTTTATTATGTAGCTTATTCTTTATGGTGATTCTCTGAACGGAATGTTTTCCGTGGTGTTTGTTTTGGTTATGTTTGATTAAATAAATATTTTTAATTCGCTTTCGTTCTCGTTGCCTCCCTTATTTGTCGCGGCTCAGAGCCGGCCGTGACAGATATGGGGGCTCGTCCAGCCATTCGTTGTAATCAGGAACACCGGTTGGTTATTTCCTGGTTATTTCCGACTCTGTGAGCGAGTGTACAGCATGCGCTGTTTAGTTTGTTTGGGAGGCTTCGAGACGAGTAACAGTTGATTGGGGAATAAGCATATGATTTTGGTTATAATTTGAATTTGGAAAACACTTTGTGTAAGTTAATATAGCCTAGTTGCTGTTGCGTATTGATTGGATTGTAGAAGAGACGAATTTGGTAAGTTACAAATTAACTGGATAACTTGATTGTATGTGTACAAATATATGTATTTATCAGTGTTTTTTTATTTATTTATTTGTTGTTTTATTTAGTGATTGGTTTTGTTTGCTTGGTAATTTCGTTAGGGGTAGCTGAAAAGTTAAATATGACTTCCAATATTGAAGAGTTCATTCATAATCCGTCGGAAGATCTTTTAAATGAGTTTTCAAAGGATCAGTTGTTAGCGCTTGCGAGTCATTATGATGTTGTGCTTTCTGTTGCTGATAAACGGTTAAAGGAAAATTTAAAATCGTTCTTGACAGCTGCTTTAATAGAACAGAATATTCTTGAAGAAAAACAGACAGTGTCTACTGTTCAAACTAGCAGAATGTATTTGACTTATGAGCAACAGAAGGATTTACTTTTGATAGAAATGAAGTCTAAGGAAAAAATCGAACAGCAAAAAATTGAAGCAAGACATGATATTGAAAACAAGAGATTGGAGCTTGAGCGTTATAAATTGGATTTGATAAATGCTGGGAAAATTTCTAGAGGAGCCAGAAGATCTTCTGGTGAGGGTAGTGACCAGGATTTGCTTGATTTTGATGTGGTCACAAATTTAAAACTGGTGCCCAAGTTTGATGAAAGTGAAATTGATTCTTTTTTTTCACTGTTTGAGCGAGTAGCTGGTACTAGAGGTTGGTCTGATTCAGAGCGTGTTTTGCTATTGCAATGCGTTTTCACGGGAAGAGCTCAAGAGGTTTTTTCTTCATTAAGTACGCAGGATGCGGAAACTTATGAATGCGTTAAATCAGCCGTTTTGAAAGCTTATGAATTGGTACCTGAAGCATATAGACAGCGATTTAGAGGTTGGCAAAAATCTGAAAGACAAACGCATGTGGAATTTGTGAGAGAAATTCAAACTCATTTTACCCGCTGGTGTTCTGCTTCTAATGTCGAAACTTTAAGTGACTTAAAAGAGTTAGTATTGTTAGAGCAGTTTAAAAATTCAGTTCCACCCCGTATTGCTACTTATGTAATCGAGGCTAAAGCTCGTACGGCGTATGATGCTGCAGTTCTTGCAGATGAATATGCTTTAATTCACAAAAGTCAGTTTGGACAGAAGGCATTTAGAGAAATTAGACGAGAACCGGGTTGGGTTGTACATGATAAGAGTAGGGAAAGTCCGGATATGTTTAGAGGAAGATCGTTACATTCACCTGGGGAGATTGAATTAGGTGATGTGTGTAATTATTGCCAGGCCAAAGGGCATTGGAAAAATGAATGTCCAATGCTAAAAGCCAAAGCTCAATATTCATCAGGAAATAGAAAGCCCCAAAATGTGCTGTTGGGAGCAAAATCAGTAGGACTAGTAACATCCATTCATCCGTCATCCGAACCAGCCATTGAAAGTGATTGCGAAACCTTGAATTCTAGTTTGTCTCCATTTATCACAGATGGTTGTGTCTCACTAATAGGTTCTAACGAGAAAAAACAAGTAAAAATTCTGAGAGACACCGGTGCGACGGAATCGTTTATTTCTGAGAATGTTCTGTCTTTCTCCAGTGAATCTTATACGGGAAGCAATGTTTTGATTAGAGGAATAGGACTGAATGTAGTATCCGTTCCTTTACATCAAGTGATGATGGTCTCAGATTTGGTTCAGGGAGTGGTAACACTTGGGGTACGTCCCTGTTTACCAGTGGTAGGTGTAGACATTATTCTTGGAAACAATTTAGCTGGAGGTAGAGTGTGGTCTGCTGGTTCCCCAGCTTTGATAGTGTCTCCCTCGGTATTGATTTCAGAGGGGTCAGAGGATGAAAATGCTCAGAGTTTTCCAGAAGTATTTGTATCTTCTGTTGTGACTCGTGCTGGGAGTAAATCTTTATCTGGGACTCAGTCAGATGTTAAGGGAGATTGTAAGACAATGACTAAAATACCATCAGTTTTGACTATCTCACGTAGTGATTTGGTGAGAGAACAACAGGCAGATGTTTCGCTTGTTGACTTGTTTGACAAGCTTCTGTCTCCAGATGTCCTGCAAGATACAGCGTCAGGGTATTATCTGGATGGAGAAATATTAGTCAGAAAGTGGGTGCCCCATGGTAAAGATTTTGTAGGAGACCCGATTGTTCAGATTGTTGTTCCAAAAAATCTCCGTGATCTTGTGTTGATGACCGCTCATGATTCTTCAGGACATTTGGGTGTTAAAAAGACATATCAATTAATTTTGAAAAGTTTTTTTTGGCCCAAGCTTAAACGAGACGTGTCTGCATACATTAAAACCTGCCCTACTTGTCAGTTGACTGGAAAACCCAATCAGATCTTGAGACCAGCACCGCTTTTTCCTATTCCCGTGGTTAGCCAACCATTTGAACATTTAATTGTGGATTGTGTGGGTCCCTTACCCAAGTCGAAGGCAGGTAGTAAATATTTGCTTACGATAATGTGCCAAACCACTAGGTTTCCAGCTGCATATTCGTTACGCTCAATTACTACAAAGACCGTTTTAAAAGCCTTAACCCAATTCATTGCTCTGTTTGGAATTCCTAAGGTCATACAAACGGACCAAGGATCAAATTTTACTTCGAAAATATTTGCTCAAATATTAAAGCAGTTGCATGTTAAACATCAGAAAGCTAGCGCATACCATGCTCAAAGTCAGGGGGCGCTAGAACGCTTCCACCAGACACTGAAGTCGTTGCTAAGATCTTATTGCACGCACATGAAGGGTGATTGGGAAGACGGTTTGCCCTGGCTTCTTATGTCTGCTAGGGAAGCGTCACAGGAAAGCACAGGGTTTAGTCCAAATGAGCTTGTGTTTGGACATTCGGTACGTAGTCCAATGTCACTTTTGTCTGAGGATTTGAAGGATGTCAATCCACCGAAGAATTTGTTAAATTATGTAAGTGATTTTCGTAGGAGATTGTATGAATCCTGTGCACAGGCAAAGGCGAATTTGGGGCATTCACAAGATAGAATGAAGCGGTTATTTGACCGTCGGGCAGAGGTTCGAATCTTTAAGTCTGGTGACCAGGTACTCGCTTTAGTGCCAGTTGTGGGTTCTCCTTTTCAAGCTAAATTTGCAGGCCCTTATACGGTGTTGCGTCAGGTTTCAGACTTGAATTATTTGATTGAAACTCCTGATAGGAGAAAGAAGGCTCGTGTTTGTCATGTGAATTTACTGAAACCCTATTATGTACGTGATGCTGTTAAAGATGCTACCCAAGGGGATGCTAATTCCACTTTGAGTTCGGAGATTCCAGAAGGATTCCAGGTGAAACCTGTGCTTGTGGTTGGTGCAAGGGTGGAAACATCTTCAAGAGCTGTTCAGGCGGTGCCTGTTTCGGACGATGAGGGTCTAGATCCGGGTGAATCTGTTACACAGGGCTGTTTGGAAAACACAGAGGCACTTAAAAATTTGGCCGTGATGTTGAAGCATCTCCCTGACGTTCAATCCTCTGATGTGACTGCCTTAATAAATGAGTATGTCTCTCTTTTCCCAGATACTCCCACACAGACGAATTTAATCGAACATGATATTGATGTGGGTGACGCAAAACCCGTTCTTCAACACTATTACCGTGTTCCGTTGGAGAAAAAGCGACATCTAGAGGCTGAGGTTGAGTATTTGTTGAAAAATGGGTTAGCGGAGCCTTCTTATTCCAGCTGGGCGTCTCCATGTATTCTGGTTCGAAAAGCTAACGGCTCTTTTAGATTTTGTACAGACTACAGGAAAGTAAATGCACTAACTAAACCTGATTCCTTTCCTTTGCCACGAATTGAAGATTGCATTGACCAGGTTGGGTCTGCCACTTATGTTAGCAAATTTGATCTGCTAAAGGGTTATTGGCAGGTGCCTTTAACAGCTAGAGCCCAAGAGATCTCTGCATTTGTTACTCCGTCAGGCCTATTTTCCTATAAGGTTATGAGTTTTGGCCTGAGAAACGCTCCAGCTACGTTTCAACGATTAATGAATCGAGTTATTTCTGGCCTGGGAGGTTGTGCAGTTTATCTAGACGATGTAGTCGTCTATAGTGACACTTGGTCCGAACATCTTTGTCGGATTAGAGCTTTGTTTGATCGTCTGGCTGCGGCTAACCTTACGGTTAATTTGAGCAAGTGCGAATTTGCTAAGGCCACTGTAATCTATCTGGGCAAGGTCGTGGGTCAGGGCCATGTATGTCCTGTTCGAGCTAAAGTGGCCGCAATCGATCAATTTCCTACTCCTACAACTAAAAAAGAGTTAATGAGGTTTCTTGGGATGGTTGGGTTTTACAGGGGATTCTGTCAGAATTTTTCTACTGTGGCAGCTCCTCTTACCAACCTGCTTCGAGATAAGATCAAATTTGAGTGGACTTCTATGTGTCAGAGAGCATTTGAGGATGTTAAGTCTCTTCTCACTGTGTCTCCAATTTTGGCAGCACCTAGATTGGATAAACCCTTTAAATTGCAAGTTGACGCTAGTAATGTGGGAGCTGGAGCTGTGTTACTGCAGGCCTCAGAGGATGGTGCCGACCGTGTGGTGGGGTACTTCTCTAGAAAGTTTAATGCTTATCAACTTAACTATTCAGTTATTGAAAAAGAAGCATTAGCTTTGATTTGGGCATTAATCCATTTTGAAGTTTATGTGGGTTCAGGTGTAGGACCGTTGGTGATTTTTACAGATCACAACCCTCTAACATTCCTTCATTCCTTGCAGAATCCAAACCAGCGACTCATGAGATGGTGTATCTTCCTACAAGGGTATCATCTTGATATAAGACACATCAAGGGAACCGAAAACGTGATTGCGGATGCTCTATCAAGAGTATAATGTGTTGATATAATGTTGTGTCTTCTGTTTTTCTGTTTCTTTCCCCTACCTGTCTCTTCTCCTAGGTGCCGAGGTTGATGAGTAGTAGGGGGAGATGAGTGGATTCTGGAAAATGTGACTTTGGAGTTATTTGGGAGTTATAAATTCTAGTCAATATTTATTTTTTTTTAAAAAAATTTTGGTATGTGTACATCCCAGTTTAGTTAGAAGGGGGTGGGGGTTGTTTTTTTTTGTTTTGGGTGGTAATCCTGAGTGGGGGTACACTTCAGTGTCCTTCGGCAGTCCTGTTTATGGGATTGTTGAGGATGCTGAGTTTAGTGTTTAAAGTCGCCCCGAGCTCGGCAAGCCACTGAAGACTAGAGAGGCTTTAGGTAGTTTGTGATGTTGGTTAGGAGGTTGGGATGTACCCTATTGGAATTATGTATATATATTTTTTTGTTTTTGTTGGTGTGTGTGGTATAGGGGTTTACCTTTTTAAGGGAGGGTGTGTGACGTGCCTCTGGGCCCGTACTATTGTAATGAGTATTGGGGGGGGGGTTGAGCTAATCATGATGTGAAACACCTGCAGATAATGATAAAAGGTGAGGAGTCACAGACTTCAGCCTTTTTGGTTACCCCTTTGTCATCTGTTGTTTTGAGTTGCTGCTTTATTTATTTATTATTCGTTTGCTTTGTATTAGTTATTGTTTGGGAAGTTTGCAGGCCTGTATTCTTTGGAGTATACAGTTTGTTTATTATGTAGCTTATTCTTTATGGTGATTCTCTGAACGGAATGTTTTCCGTGGTGTTTGTTTTGGTTATGTTTGATTAAATAAATATTTTTAATTCGCTTTCGTTCTCGTTGCCTCCCTTATTTGTCGCGGCTCAGAGCCGGCCGTGACAACAGTAATATTGTCCACTAATATTTGTATGCTGTGCATATAGTGTGACTGTGCTGTGTATAATATAGCATAAATGGAAATCTGGAATAATACTGCTAACTGAAAAGTGGCATGCAAAAAATATTAATTATGAATAATACAATCTGTATACAATATTAGATAAATAAAGGCCCTAAAATATTTAGACACCTTTGAACACTAATTATATATACAGTATATTATATTATATACAGTCAAACCAAAATTGATTCAACATTTCTCACATTACCACAGTTTATTCGCTATAGTTTAGAAACGGTAATACAATATGAGCAGAACTCAGCTGATATTTGACTGGTTTTGTCCGTCCTTCTGTTAGACTGTCTCACACATGAATGATGTTGAATATCTGTCAGCTGTTAAATTTAACTACACAATTAGATAATACCAGTTTAGCTCAACCAATCACCAAGCAATGCTTCATTGTGTTCAGTCTGTGTGTAAAAAGAGCATTAGCAATTAAAGACAACACACTTCAGCAAAACATGATCAGCTCAAAGTGTCCCAATCATTTTTGCTCCCAAATTGTTGTAAATGTCACTGGTAGTCACTGAATGAAGAATATATGGGAATAATATCTCACAGTTTACTTTATTTTGCTCTCCTCACTCACAGAAATGAACTATAATATCCTGCACACACTAGTAGAAAAATATCAAAAATGATATCTAGTGTCTGAATCATTTTTGGTTTGACTAGTGTATATATATATACACACATATGCCCATAGACGCCTCTTTAACTCCCCCTGCTGGAGGATCTTCTGCACTACCGCTGTGATTTGTGCGCATGCGCAGTGAGTCATCTCGAGTTCTAGTGGGCGGGGTTTGTTTGAGCGGCCGCGAGCAGCGGCATCAGATCCGCCGTGAGTGTAGATGGGTGTGTGAGAGTCTCCGTCCGAAACACACACTCATACACACACACACACACACACACACACACCGATCAAAATAACCCGGGGAGACGATAAAGCTCATATACGACAGCCTCTCCGCCGGGAGAGGAGGAGCAGGAGGGTTTGGGTCCTGAGCGGGCTCGTTGTGCGGGGGGCCATGGCGCGGGACTATGATTACCTCTTCAAGCTGCTCATCATCGGGGACAGCGGTAAGGAAACACCGGGGATGAGGAACGGAAACAGGCCTCAGTCGCTTACAACGACATTTACATTCACTATAACGACTTAACCCGGGCTTTTTGCGCTGGATACACTCGTAATGCAGACTTTGAGTGATTTGACAGCTTAAATGACATTGTTGTTGTTTCTGCTTTAACTGATGTAATGGGCCTGTCAACTGAGTTTAGAGTCATTCAGTCTGGGTGTGTTCTGAAATTCATTTTTATTAGGTAAAATATGAGTATGTTACACTGATTAGCATATTATTTGATGTGTATATGACAGAATGTGTGTATGAACACATTTAACGCATCAAATGTGGGGTTAAGTATTAAGCTTTTGATTTATGAGGAGACATTATTTTGCTTAATGTTGAGATGTTGGCATGTAATGACACACACATACACACACTTTCTCTCTTTCACACACACACACACACACACACACACACACACACACACACACACACACACACACACTCACTCTATTCAATTAAATTCTCTCTCTCACACACACTCACACACTTTCTCTCACACACACACTTTCTCTCTCACACACAAACACTCACTCACTCTCTCTCACACACACATACATACATACACACACACTCACCTACTCACACACTCACACACACACTCACTATAAAAGCACAGAAAGAGTTTTTTCGACGACAGAGCTCATGAATGTCATGTAGTGTTTTCGGTGTAAAGCCTGAAACTCTAATGTCTGTGTGTCCACAGGTGTCGGCAAAAGCAGTTTACTCCTGAGATTCGCTGATAACACGTTTTCGGGTAGGATCAACACGTCACGTGTGCTTTTAACAAACATTAACTGTGAAAGAAGATACAGAGCCACATTACTGTCATTAAAACTGATTACTAACACACACACACACACACACACACACACATATATGGGCACTGCTGTAGGTCATGCTGTTCTACATAATTTAATGCTGGTTAATGTAAGAAAGGTTACAGCAAGTAATAAAGGTTACAAATCTATGAAAAATAAGTATATCCATTGAGATGCATGCAGATTTATGGAGGGTTGTGCTAAAAAATTAGGACTGCACGATATTGAAGAAAAATGCGATACGATAACTCATTAAATAATGCGATACGATAATGCTTAAAGTGTGTAAAATAAACTTGGATTATCTTTAAAATATCTTTAAAATTATATAACCTTCATACATGTTTCACAATCTTTTCGTGACAGTAAAACATCCCTAAACTTCTGACAGTGAACATCAGTGTTTTACTGTATATCAGAAGTGTTATTTTAACATCATTGTAAACCTCGGGGTTCAGGGGGTCAGGTTATCCTACATTAGGGTTATTAACAACACAAACTGAATAATCAAATGTAAAAATAAACACTGCTTAGTTTTCACTGTATGAATTAAATATATCCTGATTCTTATTAAAGCTACAAAAGTTATTCAGCCGAGAGAGCGAGTGATTTCTCTCTGTCTTTTCTTCATGACTGCAGTTATTGCAAGCCGTTGCGATATATACATTATATATAGATATATATATATTATATTTAGATAATTTAGATATATTGTGCAGCCCTACTAAAAATATCAGCAGCATGGTGCTTATTTCGTCATGATTTAGTGATTTTTATGCTGATTTCTGCGTGTCGTTGCAGGAAGCTACATCACCACGATCGGCGTGGACTTCAAGATTCGCACGGTGGAAATAAACGGGGAGAAAGTCAAGTTGCAGATTTGGGATACAGCCGGACAGGAGAGATTCAGGACCATCACCTCCACGTGAGTCGCATTACACTGATGCTTTCCGACACCGTGTGCTAATAACTACACGTGCCGCGCGATAAAAGCCTCTTCTCCATGTTAATCAGAGTGTTTCCTATCCAGCCGCGACGTCGCGCTGGAACAACAAACACAAAGTGTGGCGATGATGATCTCAGGTGGTGTTTATGTGCTTTATTTAATGTTAAAAGCGTGTCATGTGACTCTGAATATAATTTAGTGCTCCAGCTTTGTGGCTGTAAAAGCAACAGTGGATAATTCACCTCAGATCTTGAAATTAAACCAATGGACACAAGAACGTTCAAACTGTGAACAAACGAGTGTATTTGACAAAGATTGTTTTAGTAACTCAGTATGTATTTTTAATAATGTTTAAATGGTGTAATATTTGTGAATTTGATTATGTAGCGACTTATCCATGTTCTTGCGAGTGCCGTCAAGATTACTCTCTGGTGCCGCGAGACTCCGCCCACACGCTGTTCTGATTGGCTGACTCCGCCCACACGCCGTTCTGATTGGCTGACTCCGCCCACACACTGTTCTGATTGGCTGACTCCGCCCACACGCTGTTCTGATTGGCTGTGGGTTTTGATTGATTTCGACGCATCTCGCAGTCGCGTCTAGTGTGGACAGACACATTATTTGTCGCTGGAATCTTATCGCATCGCCTCTGGTTAGGACACGGTGTAAGATGCAGTTTTGAGAACAACGTCACATGAATCCTAATGAGATGTTCATTTACATTTATTCATTTACAAGATGCTTTTATCCAAATCGACTTACAAATGAGTATAATAGAAGCAGTTAAACTAACAATAGGACAACAATATGCAAGTGCTTATGACCCTTCCCAGTTTAGTCTAACGCAGTACAGGTTATTATTTATTTATTTGTATAGATAGATATAGAATAAGAAGAGAAAATGTTCACATGCTAAAGTCAAACTCAGAGTGAAATCAGTCGAGTGTCCCGGGAGCATTGACTATGGAGCAAGAGTGTGTTCACTACCAGTCAAAAGTTTGGGATTGGGAAGATTTGCAATGTTTTTAAAGAAGTGTCTTCTGCTCACCAAGGCTGTGTTTATTTGATTAAAAATACACAAAAAACAGTAATATTATGACAATTTAAAATAACTGTTTTCTAATTTAATATACAGTAAAGTGTAATTTATTCCTGTGAATGTTCAGCATCATTACTCCAGTCTTCAGTGTCACATGATCCTTCAGAAATCACTCTAATATGAGGATTTGATGATCAAGAAACATTTATGATTATTATCAGTGTTGAAAACAGTTTTTTACACTTTTATTTCAGGATTCTTTGATGAATAGAAAGTTCATAAGAACAGCATTATCTGATATAGAAGCTTCTGTAATATTAAACCCTACCAGTCAAGAGTTTGAGGGTCGGTAAGAATTTTTATTTTATTTTTTGGGGGGAAATAAATAAAAGAAACCAATACTTATATTCATCAAAGATGCATTAAATTGATCAAAAGTAACAGTAAAGACATTTATAATGTACAAAAGATGCCATTTCAAATAAATGCTGTTCTTTTGAACTTTCTATTCATCAAATAATTATGGAAAAAAAATTGATGATAAAATTATCAAACACTGATAATAATAATGAATGTTTCTTGATCATCAAATCCTCATATTATACTGATTTCTGAAGGATCATGTGACACTGAAGACTGGAGTAATGATGCTGAAAATTCAGCTTTGATCACAGGAATAAATTACACTTTACTGTATATTAAATTAGAAAACAGTTATTTTAAATTGTCATAATATTTCACAATATTACTGTTTTTTCTTCTTGTATTTTTAATCAAATAAACGCAGCCTTGGTGAGCAGAAGAGACTTCTTTTAAAAACATTAAAGCTTTTGAACGGCAGTGTAGATGCACTTATTTGATGTAATTAAATAAGTGCATGCGCTGTGTTTGAGGGTGAAGCGCTGTGTTCGTGCACACGTGATCCGCCGGTGTTTTCAGCGTCTCGACTCACAGTTAATGCTCAACGCGAAGATCATCCGCGCGGCGCATCTGCTGCGAGTTAGAGTCGCTTTAACATGCGTCTGGGAACGAAACACGTGCCACATCTCCACAAACTTATAATGAGAAGCGCTGAGCAACTAAAGGATGGTTTAACATTTGAAAATGAAAATAGTTTTATTTATTTATTTTTCTTTACAGTGAAATATTATATTAATAATATTACTAATAATATTATAATATATAATTAACTAATATATTATAATATATAATTAACTTATATATTATATGTATATGAATTATATATCATTTTATATATATATATATATATATAAATTAGTTCATATATTAAGATTATTATATATTAATATATTACATTTTTGATTTTTAATAATTTATATATATATATAATATATAAAAAAAATTATGCAACAAAGAATGTCTCTTTTTTTTATTTAATAATCATTAAAATAATAATATTATATTATATTATAATTAAGGGTTTTTTACGGTTGTGGTTTTACACCAAAATAAAAGTTGGATGGTTTAAAATTTGAAAATAAAAATGAAAAATAAGACAGCCATATGAATATTATATATATTTATTTTTCTTAAATGGTCTATTATTTTACAGTTAAATATATTAATAATATTACTTAGAATATATATATATATATATATATATATATATATATATATATATATATATATATATATATATATATATATATATATATATATATATTAATATAATGTAAACATTTTTTTATTTAATAATCATATTATTTTATTATTCTTATTTAACAGCCATAGTGATATACATATAATCACAAAAAAATAGCAAATGGTGAGCCCTACAAACCAGCACAGCAAACCTGGGAGTATTTTTTTCAAAATTGCCGTGTGTGTGTGTGTGTGTGTGTGTGTGTGTGTGTGTGTGTGTGTGTGTGTGTGTGTGTGTGTGTGTGTGTGTGTGTGTGTGTGTGTGTGTGTGTGTGTGTGTGTGTGTGTGTGTGTGTGTGTGTGTGTGTGTGTGTGTGTGTGTGTGTGTGTGTGTGTGTGTGTGTGTGTGTGTCGTTTCTTAGAAAACCATCAAGGAAATAAGTCTTAAAATTAGGAGTGTTTCAGTAGTAAAAGTAATATTTTTAGAGTATAATCTACATGTTCATTGAGATCTGATGAACGGCAGGCAAATGGAGACGCAGCTTTTCTAGTGTCTTGTTTCCTCTTTCAGTCTGTAGAGAAACCGCAGCCTTCCTTCTGATGCTCAATACCTTCAGTTTCAGTACATGATCCACTTCATGCTCTCAAACACACGTTTGCACCAGAACTGAAGCTAGACAACGAAGGAAACTGAAGCATTAAAGCCTATCACTCTTTGAAGTGCCTGTTTTTAAGGATAAATAAATGAAAACCTTCATGTTTCAAACCTTATCTTTGAGGAAGACAAAAGGAGATGTAAAAATATCTCAATATTGATTGAAAAATCCCCAAATCTTTTCGGTTTTTTTTCAGTTAATGTGTAAATAAAACTTCGCTAAACAATATTTATAGCGCACCTACTATCCAGTAATTATTATTATTTTATTTTTTTTAATCTTTCAAATAGTCAGTTTCGTCACAGTAAGTTTTGAGTGTTAATTATCATTTCTACAAACAGGTTTCGGTTTAATAGTTTTGTGCTATTTTGTTCATTTGAAGCTGTAATATTATATTGCTGTAACACGTGTACTGCATTAGTTCAGAATTAAACCTGAAATATTTCCAAATGAATCCAGATAAATCACATTAAATGAGCTTTTTAATCAGAATCAAATTGATTTGTGGAAATCCGTGTCAATATCAGCAGGGCTGGGTTATTATAACATTATAACAATATTATTTTCCATATCATACAATATCGATATTTATCACGATATTCATGTACCATTAATTGGGAAGGAAATGCTTTTCACACGTTTGTTAGACTTGGAGAATTAATGTAAACATTTAAACTTGTTTGCTCACAATTAAACTCCACGAGCTGCCTTTTAATTTGGGGAATCCATATTTTTCCCTAAATTCAGTTTTTTCCATTTTTTGGGGGGTGTTGTGATTTACTACAAGTTTATATAAGTAACAATTTAATCAAGCTTTTAAAATGTAATCAAATGAAAATATAACAGTGAAAACTGCATTTCTCAGATAAGTTGCTGCACAACATACTGTATAAATGTAAAACATGGATGAAATAATTTATTATTTGTATTAGTCTGAGACGTATGTTTATTATACAGCAGCGATGGCGATATTTCTGTCAGAATTTCTTGAAGTTTGGCCGAACTCTTATTTTGACGGTTTGTCGTGAAGATTTTTCGGTGTATTTGACGGAAGTTTTTCTCAAATGAAACGAGAAAAAGCTTGTGAAGCGACTCTTACAGCAGCTCGTGTGTGTTCAGGTCCTCAGATACTGAGACGCACTGTGTGTGAGTGTGTGTGTGTTGTGTGTTTGAGTCTGTGTGTGTTGTGTGTTTGAGTCTGTGTGTGTTTGAGTGTGTGTGAGAGTGTGTGTGTGTGAGTGTGTGTGAGAGTGTGTGTTTGAGTCTGTGTGTGTTTGAGTGTGTGTTTGAGTGTGTGTGAGAGTGTGTGTGAGAGTGTGTGTGAGAGTGTGTGTGAGAGTGTGTGTGAGAGTGTGTGTGAGAGTGTGTGTGAGAGTGTGTGTGTGAGAGTGAGTGTGTTTGAGTCTGTGTGTGTTTGAGTCTGTGTGTGTTTGTGTGTGTTTGAGTGTGTGTGAGAGTGTGTGTGTGAGAGTGTGTGTGAGTGTGTGTGTGTGTGAGAGTGAGTGTGTTTGAGTCTGTGTGTGTTGTGTGTTTGAGTCTGTGTGTGTTGTGAGTGTGTGTTTGAGTGTGTGTGAGTGTGTGTGTGTGTGTGAGAGTGTGAGTGTGTCTGTGAGAGTGTGTGTGTGAGTGTGTTTGAGTCTGTGTGTGTTGTGTGTTTGAGTCTGTGTGTGTTGTGAGTGTGTGTTGTGAGTGTGTGTTGTGAGTGTGTGTTGTGAGTGTGTGTTGTGAGTGTGTGTTTGAGTGTGTGTTTGAGTGTGTGTTTGAGTGTGTGTGTGAGTGAGTGAGTGAGTGTGTGAGTGAGTGAGTGTGTGTGTGAGTGTGTGTGTGAGTGAGTGTGTGAGTAATCCACATCCAGTAAAAATTTGACTGTGATCTCGATGCGATCTCGCCCAGCCTTTCCACAACCGGTGTGTGTCTTCAGCTGGCAGAACAGGCTCTCTGACCCAGCTGTGTGTTGGAGACGAGGAGTGAGTGTGAGCTCCACAAAGACGCTGTTGATGGAGCCGCTGGTATGTGGAGCGCAGGGATGATCGTCACACGCTCTCCTATTAGAATAAGTGAATCTCAGCTCAGCATCAGCTCATACACACACACTACACTACACCAGCTGACGCCTTCCAAACCCGACGCATCTCTGTTCTGCAAGTGTCAGATCACCAAATGAATGTTTTGACATGGGAACATCTGATGATGTTCACCACTTCCTGTCAGTGATGATGTCATTCACAGGAAGTGAAAGAGGCATTAGGAATCATTTAAACTGGATTCCTTGTCTCTTATTCACAACAGACTGAAGATTATTAATATAATATTTCACTGTAAAGAAAAATAACAGTGTTTCAGTGTTTTCAGGAGTTAAACTGGTCAGACTGGAGTTGTACGGGCCGCCGAGAGCATGATCAGATGATCTAGACCTGAATCAGCACAGATGTGTGTGTGCATGCCGTGCGTTCCAGACCAGTTTCTTCGCTGAGTGTTTAATCCTTTAAATCAGCGATTCTCAAACTGTTTTGTTTTTTTGTCAGCCGAACCTTTTTGAGCTAAAATACTTACTTTACTCCTCAAATTTAACATTTCAATAATTTCACAACATATTTGCATGTTTGCAGTTCTTTGGTGTTGATTAATGGTCACATGACGTGCACGTAAACATACAAAATATTCCATCTTTTTTAGTAAGCGTTTTATTTTACGATTATTTATTTAATTTATTTTAATTTGACATTTTTCTGACTTCCATTAGGGATGCACGATAGATCGGCCACTATATCGGTATCGGCCAATATCTGTTAATTTTTATTGTCATCGGCCTGATAAGAACATTTGGCCGATATATTAAAGCCGATAGTTAATGTTTATTTCCTTCAGCTGAGACATGATTAGGGGTGTAACAATACATCAGCATGAATTGATGCATCAATCTAACGTCTAACGGTACAATGCACCGATGCCACACTTAAAACATCTATAAACTAGGGCTGGGACGACACACCCATCTCCCGATTCGATACTATCACGATACTTGGGTGCCGATACGATATGTATTGCGATTTATTTATTTATTTATTTATTTATTTATTTATTTATTTAAATTATTTTATTTTTAGAATTGCAAGATTTCTACAAGTATTGCGATTCGATATAGCAATATATTGCAATTTTTTAACACTAGACCATCGGGTAAAGTTCAATCATACACTTACACAGACTGTACATCAGTGGTCTCCAACATGGTGCCCGCGGGCACCTGGTAGCCCGCATGGAGACTGAGTCGCCCGCCGAGCACGTTCTAAAAATAGCCTGAATTATTATCTTTCATTTTCTTTTTTCATGTTAATTACATAAAATGAGAAAATAACTAAAATCATTCAATAATTTAAAATATTTAGAATCTGCAATACGCATTACAAACCGAACGATACGTTGAACCATTTTTCCTGCTGACCAAAATTTAGAAAGCAGTCGCGCTGGCGCGAACACAACAACGCTGCCCAACATCAAATGCAAACTCAATCATGCGCTAATCATTTGTGCTTCTGCTTCACTGACCGCTTATCAGTTTGGACCAATGTCAGTGCAGCGCGAGCCGATCTTGATCAAGCGACACTGTTACTACACAGAGATACAGTAAAGAAGCATTTGAATTCGCCACAGAAATAATAACATCGCTGCGAGATCTAGTGAGAAGCATCAGAGCCCGTCTACGGAGAGCCTTGGCACTCCCTATTCAGCCCCATTGTATTGATTTTGGTTGCAGTTCCATTAGAATTCCACTGGGGGTGATCGCGAGCGAGTGCAGACTGAATGGGAGTCAATGGGGCTATATGGCTAAATGTGTCTCTTTCACCCGATTGCCGTTGAGAAATCTCAGATTTTATTGTAGGCTTTGCAAGTTCAACATAGGTTATAGGTCGAAAGTTGAATGAACGAGTACTTATTTCTTTTCGATTTCTTACAGGTTGAGTTGTTGTTGCCCATAACACGCTAGCATTCTGCTAATGACGTCAGCATTCTGACGTCATTGACATTTTAAAAGACTTTTTAAACCAAATAAGTGGCTCTAAAAAATCTAACACCCAGCAATGTGTAATTTCTTTGCATCTCCTTTCGAATACAACATTCAAATTACTAGACAAAAAATTATATCCTGAGAAAAGTGGATTTTGAGGGTTTTTCGCCATAGACCTCCATTCATTCTGCACTCGCTCGCGAGCGCCCCCGCATGGACAGAGACGTGTTACTGCAACCAATCCAGAACCCGGAAGTAAGCAGAGAGTGCCAATTCTCTTCCTATTAGACATTCTCTGGAAGCATTCAGATTTCTCCGTTATTACCCGTAGATCTCCAGCGCTGCCGTGGAAACCAGGAGAAACATTGTGCCATGAAATAAGAAACATTCACGATGGATTTAATGTAGGCTAGTAGGCTAAAACACTAACTGTCACCATGGAAGTTTGGCAGGAATAGTAAAATGCTTTCAAGTACATCACATATATTTTCTAGTAGGCTACTTCAAAACTCAAATATGATCATATATTTAAATGTTATTTTTAATGTGATGACCAAAACATTATTTTGTTCATCCTTCAAAGATTACCCCCCATTTATAAAACTAAAAGTTTCTAGATGTAGGAAAAAAACACACTTATTTAAAAATAAAAAAGTAATTAATTTCCACTCTCAAATATTTATTTTTTAATCGTTTTGCTTTTGAATTATTTCGACATTATGAATAAAATTGCTGCCCTCAAATGTTAACCTGGAGCCTTGCAAACTTAAAAAAAAAAAAAGCCTTTGTTTATAACTAGGAGCGTTTTTTGTTTTATTTGCTGCTAAGACGACACCCAGAAGATGGGTCAAGTATAGCTCCATCATTGTTCAAAGAAAAAAAAGATCATACTTTATGATGTTAGTTTTAATTAAAAAAAAATCTTTAAAAAAAATAGATAAAAAAAATCAAGGAAATTTATCTTATAATTTTCTTTCTTTTTGCTGTATCGAAAATGTACCGAACCGTGTCATCACTGTATCGTATTGAACCGAATTGTGAATTTTGTGAACCGTTACACAACTAATATATAGGCTAATTATAAATTCAATTGTCATAATATTTAACAATATTACTGTTTGTTGTTGTATTTTTCAAAACTTGAAAGTGTGTGTGTGTGTGTGTGTGTGTGTGTGTGTGTGTGTGTGTGTGTGTGTATGAGTAGCCTATATCAAACAAGTAGCCCTCTAGATTATTTTATTCCTTCAGGGAGCCCTCACTCACAAAAAGGTTGGAGACCCCTGCTGTACATGATGTATAAGATGAGTCATATTTACAAAAACAAATCCTCACATCTTTCTGACTGTTATTTCAGAAGCGTGTCATACAGGACTACATTCTCTTTAATAAATGATTCAATAACAAATACATTTTTTAACAGTCACTTGTCACTATGTAACGATAAATGCGGTATTTTAAGCACCAAGTTTATCAGAAGCTGATTTTGATCGCTACCGTAGACATCAGTGTTCATATTTGAACTTTAAACTTTTATCCAAGTACTTCTATGATCATTTTAACAATCGCATCACAGAAATAATGATCCTGTGAGGTTGAAAAGACTATTTGTGAAGCGGTTTCATGACGACTCTCTCCGGGTCAGCGCCAACACAGATCTGAATGTTGCGATATGATTTCGTCAAAGTTTAATAGACGAATTGAAAGCTCGTGTGTGTGTGTTTGAATGGAGATCACAGTCTTTTAAAGATGAACCGTGCAGCTCTACTGTCTTCTCTCTCTCTGCATATGAGCCGCGCGAGGGCTTTCAGTGCTTTCAGTCTCACGTCTCTTCTACGCGTCCTCTTGGTATATTACGTCACTCAACACTCATAGATAACGACACACTTCATCCTCTGCTGGAAAGTGGATAACTTCTGTCAACCCCGTCTACAAGCAAGGACAAAAATAAAGCAATTGAACCGATTTTTTTTTTTTTTTCTCCCAGCCTCTTTTATATATATATATGGTACCTTTATTTTGACACTCTCCACATCCTCACGTAACGTCCATTTACGCATTTACGCCAAAGCGCGCATTTTTGTTTACTCCCCATACTGTCCGCCGGTGTGTCTTTAACGTTAATTTATATCCAATATATATCGTATATCCGCTTCTGGAACAAGATCAAATGTGGGCGGGGCTTGATTGTGTCTGTGGGGTATTGATTGGATGGTTGTGGTTTGCTATTGGCTGATCTCATGTGAGTGACAGGTTATAGCTCTGCCCACATCATAAGAGAAGAGATGCTGCAAGAGGAAGTTATTCTGATTCAAGATATTAAAACTTGAATAATGTGCACCCATAAATCATTTAAAGTAGCAATATTCCATTAAAAATAAGAACCGTCCAGTTTGATTTCATGTTGACTAACCTTAAACCTTTTATAAATGTAGTTTTTTTTTTTTTTTTTTTTTTTTATTCCTCGCAACGAATCTACTGCAGTGGCACTGAATTATTGTTTATCAGTGTGTCTGTGGCTGATCTCAGATCAGGACTTGTATTGTGTTTTTATGTTTGTGTCATGTGATCTCTTTCAGGTACTACAGAGGCACACACGGCGTTATAGTGGTTTATGACGTCAGCAGCGCAGAGTCGTTCGTGAACGTCAAACGCTGGCTTCATGAAATCAATCAAAACTGTGACGACGTTTGTCGAATATTAGGTAAATAGATTGTTGCTTTTTTGGATGAATTTCACACAGACGTGTCCTGGTCCTCCTGTTGCACACCTTTTTCCCCTTAAAGATTTATAAGAGACAGTATTTGAAATGTTTAAGATGTTTTTCAGCTTTTTGTCTCCAATAGCTCACTATACATGGTCATGTGGTGTGACAAATACATTTATAAAAGTATTAATGTTTCATGGATCTCTTAATTAATTTGTGCTTGTAAAAAGTGCACGCACAATTTTAATGTTATGCGTACATGGTTATAATGCTATTAATGAGATATGAAATTTCTATTTGTTCATGTTTTTATTAGTTGATGATGTGGAATAGTTTTATATATTAATTTAAAAGGCTTTTTTTTAAATGAATGAATGAATGGTAAAATTAATCTCAACTGCCTATGAAGAAAGTTATGGTCTTTTTTTGACTGTTTTTATTTCACTATTATTTCTTATATTTTATGAGATATTTTTGGGAAGAAAATGTGTTTAATTGAATTAAAGGAGAACTCCGGTCAATTTTAACATTGAGCTCATTTATTTGTACATTTGGAGTGCTGTCAGTACAGAGAACAACGACAAAAATCGGTGTTGCCTACACCGTGTTATCCTCTTTTTAAAATTTGCACCCTATTGACTTCAATGGGGCAAGTAGTAAGCCTGCTTTTTAGCCTCTTAACATCCTTTAAGTGTCATTACAAGTGCACAGAAAATGTGAGTGATTCCTTCCGAGTGAACACGAGTGGATCTGACTGCAGTAGATGTTAGAGATATTAATAAAAATGAAGTTAATTCAGCCAGCGCTCATACCTTTGTTTACATCCTGTTTTCGGTGGAAGGCCATAGTAATCGATTGTCGAGTTCACGCGCGTGATCATAGGTAACTAAGCAACAGTGGAGACTCAGACTGTCAGCCCAGCCGATGACGGTGCTGTGTGTTGTTCTGAGAATATCAGATCTGATGGATAGTTCATCCGAATCAGATGTTAAACACACAGAGGAACTCGACAATCGATTACTATGGCCTTCCACCGAAAACAGGATGTAAACAAAGGTATGAGCGCTGGCTGAATTAACTTCATTTTTATTAATATCTCTAACATCTACTGCAGTCAGATCCACCCGTGTTCACTCGGAAGGAATCACTCACATTTTCTGTGCACTTGTAATGACACTTAAAGGATGTTAAGAGGCTAAAAAGCAGGCTTACTACTTGCCCCATTGAAGTCAATAGGGTGCAAATTTTAAAAATAGAATAACTCGGTGTAGGCAACACCGATTTTTGTCGTTGTTCTCTGTATTGACAGCACTCCAAATGTACAAATAAATGAGCTCAATGTTAAAATTGACTGGAGTTCTCCTTTAATTACACAATACAAAAAAAAAAAAATCTTAAAAAGAATAGCCCTAAAAATAGACATAATATTCTTTATCTTTAGTCTGTTTCTTTAATGTTTAATATTTTGGAGATGAAATAAGAATTTGACTTTTTTTATGGTATTTTATCAGATTCAGCCTTTTAGCATGTGATGAACTCTTGATGATCAGTGTGTGGTTACTTTGCTGTTAATTAAAGGTGCAGTAAGAGATTTATGAGAAACACTGTTGATATTTGAAATCAACCCAAACAGACACGCCCCTCGCTTCACTGCTCCGCCCCTCGCTTCACTGCTCCGCCCCTCGCTTCACTCCTCCCTTCACTGCTCCGCCCCTCCCTTCACTGCTCCGCCCCTCCCTTCACTGCTCCGCCCCTCGCTTCACTGCTCCGCCCCTCCCTTCACTGCTCCGCCCCTCCCTTCACTGCTCCGCCCCTCGCTTCACTGCTCCGCCCCTCCCTTCACTGCTCCGCCCCTCGCTTCACATTTATGGTTTTAACATTTATCATATAGTACACAAGAGTATTTACAAACAAATGCAACCCCGACGTCTGTTTTCAGGCCTTCCTGTTCAGGTCTCTCCAGCACTGGAAGACTTTACTAATATTAATGCGGGTCTTAAAGCTCTTGCCTGATCATAACCCTCTTTTGTAATGTCTCTCAGCCATCTCTCTTTCTACAGTCTTTCTTCAAATCTCCATCTTGCTCACTCTCTCTCCTCCCCCTTCATGAGTGGACACGCCCCCTACTGTTGATTGGCTCACTCTCTCTCCTCCCCCATCATGAGTGAACACGCCCTCTACTGCTGATTGGCTCACTCTCTCTCCTCCCCATCATGAGTGGACACGCCCCTTACTGCTGATTGGCTACAAGTGTGTTATGCTGCTCGGTCAGATCCACTTTCAACAGCGTTTCTCAGAAATCTCTTACTGCACCTTTAAGATGTGACTGTTGTTTTTGTTATTGGTTATATTTGGTTCTAATGGTCATGTGGTCTGAATTCAGTGGGTAATAAGAATGACGACCCCGCCTCTAAAGTGGTGGAGACCAATGACGCGCAGAAGTTTGCTGAGCAGATGGGCATCCGACTGTTCGAGACCAGCGCCAAGGAGAACGTCAACGTGGAGGATGTAAGTTTACACCAAAATACAAAAATTCTTTTATACCTAAAAAGTTTAATGTAACAATGGCTGCGTTTACATGCATTTGGAGCTCCGAAAGCAGGATGGATTCTGATTGGCTGTCATTGTTTTCAACTTCACTCTGAATGTGATTCCAATGATATTGTCTAGTCTGGTCTTTTGTTTCATATAATATTTTAGAAGACATCTAACGTTCAGAAATGCCTTGTTTTCATTGATTCCCTCCGTGTGTCTTCATGTCAGATGTTCAACTGCGTCACTGAGCTCGTCCTGAAGACCCGGAAGGAGTCGGTGGCCAAACAACAGCAGCAACAGCAGAGCGAAGTGGTCAAACTGAGTAAGAGCAGCAAACGCAAGAAGAAATGCTGCTAATGGACTGGACACACACACACACACACACACACACACACACACACACTCACTCACTCACACACACACACACACTCTTAGACAAAACGCCACTGAACTGACAAGAGAACTTAACATACTTCAACCAACCCGTCAGAGACTAGTAATGAGAGATATATCTAGAGATTTACTAATGAGCCCGTTTGGACTTCGGGAGGCGAACAAGCTCAGATGTTTTAGCCGGAGTGGATTCAAGTGGCATCGCACTTTTGTCTTTCTTTCCTGCCACGAGAATTTTAAAATGGAGAATGAAATGTTTTTCTCTCCTCATGCATCTTCATCGTCCACGTTTCGCGCGGCTGTGGGATCAAAACCAGCGAGGCCCAGCGTGAGTGTCGGTGTGGCCAATCAGGACGTCGGAGAACATCACGTGTCTTCATGCTCTCGTTATTGACGGCCACTTTATGGACCAAACATGTGCTGATCTGCCAACCGCCGAGAGACACTCGGTTTGCCTTTTGCTTTCTCTTTTGTCTTTCGTTTTTGTAAAATTGTATTTTTTTACTAACAAATCATACGATCAAACACACGGTAGCGTTTAGGGAATCTCACGGGAAGCTCGTTTTCGCCACGAAATAGACAAATAATGATAATGGTAATTGCAACTCAACTTTGTTTTGGAAAAGTCAGAATTGTGAGTTTATATGTAAATTTATATATAACAAGTATATATAAAAAAAGTCAGTATTTGTAAAGAAAACTGAAGTGCAAAATTGTTTATATCTTACAATTCTGAGAAAAAAAGTCAGAATTGCAAGTTTATAATAAAAAAGGTCAGAATTGTGAGATATACACAACAGAAAAAAAAAAACTTTTTTTTTTATAGATAATTCCGACCTTTTTTTATATAAACTCACAATTCTGACTTTTTTCTTACAACTGCAATTCAGATTTTTTCTCTCAATTGTTTATTTCTCACAATATCACGAAAAAGTCCGAATTGCAAGTGTATATAAAAAAGGTAATAATTATCTGTAAAAAAAATAATAATTCTGAATTGCAAGTTTATAATAAAAAAGGTCAGAATTGCGAGATATAAACTCACAGTAACAATTTTTTTTTTGTGTCTCAATTCGGAGAAAGAAAGTCAGAATTGCGAGTTTATATAAATGGCAGAATTATCTATAAAAAAAGTCAAAATTGCAAGATATTAACTCTCAGTTGCAAGAAAAAGTAAAAAAAAAAAAAAACTCAATTGTTTATATCTCACAATTCTGAGAAAAAAAGTCAGAATTGCAAGTGTATATAACAAAAGGTTAGAATTATCTGTAAAAAAAAAATCTGAATTGTGGTTGTAAGAAAAAAGTGAGAATTGTGAGATAATACCCACTTATCTTAAAAAACAAAAACAAAAAAAAACATTTTTATCCTGTGTCGGAAACAAGCTTCCACAGAATCTGGTGCCATAGACTGAACGTGATCATATCTGGTGAGGAAACGCTGAATCTCGTGTGAAAGTGCTGTGAGTCATCGTCAGACACGCATGCATTTACTCTCCCGCACGTCATCGCCAACCGCTTCCTTCCTTCTGTGCAGCCTGAACATTCTGCCAAACGTCTCCTGTAGGGTTTCACAGAAGAGCGGGTTCGGACGGACATGAGGGCGAGTAAATGATCTTAGTGAGTCTCTCACCGTGAAGAACAGTGATCATGTGACTGATGTATTTCCCAGTTCAATTTCACAACCCGATGACTGAAACGTTCACTTTCAGTGTCAGCTTTTGCACAGATTGTGTGAGCGACTGATTCTTGCTTGTGGAATCTGAATCCACCGTTGTGCTAATCTGTGTCGATATGATTGAAGGTCCGCTGTATATGATGAACACGCATGTCTGCATGTGGACACTCACACGTGCGTATGTGTGCTTCTGTGTGTATGTGTAATGAGCTGGTGTACACTGGAAAAGATGAAATATTACTCATATCCATTGTCCCAACAACACCATAATAAACATTTTAAAAGAACAAACCGCTTGAGTTGTTTCTGCAGTCGTTCCTCCACAAGGTGGCGCTCTAACCCTGCATCATGACAGACTCCTGCAGTTCAACGCTTCTGTTATTCAGATCTACAGTTTGATAGAATTACTGACATGGTTTTGTTTTTAGACGAGCTGAAATTGACTGATCACTGTTTTATATATTAGATTCATGTGAATATATAGACCATCACATCAGTCAGGCTACAATCTGATAAAAAATACTGTAAAATCGTGAAATAATATTCTAATGTAAATCATCTGTTTTCTATGTGAATATACAGTAAAGTGTCATTTATTCCTGTGAATTTTCAGCATCATTACTCCAGTCTTCAGTGTCACATGATCCTTCAGAAATCACTCTAATATGATGATTTGATGATCAATTATTATCAAATATTATTGGTGTGCAATTATTGCTATTGGTTCTTATCAACGTTTTTGCTGAAAAAATGACATTTTTCAGGATTCTTTGATGAATAGAAAGTTCAAAAGAACAGCATTTATTTGAAATAGAATATTTTGTAACATTTTAAATGTCTTTACTGTCACATTTGAACAATTAAATGCATCTTTGATGAATAAAAGTATTAATTTAGTATTTTTTTAACCTTACCCCAATCTTTTGAATGATAGTTAATCACGGTTTCCACAAAAATCTGACCTGTTTTAACACTGATAATAATCATAAATGTTTCTTGATCATCAAATCCTCATATTAGAGTGATTCCTGAAGGATCATGTGACACTGAAGACTGGAGTAATGATGCTGAACATTCAGCTTTGATCACAGGAATAAATTACACTTTACTGTATATTCACATAGAAAATAGTTATTTTAAATTATAATAATATTTAAAAATTTTACTGTATTTTTTTTATCAAATATATTACATATTTACATATTACAACATAGAAAACAGCTGATTTACATTGCAATAATATTTCACTATTTTTACTGTATTTTGATCAAATAAGTTCAGACTTTTTTCTTTTATAGTAATTGACCCCTGCTCATGTTATATAATGAGTGAGTCATTTAAGTGAACAAATGCTTATATTTCATATTACTTATATTTCATATTACTTATATTGACTGAACTTATATTTTCATATTCGTTCAGTCAACAGTCATTCCAGTTGTAACTTGTCCATGCTGACAAGTAATTAAATAATTTGAGTACATTTTTAGTAAACACTTTACAATAAGGTTCATTAACATGAATGCATTAACTAACATGAACTAACCATGATCAATACATTTGTTACTGTATTTGTTAATCTTTAATGTTAGTTAATAAAAATCCAGCTGTTTATTGTTAGTTCATGTTAGTTCCCAGTGCATTAATTAATGTTAACAAGATTTTAATAAAGTATTAGTAAATGTTGAAATTAATAAATGCTGTATAAGTGCAGTTCATTATTAGTTCATGCTAACTAATGTATTGTTAACTAATGAACCTTATTGTAAAGTGTTACCAGTAATTTTAATAGCACAGCCATTCAAAACCCGAGGGATGTCACATATTAAGTCATTCTTCGCAGGGATTGGTGTAAACACAGATATCAGACGCCAGTATCAGACGCCAGTGGTGTATAAACACAGACATCAGACGCCAGTGGTGTGTAAACACAGACATCAGACGCCAGTGGTGTGTAAACACAGATATCAGACGCCAGTGGTGTGTAAACACAGATATCAGACGCCAGTGGTGTGTAAACACAGACATCAGACGCCAGTGGTGTGTAAACACAGACATCAGACGCCAGTGGTGTGTAAACACAGATATCAGACGCCAGTGGTGTGTAAACACAGACATCAGACGCCAGTGGTGTGTAAACACAGATATCAGACGCCAGTGGTGTGTAAACACAGACATCAGACGCCAGTGGTGTGTAAACACAGATATCAGACGCCAGTGGTGTGTAAACACAGATATCAGACGCCAGTGGTGTGTAAACACAGACATCAGACGCCAGTGGTGTGTAAACACAGACATCAGACGCCAGTGGTGTGTAAACACAGATATCAGACGCCAGTGGTGTGTAAACACAGACATCAGACGCCAGTGGTGTGTAAACACAGACATCAGACGCCAGTGGTGTGTAAACACAGACATCAGACGCCAGTGGTGTGTAAACACAGATATCAGACGCCAGTGGTGTGTAAACACAGATATCAGACGCCAGTGGTGTGTAAACACAGATATCAGACGCCAGTGGTGTGTAAACACAGACATCAGACGCCAGTGGTGTGTAAACACAGACATCAGACGCCTGTGGTGTGTAAACACAGATATCAGACGCCAGTGGTGTGTAAACACAGATATCAGACGCCAGTGGTGTGTAAACACAGACATCAGACGCCAGTGGTGTGTAAACACAGATATCAGACGCCAGTGGTGTGTAAACACAGACATCAGACGCCAGTGGTGTGTAAACACAGATATCAGACGCCTGTGGTGTGTAAACACAGATATCAGACGCCAGTGGTGTGTAAACACAGATATCAGACGCCAGTGGTGTGTAAACACAGATATCAGACGCCAGTGGTGTGTAAACACAGATATCAGACGCCAGTGGTGTGTAAACACAGATATCAGACGCCAGTGGTGTGTAAACACAGACATCAGACGCCAGTGGTGTGTAAACACAGACATCAGACGCCAGTGGTGTGTAAACACAGACATCAGACGCCAGTGGTGTGTAAACACAGATATCAGACGCCAGTGGTGTGTAAACACAGACATCAGACGCCAGTGGTGTGTAAACACAGATATCAGACGCCAGTGGTGTGTAAACACAGATATCAGACGCCAGTATCAGACGCCAGTGGTGTGTAAACACAGATATCAGACGCCAGTGGTGTGTAAACACAGATATCAGACGCCAGATATCAGACGCCAGTGGTGTGTAAACACAGATATCAGACGCCAGTATCAGACGCCAGTGGTGTGTAAACACAGATATCAGACGCCAGATATCAGACGCCAGTGGTGTGTAAACACAGATATCAGACGCCAGTGGTGTGTAAACACAGATATCAGACGCCAGTGGTGTGTAAACACAGATATCAGACGCCAGTATCAGACGCCAGTGGTGTGTAAACACAGATATCAGACGCCAGATATCAGACGCCAGTGGTGTGTAAACACAGATATCAGACGCCAGTATCAGACGCCAGTGGTGTGTAAACACAGATATCAGACGCCAGTATCAGACGCCAGTGGTGTGTAAACACAGATATCAGACGCCAGTATCAGACGCCAGTGGTGTGTAAACACAGATATCAGACGCCAGTATCAGACGCCAGTGGTGTGTAAACACAGATATCAGACGCCAGATATCAGACGCCAGTGGTGTGTAAACACAGATATCAGACGCCAGATATCAGACGCCAGTGGTGTGTAAACACAGATATCAGACGCCAGTATCAGACGCCAGTGGTGTGTAAACACAGATATCAGACGCCAGTATCAGACGCCAGTGGTGTGTAAACACAGATATCAGACGCCAGTATCAGACGCCAGTGGTGTGTAAACACAGATATCAGACGCCAGATATCAGACGCCAGTGGTGTGTAAACACAGATATCAGACGCCAGTATCAGACGCCAGTGGTGTGTAAACACAGATATCAGACGCCAGTATCAGACGCCAGTGGTGTGTAAACACAGATATCAGACGCCAGTATCAGACGCCAGTGGTGTGTAAACACAGATATCAGACGCCAGTATCGGACGCCAGTGGTGTGTAAACACAGATATCAGACGCCAGTATCAGACGCCAGTGGTGTGTAAACACAGATATCAGACGCCAGTATCAGACGCCAGTGGTGTGTAAACACAGATATCAGACGCCAGTATCAGACGCCAGTGGTGTGTAAACACAGATATCAGACGCCAGTGGTGTGTAAACACAGATATCAGACGCCAGTGGTGTGTAAACACAGATATCAGACGCCAGTGGTGTGTAAACACAGATATCAGACGCCAGTGGTGTGTAAACACAGATATCAGACGCCAGTGGTGTGTAAACACAGATATCAGACGCCAGTGGTGTGTAAACACAGACATCAGACGCCAGTGGTGTGTAAACACAGACATCAGACGCCAGTGGTGTGTAAACACAGACATCAGACGCCAGTGGTGTGTAAACACAGATATCAGACGCCAGTGGTGTGTAAACACAGACATCAGACGCCAGTGGTGTGTAAACACAGATATCAGACGCCAGTGGTGTGTAAACACAGATATCAGACGCCAGTGGTGTGTAAACACAGATATCAGACGCCAGTATCAGACGCCAGTGGTGTGTAAACACAGATATCAGACGCCAGTGGTGTGTAAACACAGATATCAGACGCCAGATATCAGACGCCAGTGGTGTGTAAACACAGATATCAGACGCCAGTGGTGTGTAAACACAGATATCAGACGCCAGTGGTGTGTAAACACAGATATCAGACGCCAGTATCAGACGCCAGTGGTGTGTAAACACAGATATCAGACGCCAGTGGTGTGTAAACACAGATATCAGACGCCAGTATCAGACGCCAGTGGTGTGTAAACACAGATATCAGACGCCAGATATCAGACGCCAGTGGTGTGTAAACACAGATATCAGACGCCAGTGGTGTGTAAACACAGATATCAGACGCCAGTGGTGTGTAAACACAGATATCAGACGCCAGTATCAGACGCCAGTGGTGTGTAAACACAGATATCAGACGCCAGATATCAGACGCCAGTGGTGTGTAAACACAGATATCAGACGCCAGATATCAGACGCCAGTGGTGTGTAAACACAGATATCAGACGCCAGATATCAGACGCCAGTGGTGTGTAAACACAGATATCAGACGCCAGTATCAGACGCCAGTGGTGTGTAAACACAGATATCAGACGCCAGTATCAGATGCCAGTGGTGTGTAAACACAGATATCAGACGCCAGTATCAGACGCCAGTGGTGTGTAAACACAGATATCAGACGCCAGTGGTGTGTAAACACAGATATCAGACGCCAGTATCAGACGCCAGTGGTGTGTAAACACAGATATCAGACGCCAGTGGTGTGTAAACACAGATATCAGACGCCAGATATCAGACGCCAGTGGTGTGTAAACACAGATATCAGACGCCAGTCGTGTGTAAACCGGCGGGAAATGGTCAAAAGATCATGTGTGTGCATTAAACCTTCAGCGTAAACGCAGCATGGCGTCTGGTGTTGTAGTTTCAGCTCCAGATGGTGCTGTGACCGGAGAGGTTGTGTCTCCATCGTGTGTGAAGCACTTAAGATCAATTAATAATACATTTATTTAAATAATAATGCCTCATTCATTCATCCCTTAAAACTCATCTTTGATCACCAAAATTACATATTTAAATGTTTTTTCCTTGAAAAAATGTCTTAAAAAACCTTGAATGTAACTCGACACCCTTGCCTCATTTAGTATGCGCAGTTCTATGAATATGCAAATGAGCCCCGCCTCCACTCACTCACTCACTCAGAGATCCACTGGTTGACGATCACACGTTGATCTGATTGGTTACAAGGTAGTTTGTGACGTCAGAAACACCAGCGATTTCAAAGCGTGTTTTTGAGACTGTCTTTGGTTCACTGCAGTTTTAAGGAGGAAATACTCAGCAATGGTGTCGACTTATGAACTTACACATGCTTTGTCTTAAAGCAGATTAAAAACACCACATAGACACATACACTACATTAAAAGCTGGATTTACACCACAGGGGGACTTTAAGATTTATGTATTTGAATTGCATTTAATATTTCCATCCGTATGGATCACGTAAACTAATGAACTTAATGTGATGCATATTTTTATTATTAATTATATTGAAACAGGTCAGATTTCTGTCTGATTTATGATTTCAATCTCATGCATTTTAATTAATTGAATATTGCTCGTTTCAATATTTTTAAACATGATGATACTTTTGAACAGAATAAAGGTAGTTTTGAAATTCACAATGAACAGATTTCTAAGCAATTTGAATAAATCTGATTGTTCAAATACATTCATCTAGATGCAAATATGCATGATTTTTTTTAAATGCATAAATGCAACTAATTTATGCATGACTGACAAATATGCATCACATTCAGTTTATTAGTTTATGATCCAAATGCATGGGAATTATCTGCAATAATCTCGTGAAACTGTTTTACAGTGTTTTTGTGGTCAAGATTTTGCTGAATTAGGATTTATGGATGAACTGTTCCTTTAAATGATTATATTTGATCTCCAAAATCCTGATTATAGATTAATTTGTGTATTCTGGGTTTCCTGACACATGCATTTTAATAAATTGAATATTGCTTGTTTCACAGCTAACGCTGATTTTTAAACATGAATCTTGATCATATTTTTTTAACAGAATAAATGTAGTTTTCAAATTCACAATGAACAGATTTCTAAGCAATTTGAATAAAATCTGAGCAATTATACGATGCAAATATGGCATGATTTTTTTTTTATGCATAAATGCAACTCATCAAGATTTTGCTAAACATCTCTTTTTGTGCTCCAAAATAGGGTGAGAATTAGGATTTATGGATGAACTGTTCCTTTAAATGATTATATTTGGTCTCCACAATCCTGATTATGAGATAATTTGTGTATTTAGGGTTTTGTTCGTCTGTCGTCTCAGATCGTTTCTACCTATTCTAGACGGCTATTTTCTCTTTTATGTCTCTATGATTTCCCATGTCTCTCTCCATCCCAGCTCGGGGAGGCTGTTGCCATGGTGCTCACAGGCATCGCCAGGGAAACCAGATCTTCACAAGCCAATGAGACTCCATAAGAGAAATGCTGCTGTTCTCCGCGGCTCGTCAGATGGTGTGTGTGTCAAAGGTCAGTGTGTGTTGTGATGTAAACCTGAACACCAAAACTTCATCCAGAGTTCGGCTTGTGACACTGAGAAAGCTGAATCAGTCTTTTTTAAGCATTAAAGTCCTGAAATGTTCTTAAAATCATTTTTTCTTTAATATTCCCAGCAGAACTAAACAAATAAAACTGATTTGCCTTACAATGACCTGTCATCATGTTTGGAATATTAACATTTAGTGCATATCCCATAATGCAATGTGCTTGACTTGACCTTCATTTATGGGAGTTATTTATAGACTATAGCTAAGGTTTATATATTTATTTTCAATGTACTTTTGACTTTTTTTGTTGCAAAAATTAGCTATCTATTGATTCCCAGTTGAACATTGAGCTTTTGCAATTAGCAATTATATTATAATTCACATTTATGTTGTATATACTTCATAATGTATGTATTTATTCCCCAATAACAACAACAAAACTATTTGTCGCGGAGAATGATGATTGTGGGCGGAGCTTATGCGAACGTCGTGACGTATTTTGGGTGCGTCGGCCAATGAAGTGTCGCGGTGAACGCGCAAATTTTGAAATTCCCAGGAAACGTTGAAGGTTCAGTCAGTCAGAGTCAGTCAGCGATGTTCATCTAAAGTTTAGAGATTAATCTATTTTATTGGTTCAGATATTCTCACATGAACATTTGGTGAGCATATTTCTCATTTTCTGTCGAACTGGGCTCGATGTGTCTGTTAAAAACCAACGTTATGAAATGACGAAAGTGTCAAACTGAAATATTGTCGCGCGATGTCAAAATAATGTCAAATTTTGTTATGAATGATTTCAGAAGCGATGTCATTTTATTCTCATAATCTGTTTGTTTAATGACACTGGTAGTTTGCTGTATGAGAGTATCAGTTCAGCGGTTTCGATGTTTATTGTCATGAAATTGTTGTTGAACACGGTCACAGATGAATTTAAGTTTAGATTATTTTATTAATATTCAGTATAAATATTCCTCTCGTGTGAAAAAATACATTTTAAAAATACAAATGTTCCGTTTAGCTTCTTAGGTAGTAATAAAACCGCATAAAACTACATGTATAGTTTACATAACGTTAACGTTACAAGACTTAGAATTGAGAAAGAAGGATCGTTTAAAATCTATAAAAATGTCACTGTCATCTATAAGTGTTGATCTGCTTTGAGTTTATAATGAAGCTTTTAGTTTAAGTTAAGCCTGATTTTTATAGTGATAATTCCATTGTTATGTGTTTTAGAGCTGTTATCATCACTAATACGGTTTGCATGTGTCTCAAATCCTAGTGAACTATGTATACTTGGACAGCATTTCTGTGCTAGCTAGGCAGCAATAGCAACTTTATTTATATAGCACTATTAAAACAACACAAGTTGACGAATGTGCTTTACAATGAAAAAAGCATCATATAGGCAACATTGATAACTAGGATTTGGACACAGCCGTAGTGTAATGGACATCATCATTAGCAGGTTGTACTGAGTGTCTTGATGATGTTTGTCCTGCAGTGATGCTGAAGTTTAAGTATGGAGGTCAAGGCAGTGTTCGAGACCTGGCCACCGGCGACTCCATCACGATCCGCTGCGCTCGACTCAATCAGCTTCTCCAGGTGAGAGTCATGTGTGGTCAATGATTTTGTCTTTAAAAATCATTTGCTGTGTAGTGACCTTTAATGTGGAGTAGAAACAGGTGGAGTGACTTTATCGCATCACACATGTGACACTTTGCTCACAGCTGGTTGGTCCAAGTTCGGTTTGCAACCTCTCACCTGGAACATCACCTGACCCGGACCAGGTTAGCCGTGGAGCGTTAGTTACTATGACCAGAGAATGTCTAATAAGGGGAGAACTTCCACTCTCAGTAAACTTACAGCTTCTGAACTGGTTGCAGTTCCACTCTGGCTCCACATGAGGGCGCTCACAGGACGAGTGCAGTTCCACTCTGGCTCCACATGAGGGCGCTCACAGGACGAGTGCAGTTCCACTCTGGCTCCACATGAGGGCGCTCACAGGACGAGTGCAGTTCCACTCTGGCTCCACATGAGGGCGCTCACAGGACGAGTGCAGTTCCACTCTGGCTCCACATGAGGGCGCTCACAGGACGAGTGCAGTTCCACTCTGGCTCCACATGAGGGCGCTCACAGGACGAGTGCAATTCCTCTCTGGCTCCACATGAGGGCGCTCACAGGACGAGTTTTTGTTTTGTTGTTATAAAAGACCATCAAGCGGTATCTCTGGTCGTAATCAGTCCTTCACTGACCAATCAGCGTTCATTAGCAGAATGCTAGCGTGTTATGGGCAACAACAACTCAACCTGTAAGAAATCGAAAGAACATAAGTACTCGTTCATTCAACTTTTGACCTATAACCCATGTTGAACTTGCAAAACCTACAATCAAATCTGAGATTTCTCAACGGCAATCGGGTGAAAGAGACACATTTAGCCGTCTAGCCCCATAGACTCCCATTCATTCTGCACTCATGGGCGATCGCCCCCAGTGGAGCTCTGGTGGAACTACAACCAACGTTCCGTACAATAGGACTTAATAGGGAGTGGCCAGGCTCTCTGTAGACGGGCTCTGCTACGACGATGAACACGTTAAAGGCAAACCTGCTTAAAAACCAGCAGGGTTCCCACAGATCCTTGAAAGTTTGTGAATCTGAAAACATTTTTTCAAGGCCCTGGAAAGTTGTTGAAAATAAACACACACACATATACACACACACACACACAGGTCCTTTAAAAGTGCTTGAATTTATTCTGTGCAAGAAGTTTTCTGGATAAAATTCCGTATAATTCCCTCCGCTCTGCTAATGTGTTATTTCACCAACACTGCGTGGCCTATGCGCACTAGCTTGCCTGATTTACGTTAGTTACGCGCATTTACGCGTTACGTTCAGTGTTTCCCGCGTGAGGTACTGTGTGTTGTGTGTTTCCCTGACGCTCGCACGAAACTACTGCGATGGAACCTCAACGTTTGTTGTTGGACACAGTAAGTGTGTCTCCACATTAAGCCCTTGAGTTTGAGAGTGTTGGACCTGGAAAGTCCTTGAATTTGAAGCTAACCGAGGAGTGGGAACCCTGAACCAGTGTTGGCGCAAACTAAACTGAAACACACTTGGCTAGCCCCCTAAACCGGCGTCATGGTATAGACCCCTGTTCTTACTAGATGTTTGGTGTGTCTGTAACTGCATTTAAAGATGTGATTATTGCATTTCTGTAAAGTATAGTCTGATAGATTAGTGTTCAAACCGTCTCCCTGTGTGTGTGTGTGTGTGTGTCCAGGGGAAGTGCAGTGTGTCGGGCTCTACAGGAGTGAACGGCGTGACCAGAGAAGGACTGATCGACGCTCTGCTTCTGCTCTATCACGAGTGCGCCGCGCCGGAGCTCATGAAGATCAAACATGTGGCCAACTTCGTCAATAAATGTAAGTGTCTGTTTCATATAAGAAAGGCATACAAGTTTGGACCGAGTAAATGATGACAATTTGTATTTTTTTGGTGAACTATCCCTTTAAATACAGAACAAAACTTCACTGTTCACTGCAGACATTTCTAGTAATACAATGGTACTGGAATTCTGACTGATAAGCTAATGTTTCATTTAATAATTATTAATTAATTACTTTAATAGATGATGATCAGATTATTTCCTACTTCGTTAAAAAAACTAAAGGGGTGGTTGAATATGATTTCACTTGTCTAACTTTAGTTAGTGTGTAATGTTGCTGTTTGAGCATAAACAACATTTGCAAAGTTAAAACGCTCAAAGTTCAGAGCAAAGGGAGAGATTTGTATATTTTATTTTAAAGAAATCGCTTTTTAAGGACTACAACAAACGGCTGGTAGAGACTACACCACATTCCTCCCGGGTTAGTGACATCACCAACCCTAGAATTTACATAAACCCCGCCCCCTGAACACGATTTATAGATTATCAAGACAGAATATGCTAATCAATGAGTAGAAGATAACTACACATATTAAGTTACATAAATTCACCAACTAACCATTCAGAAAGGTTGTCTACATGTTGTCACTTCTTCTTGAGTCTCTCCATCTTTCTGACTTCGGTTTGAACATAAAAAGGCTAAAAGTTTTTGAAATGTTCAGTGTGTGTGTGTGAGGTAAAAGGACACGAGCTCTTGAAGCTCCGCCCCCCTGTGCCGGGAGCAGCAGCTCATTTGCATTTAAAGGGACAGACACAAAAACGGTGCATTTTTGCTCACCCTCAAAAAGTGACAATTTTAACATGCGATATAATAATATCTGTGGGGTATTTTGAGCTAAAACTTCACACACACACTCTGGGGACATCAGAGACTTATTTTACATCTTGTGAAAAGGGCATTATACCACCCCTTTAAAATAAATGCATGTAAAGTTACATTTAATAAAGATGGTTGTACTTTTTTAGGGAACAAACTATTTTTTACGCACATTGCTGCTGACTTCAAGAAATCATAGTGTAAAATAGTGCTATCCTGATATGCTAGTGCTAGATGATGGAACAAGTTAATAATTTGCTTTATTTAATTGCAAATGTGAAATGTCCAAAGTGCATTTGTACCATTTAATCCCACATTCCATGTAAGCCATTTATATATTTCTCTCCCACACTCATGAGATGAGCACTAAACTCTGTCAGGCACACAATAATTCAACATGACATTTAATGTCAAAGATGAATGCCTTTCCTCCAGTTTCATCATGACTTGTGTGTCATGAAATCAGCCAAGCCTTGTTTTTGTAGTATTGTGATGGTGTTGGTTTGTGTGTCTCAGATTGTGAAGTGGTGGCTGAAGTTCAGGAACTGCTCCCTGGTAAGAGGGATTTCGAGGTGAGGGGGATTGTGGGAAGGGGACACTTCTCTGAGGTGCAGGTGGTGAAGGAGAGAGCGACAGGAGACGTGTACGCCATGAAGATCATGGACAAAACCAGCCTGCGTTCTCAGGACAAGGTGAGTTATGGTGAAGCGCTGTACTGTGTCCTGACCAGGACTTGGAGAAAGCTTTGAGTTGCATGTTAATATTGTGACCCTGGATCACAAATCCAGTCACATGTCGCACGGGTATATCTGTGGCTATAGCCAACAATACATTGTAGGGGTCAAAATTATGACCCGCGAAAAAGACTAAAAACGCTGTATTCTGCTGCCAGGCCAGTAGATGGCGATGAAACACTGAACACGTAATACGCATGTGGGGCTTTCGCACCAGAAGAACCTTTTCATAGTTCCTAGAACTTGGTGGAAGTTCCCGGTGTTTTGCGCATTCGCACCGCAGGAACTAGGAACGATTTTAGTTATAGCTAAAAAACATGGCTGAAGCACTATAGGAACTATCCGTACTGTGCGTGACACGGTAGTGTTCGCTGATTGGCCGAACACACGCGAAACACCAGCACCCGCCAGTTTTAAAAAGCCTGTGTAAACACACAGATTATAGCCTATATATTTACTCCACAAACTGACTCTACGAACAAGATATATTTAAATATGTTCTGATTTGCTGAGGTTTCAGTGTGTGAACAGACAATTTACTTGTCCTAAACAGGGGACATGTGACAAGTAAAGTCTAAGATCTAGTTTACTTGCTTCTAAGCACTAAACAAAAAACTAACCTTAATATCTTGCACAAACTGTATCTTAAGGCGAGACACCCCTGGTGAATAGGGTAAAAAACAACTAATAAATATCACCATACTTCACCATTTGATTGATTACATTAATAATTGCAAAACATTTTTTGTACTATAAGTTTTCAGAAATGTTTTGTTTAAATATGCAAATGAGGTGCTATCTAATTAAATATGCACTAATTTGCATACATTTCTAGAACAAGTCAGGTTCAAAATTCTTGTTTCTTTTTTTGGTATATTAGTCAAAGGTTTTTACAGAGGGGATTTTGCATACATCTATTATTTATCACTCCACAAATCAGAAAATACTGTCAACAGCCAAAAATAAATACATTTTCGCCATTTTGTTAGGAATAAAATGTTTTATAAAATCAGGAAAATTATATATGAACAAAACCCCTCTGTAAAAACCTTCAGAATATAGATAATAAAACTGTAAAGTTTGGTGAATGAAAGCTTTGCTGAAGTGGGGATTTCTGGCTCAATGTAGGAGGAAAAAATGTTGAGAAGACAGCCTTTAAAATAGATATACAGTTAAAAGTGTATTTTGGATGTTTTCTGTCCACTAAAAAACACTTTATGAAAAGCCAGAACACAGTTTTTGCCTGTAGTGTCTGGCCTGAAACAGATCTGAATATCAGACCTGAAACACAAACACAGTTTGTAAACGGTCTGATTAGGAATTAGTGTCAGCCACGGTTTACTGCAAATATTTTACCGCTTAAATCCAATTATTTCAATAGGATTCCATGCAAATGGGAATTTCGCATCAGGGTGAAAGAATTCCCCAACAAAGCTTCACTCTTTTAGTGTTTGTGTGCAACAGGATTCCATGAATGAACTGCGTTTACTATCATCACTGTGTCCTTGAGCTAGAAATCTATCCTTCTGTTACTCCAGGACTATTAGCACTGTAATAAATGCATAAAAGCGTCAACAAAATGGCAGACTGAGTTAATAGTATCTGTCAGGATCTAATAAAACTCAATTCCTCTTGTCTGGTGTAGCCGTTCTTTGAGGAGGAGAGAACAATCCTGGCCTTGAACTCCAGCCCCTGGATCCCTCAGCTTCAGCACGCTTTCCAGGACCAGGACCACGTCTGTCTGGTGAGTAGTGGGATCCTAGTTTAAGGATCTAAGCTCATGGTCTAAAGCACAGGGTGCAACTGACCCTTCACAGGGAGTTTGATTGACAGGCGATCTGACCAATCATAATCCGTCATCCGCCGAATCCGCCATGCTTGTCCGAGAAAGCAGTCAGGAGAGTTAGTAGATTAACGTTGGAGGATTTGAACGTGTCCTGACGTCTTTCCGCGGTTAAAACAACATTCCTTCTGATGTTCATTCACGTTTATTTGATGCTATAAATGAACAAGAAGGACGAGAGGATCGGTTCACGAGCAGCTTTAACTGAGCGATCTGTCAGACACATTAAAGAGCCACAAAACGCTATTTAATGTTTCAATTTCGTTAAAAAATGACCAAATTTGAAAGTTGAGACTTTGTTTTACATCAAAAGTAAGCTGGTCTGTCCTGTCTCAGTGTGTTGTCAGTGTCCTCTCTGCTCCGAGATGTGTGTTTCACTGCGTTAGAACATGGTGTGGCGTGAGAGAGGCGTGGCTTGTCGGACATAGCAACAGTAACTAAAGGGGGCGGGTCAGTTGCACTTAGGGCGTCCGAATCCACTTTTGCTAGTTTTCCACCATATCTTTATGTACACAATAATAATCTTTTACATTGTAATCCTTTTATTTTTAATATTTGGCATGTTTGTGTACAATAAGCAGAGTGTGTGTGTGTGTAATAAGCTGAGAGTGTGTGTGTAATAAGCAGAGTGTATGTGTGTGTAATAGGCTAAGTGTAATAATGTGTAAGTGTAATATTTGTAATAAGTGTAATAATTGTGTAATAAGCAGAGTGTGTGTGTAATAAGAAGAGTGTGTGTGTGTGTAATAAGCAGTGTGTGTGTGTGTGTGTGTGTGTAATAAGCAGAGTGTGTGTGTGTTAGGCTTGGCACGATAGTCGGTGTTACCGGTGTTACACGGTGTTCAGCATCTGTCGCAACACCGGTTTCATCACTTGCCCACCGCAGCACCGCAAAATTATTAGTATCATATTCATTAAAATATTATTACATAATTACGCAGTATCAGTATTTTCTGTCACCGGTTGACTAGCATTGTATGATCACGCTCAACCATTCAAGCGTGACAAAACAAGAGACCGTGCTGTAAGTCCTGCCTATTACACACACGTGCGCACACACGGAAAAGACGCGAGTTCTCTTTTCGGCCTTGAACAAAACATAACACACACACAAATTATGCCAAAATGTCCGTTTTGTTGTTGTGTTTTTCATGAATAATAACGAACCCACCATTCAAAACACTGTAGTTGAATCCGAAATCGCGCCCTATACCCTCAAATCGGGCGTTATTGTTCTCAACATGATCTCAAGCAGTGAAAAATAGAGGACACTGACAACGCGCTGAAATACAGGACCGAGCAGCTAATATTTAATATGAAACAAAGTCTCAACTTTCAAATTTGGTCAGTCAAACAAAAATAAAATAGGCCTACCGTTTTTTGGCTCTTTAATGTGTCGTGACAGATTGCCTCAGTTAAAGCCAAGTTCAAATCAATAACTCTTCTGACTGCTTTGTCGCACAAAAATGGTGGAATTTGATTGGTCAGATCGCATGTCAATCAAACTCAATACGAATGATTACATCACTCTAACACCCCCCACCCCCACGATGAAACCGGTAATACCGGTGTTGTCACAATTCGATTAACCGGTGGGAGAATATTATCACCGTCACATCTCTAGTGTGTGTGTGTGTAATAAGAAGAGTGTGTGTGTGTGTGTGTAATAAGCAGAGTGTGTGTGTGTGTGTGTGTGTGTGTGTAATAAGCAGAGTGTACATGCATTGTGGACCCGCCTGTAGGCACACATTACTAACGCGCTCTTTAAACAAAAAAAATATATTGCGCCATTGACTTTAGAGCAGGTTTTTGTTGGTCAATGGCTCAGTGTGTTTCAGTTCCTCAAAATAGCAACGCTCCAACAATACACCTGAACACACACATGGTTCTCAGACCAGCAGCCCATTGATGCACAGATGGGACCCAAATGTATTTGCTATTTAAACAATGTGGTGCAGGACGTGAAAATGAAAACTGCGTCAGGCTGAAACTAGCAAAACACACTTGCGTCGCGCTTGTATGATAGAGCCCATGATCTCACATGTCTGTTTGGTATCATGTGATCTGATTCGACTAAAGGCCCATTCAAACCAAGAATAATAACTATATGAAAATAACTGTATTAGCATCCACTCCACATCAACACACAGTACTGTTCTGTTTATTATAAGCACATGTGGTTATATGGTAAGGAGCGGGACTTTTCACAAACACACTCGAAGCGCTCGACCAATCACTACACACTGCTCCAGCCGACCAATCAGAGCACAGTGTGCTTTTCAGAAGGAGGGGCTTCATAGAGACAGGAAGTAAACAGAGCGTTACTGACAGACTGGGAAGAGAGGAGCCGCAACAATGGAGAATATGAGGAAAATAATCAACATTCAAGCAGGAAAACCTGTTCTAGTAGAGCCTGAAAGCAACATCAAGGCATAAAGACTGGCATAATGCATGATGTGGCTGCGTTATTGCACTAAAACTCCTTTGCCTCAACGGTGGGGCATAAATACACGCTTTGTCTGTCTTTCTAATGGATGTTTGTGATCATAGCAGGGGATGATACAGCGAGGGTTCAGTGCTCCTGTCCTGTATAAACCGTGTCTGAGTCTTTCATCTGTAGAAAGCTTCAGATTGACCTGAAGATGAGGACATGATGTTTACTTTGCAGAGTTTAGATTCAGAGTTATAGAGGATTTTTCCTGAAGAGATGTGCGAGTTACAACATAGATCTCACGTCATACAGCGCTGATGTGGAAACCAGGAGCGAACAAGTGTTGAAGGCTTTTCATTCCACAAATCAGCAACATTCACCATGGATTTAATGTGGTAACGCTAACTGAAACCATAAAACCTACATTATTCATTTTAGGGTTCGAATGGCCTTTTGAGAGTGACTTATCAAGGACTTTCAAGTGCTTCACACTTTTTCCATCACTTCAAAGCTGTTTAAATGTTATGGAAGCTTGTTTCCGCCACAGAGTGAAAAATAAAAAAGGTAATTGCGACTTTTTAATCTCACAATTCTGACTTTTTATCTCAAAAAAAAAAAAAGTCCGTCTTTTTTTCCCTTAGAATTGGACTTTATATCTCACAATTGTGAGAAAAGATGTCAGAATTGTGAGATATAAATTCGCAATTCTGACTTTATATCACGCAATTCTGACTTTATTTCACGCAATTGAGACTTTATTTCACGCAATTCTGACTTTATATCTCGCAATTCTGACTTTATTTCACGCAATTGAGACTTTATTTCACGCAATTCTGACTTTATATCTCGCAATTCTGAGAAAGTCAGAATTGTGAGATATAAACTCGCAATTGTGAGGTAAAAAGTCGCAATTATCTTTTAAAATGTTTTATTCTGTGGAGGAAACAAGTTTCCATACAATGTTATTTTTAATGTGATGACTAAAAACATTATTTGTTCATCCTTCAAAGGTTGTCCCCATTTGTAAAACTGAAAGACTCAAGATGAGTGGCAAACAAACACTTTTAATTAAAAAAATAAAAATACATGAAATTACTACTATAACCAGTAGATGGCGGCAGAGGAGCACTTATTGGCTTATTAGCTATAGCCACTCTTTTTCACACATTTTGCTTTTAAATTTATATTTAGACGTTATAGAATCAGTATTATTAAATATCAAATCATAAAGAAACATTTCTTTCAGCGAGTGATTTTCTGTCTTTTCTTCATGACCCCAGTTATTGCAAGCCGTTGCGATGTACACATTTGTGATATTTAGATCATTTTGATAAATTGTGCAGCCCTACACAAAATACAGTAGAACAAATGCATGTTCCTCATGTCTGCAATTCATTTCAACATTGCCAAATCACCAACTTTCTTTCAGTCTGCGAAATCGCTGAGTGTGAACGGCCATTTAGACGTTGATCGAGAAGGACATGAAATATGAAATGACACTAATGCTCTCAAAATCGTTCATTCAAATCTATTTCATGGAAAGACAGTCTCACATTTCCTCTAGAG